>OY998175.1:105399378-105934439 GCA_963921935.1 Galeruca laticollis
AACTCGATTTAGTACCAGATCGCTTATGCTTCTCCTGTTTAGGGGTGTTCGAGTGTACTGAGACACAAGTCCACATCCACTTGAGGAAGATTTGTCGAATTAGCTCCGATTGAACCTGGATCCATTTTATAGATGTCTTTTAAAAGGCAATCAACCAGAAGCCCACTTTCTACTATAAAATAATATAACCCAAACAACTAAAAAGTCGGCGAGGATGATATCTGTTTGAGGTTGGTTGTGGATATTGACGTCAATTGTCAAATTCTTCTAGTCTAAATTCACTTTGTCTTATTACTTTTCCGCCCAACCTTTCTATATGCGAGAAAAGTATTGGTTTACCCCAAAAAAAGTTGGAATTTTGAAATTTTTTTGAGTTATTTTTACGTTTTCCATCAACAACAACACGAAAAAACGGTTTTTAGAAAAAAAATCCTGTGTTTATGTCGTCGTCGTCGTTGTCGTCGGCCACTTTTCCTTACATGTCTTGTTAGCACGATACAACCTCCGGAGTGCAATAAGTCAGCAATTCTATGATTGAATATTGTTAAGCACATGTCCCAGATGAACCCTATTGATTTTCAGCTCACCAGAGCCAGTACAACGGGTGCTATGGTACTTGAAGTACGACATTTTGTGAGAAATTTCAGTTTGTTAGCACGATACAGCCTCCGGAGTTCAACAAGTCACCAATTTTATGATTGAATATTATTCAGGACTTCTCACTAATGAACCCTATTGATTTTCAGCCCACCAGAGCCAATAAAACAGGTGCTACAGTGCTTTAAGTACGATATTTTTGTTATTACTTTTCCGCCCAACCTTTCAATATGCGAGAAAAGTATTGGTTTACCCCAGAAAAAGTTGGAATTTTGAAATTTGTTTTGAGTTATTTTTACGTTTTCCATCAACAACAACACGAAAAAACGGTTTTTAGAAAAAAATCCTGTGTGTATGTCGTCGTCGTCGTTGTCGTCGGCCACTTTTCCTTACAATTCTTGTTAGCACGATACAGCCTCCGGAGTACAATAAGTCAGCAATTTTATGATTGAATATTGTTAAGGAGATGTCACAGATGAACCCTATTGATTTTCAGTTCACCAGAGCCAGTACAACGGGTGCTATGGTACTTGAAGTACGACATTTTGTCATTTTTTGCGAAATTTCAGTTGGTTAGCACGATACAGCCTCCGGAGTTCAACAAGTCACCAATTTTATGATTGAATATTGTTAAGGACATCTCACTGATGAACCCTATTGATTTTCAGCTCACCAGAGCCAATACAACAGGTGCTACAGTACTTTAAGTATGATATTTTTGTCATTTTTGGAGAAGTTTCAGTTTGTTAGCACGATACTGCCTCCGGAGTATATACAAGTGATCAGTTTTATGATTGAATATTATTCAGAGCGTTTCACATATGAACACTATTGATATTCAGCTCACTAAAGCCAATACAACCGGTGCTATGGTACTTGAAGTACCAGATTTTTGTCATTTTTGGAGAATTTTCAGTTTCTTAGCGCAATACAGCCTCCAGAGAGTATACGATTGATCAATTTTATGGTTGAATATTGTTCAAAGTGTCTCACAGATGTACTCTATTGATTTTCAGTTGACTGGAGCGAGTACAGCGGGTCCTATAAATCCAGATATACTAAATTTTTGGTTATTACTTTTCCGCCAACCTATCTAATATGCGAGAAAAGTATTGGTTTACCCACAAAAAAGTTGGAAATTTGAAATTTTTTTTTGAGTTATTTTTACGTTATCCGTCGACAACAACACGAAAAAACGGTTTTTAGAAAAAAAAATCCTGTGTGTATGTCGTCGTCGTCGTCGTCGTTGTCGTCGGCCACTTTTCCTTGCAAGTCTTGTTAGCACGATACAGCCTCTGGAGAGCAATAAGTCACCAATTTTATGATGGAATATTGTTAAGGGCATTTCACAGACGAACCCTATTGATTTTCAGCTCACCAGAGCCAATACAACGGGTGCTATGGTACTTCAAGTACGACATTTTGTCGTTTTTCGAGAAATTTCAGTTTGTTAGCACGATACAGCCTTCGGAGTTCAACAAGTCATCAATTTTCTGAATGAATATTATTCAGGGCACCTCACTGATGAACCCTATTTATTTTCAGCTCACCAGAGCCAATACAACCGGTGCTACAGTACTTTAAGTACGATATTTTTGTCATTTTTGGAGAAGTTTCAGTTTGTTAGCACGATACAGCCTCCGGAGTATATACAAGTGATGAATTTTATGATTGGATATTATTCAAAGCCTCTTAAAGATGAACCCTATTGATATTGAGCTCACTAAAGCCAGTACAACGGGTGCTGTGGTACTTGAAGTACCAAATTTTTTTCATTTTTGGAGAATTTTCAGTTTGTTGGCACGATACAGCCTCCATACGATTGATCTACTTTATGAATAAGTATTGTTCAAGGTGTCTCACAGATGTACCCTATTGATTTTCAGTTGACTAGAGCGAGTACAGCGGGTCCTATAAAACTAGATATACTAAATTTTTGGTTATTTTTGGAGAAATTTTGGTTTGTTAGCACGATACATCCCCCGAAGTGTATACAAGTAACAATTTTATGATAGAATATTGTTCAGGGCCACAGATGCGAAAAAGTTAGTTTTAATCTTTAAAACCGTTTATTTTTGGAGAAATTTCGGTTTGTTAGCACAATACATCCCCCGAAGTGTATACAAGTAACAATTTTATGATAGAATATTGTTCAGGGTCACAGATGCGGAAAAGTTAGTTTTAATCTTTAAAACCGTTTATTTTTGGAGAAGTTTCAGTTTGTCAGCACGATACAGCCTCCGGAGTATATACAAGTGACCAATTTTATGATTGGATATTATTCACAGCGTCTCACAGGTGAACCCTATTGATATTCAGGTCACTAAAGCTAGTACCAAATTTTTGTCATTTTTGGAGAATTTTAAGTTTGTTAGCACGATACAACCTCCAGAGAGTATACGATTGATCAATTTTATTCAAGGTGTCTCACAGATATACTCTATTGATTTTCAGTTGACTAGAGCGAGTACAGCGGGTCCTATAAATTCAGATATACTAAATTTTTGGATTTTTTTGGAGAAATTTCGGTTTGTTAGTACGATAAATCCCCCGAAGTGTATACAAGTAACAATTTTATGATAAAATATTGATCAGGGCCGCAGATGCGGAAAAGTTAGTTTTAATCTTTAAAATCGTTTATTTTTATTTAATGGAGAATAAAAATATTATTATGCAAATTACTTCAACAACTGAGGTAATTAGCAAATGTGCATAAATTGGTACAATAATTACAATATAAATAGGTATTATTTACAGCATGTGCATGAGATTGATATTTTGAAAGTACATAATTAAGTTTCTGATATTACAAGAGTCTCCAAGCAGTTCCATACGATTAGCGCTCAAATTACACACATTTCTCTCATTACTAAATTTAGGGCACTCAATAAGAATATGTTTAACACTTATTTGCACTTGACACACACTACATATTGGGGCATCTTCTTTCTTCAGCAGATATTGATGTGTATATCTCGTATGTCCTATCCTAAGTCCTGCTAATATTACTTGGTGTCTACGCGTTATACTGAGGTTCTTCCACGGAGAAATAACTGGTTTTATTTGTTTCAGCTTAG
The DNA here is from genome assembly GCA_963921935.1 of Galeruca laticollis. Taxonomy (NCBI): domain Eukaryota; kingdom Metazoa; phylum Arthropoda; class Insecta; order Coleoptera; family Chrysomelidae; genus Galeruca; species Galeruca laticollis. The sequence goes on from OY998175.1 coordinate 105,403,053, forward strand.
CTTCGGATCTATTCCACAATTTTTGCCACGAATTTCTTGTTGATTCTTTAAACATGTTCTTTAGGTCACTGTAACTAATTAGTTGTTTATTCACTATAGTGGGATTATTTAGGTAATCTTCTTTAGCTGCTTGGTCGGCTGTTTCATTACCTCTAATTTGTGTATGTGAAGGGACCCACGGAAAGGTGATAATTTAGCTTTTCATTGAATGAATATTTTCTTTGATATTCGTTACAATCGCCGAATCTGGGTAGATTTGAGTTATACTTTGAAGTACACTCAACGAGTCTGTTATTATGAGAATTTTTTTTGATGGGAGTGCTTGCAAAACTCCGTTGCCTTAAAAGCTGCATACAGCTCTCTTGCGTATACGCTTCACGTATGCGGTAAAACAAAATATTGCGTCTCGTGTGCAGTAACCAATGCAGCCGACGTCGTGTCTTGAGACTTGGAGACATCAGTGTAAATGTGTGTATAATCTTCAAATTGTGACGATATTCGTAGAAATTCTTTACTTATCAGTACATGAGAATATTCTCGTTTGTTGTAGGAAGTTAGAGACAAATTACAGTCAGGAGGTTTAAGTAGCCAGGGAGGGTATTCAAGAGAGCGCACCTCAACCTTTGGGAAGTTAAATCTATTTCACTGCTGATCACATTGATGCCTTGGTAGAAAGCGGGAGTCAAATGTGATTTTTGAAGAAATGTACTTCTAAAGCGATTGGAAAATACATTGTCGTAGACTGGGTTTTTTGGGTTAAAAAGTACTTTAGAGGCATATGATAGGCTTATATATTCTCTTCTTATTTTAAGTGGTGGTTCTCCAGCTTCACATAGTAAGCTTTCAACTGGACTGGTGGGATAAGCTCCTAGAGAAATTCGAACACCCTTATTGTGGACAGTATCTAGTAATTTTAAGGATGTTTTAGTTGCAGATGCGTATACTATAGATCCATAGTCTAAGCGACACCTTATTAATGTGCGATATAGCAGGATAAGAGTGTGTGCATCTGATCCCCATTGATGATTTCCCAAAACTTTTATTAAGTTTATTGCTCTAAGACATGATTTACTTAATTGCTTTATGTGTGCGTTCACTCACTTTATCTTAATCAACTTGTATAGTCATGTAGGATTTGCCAAAAGAACGTATTTTCTATCTGGCAACAAGGGCTTCTGCCATTGGTCGATATACAGAGGTTTATTTAAATCTAATAAAATCTTTAAATCTAAGTTTCGAAGATATTTATATCTTCTTGAGATACATACCGTTATCATAGAAAAAAATATGTTATTCTTAATCCTGATATGATTTCAGTTGTTAATTCATACCCATGAAACTAACCCTCTTCTTTTAACGCTGATATTTGTCCATGACTAATAGCGACATGTGTCGTTGAGAAACTGATGTAATTTAGTTGCGATATTATTTACAATAGATTACAGAATTATCGGCAATAATTTTTGGTATTCCCCTAAATCATTTCAAACAAAGTAGGTTTTTCCCCGGAAAGTTTTCTCGGGAAATTATTTTCCAAACATCATAAATATACGTTCCGGATATGTTTTCAACGGTCTTCGTAGAGTTATCGAAGTTTTAGTGTTGTTTAGTTTGCGAATTGTGAACGAGAAAGTAATTTAATAAAAAGTGAACTAATTTTGAAAGTGAAAATATGGCTCCTCCAAGAAGTAATATTTGGAAACATTTCGAAAAAGTCGCTCCAAATTGTGCTAAATGTAAGCTGTATTCAAAAGGTTTGGAAAACTTCAGGAAATACGACAAATTTGAAGACGCATTTAAAGCAAAGCCATTCTACATTAGTTTAAGGAGAAAAGAGAATCTGATGAGCCAAATTCGCCAAAGAAAAGAAAATCACAAAGTCGAATGAAATGCAGAAATTGCTGAGAGAAGTACTTCATATCATACAGACAAGATGAAACATGATGAATTATAAATAATTGTTGACAATTTTCATATTTTATACATCTCTAGGAAAATCTAAGTGGTTCCCAAGATGTCCAAGAGATTGAGGGTCATTCATCAACTTCAAAAATCACAGTATCCACATATGATTCTGAACCAAGTACTAGTGCAGGAAAAAGTGCTACGAGATTAAGACTCAACCAAGCTTCAATTACATCGGCCTTTAAAACTATTTCATATTCACAAGGTACACTTAACGTTTATAAAACAGTTATTCACTTCTATTAAGCGCATGTTTAATTTTAGTTGGAGACTCCGAAAATGTGAAAGTAACTGATGCACTAGAAAATTGATCGTGCAAGATAATTTGCCATTCAATACTGTTGATGGAAAAGGTTTTCTAGTTTTTATTAAATCTGTGGCCCTTTATACAAGGTACCAACTAGAAACACTATAAAAAACAGCGTTGATAAAAAGTATGAGGTGATTTCAACAGCATTCAAAAATAATGTGATGAAATTTCATCATCACTACAGATATATGGACTGCAAATATGCAGACTAAAAGCTTTATGGGTTTCACTCTCCACTTTGTGCATGACCTGAAGTTAATATCAGCAACAATGGCCATTGTTGAATTATCTGAGTCTCATACAGCAGACTATATTGGCACGGAATTGGAGAAAGTTCTTGAAACTTGGGGAATTGATATTGTTGCTGTAGTGACTGACAATGCAGCCAATATGGTGAAAGCCATACATGACAAATTTGGGTAGAGCCCACATATTCCGTGCTTCGCACATACTCTCAATTTTGTATGTGGAAATTCACTGAAAAATACAAGGGGTTTGAACTCAGATTAACAAATAAAATAGATATGTTTGTTTTGACTTTTTCCTGCCCCAAACATTGAATCACATTCTAAGCTCACTTGCGGGACACTTCCACTGCTTTGCCATATTTACAAATCCTCTTTAGATGCAGGAAAAATGAAATTAGAAACATTATTGAAAATTTGTTAAAAGTTATGCAATTAAAAAAAAGTCATAATACTTTATACATTTTAGTCGCTGCTTTTAAAATTAATTAGTAATACTTGTATTTTATATAATAAAGGCATATTCTTATATAAATTTTAAACAAGTATTTGTTGTAACTAAAAGTGGCAACATTGCTGAAAATTTCAGTACCTGCTTTGTTTGTCTAGTATAAACTATTTCGTAGTTTTGTCTTTGTTCAGTTACGATGTAAAGAGAGATGCAAATATCGCCAGAGCGTTCTCGACTAACATTTCTATTGGATTGTAGTATTATAGTAAATACTGTCAAACTTGGTTTGTTTATCATGAGCGCCATTAGGACTAGCAAGTAAAAATTGAGTTCTTTCGATGTTATGTGTGTTTTTCAAGACTTTTAGTGTCAAAATTTGGTTTTAAGTTAATTAATTTAGTGTTTTTTATTATCATGGTTCGTCAGTGCCAAGTCTGTCATATAAACGGCCGAAATTACTCCGAACTATCATTCCACAGATATGTAAATATTTGAACGGCTATCCAGTGGCTTCTATTATTCATTCCAATAATATTTAAAATGCTTAAAAGTTTTTTAATTATAAAGAGCAAATTTCTATTTGGCGTTGTTTTATTCTAGTTTTCCCACCAATTTGGAAACAAGAAGAATTTGGTTCGCTTTACTGGGTCTAAGCGTGACTCGTGATCTACCAAAACGACCTGAAATTTGTTTTAAACAATCTGGTTTTATATATAAGAGTAGTGGCCGTAAGTTTCTAAACAAAGATGCTCTTCCCATGTCAGTTTTTGAATTTAATCCACCAGGTGTAATGTAAGTACCTTCACATGTTCTTGGTACAATGGGCTTTTTCAAAAATCTCTTTCGAATCTATCTATTTATTTTGCGATTTGTTCCTTGAGCGCAAACGGTACTATAGTCCGTTTTTAAAAGGCATTGCGTAATAAAAGCTCGTTAGATATGCAAAACCGATACAGGGTGTATAATAAAATATCTCCGAAGTTTATCTAATTTTGTACTAAAATTTGTCATTTGTTACGAATTTCAGGTAGACACCCCGTAACTCTGTATTCGGTTGGGTCGCCTATTGTATTGAAAGGGTCGCTCTATTGTATTTGAATGAACAAATAAACAATTTAATCCTCAGAAGCGTGCAATCAGGACAAAACAAACTTGGTATATGAATATGAAGGCACTATGAAATTATAATTACGAACACTACTCAAAAGAGTTCACAATATCGATTCAATAAAAACACATTTTTTTGTGTTCCTATGAATAAACAATAAACATAAAATATTATATAAAAAATAGCAAATTTTTTTGCAGTAGGTATCAACTTTACTACTAATATACCGTTTACAATAGGAGTGGAAAAAAAGAAAAATGCAGGAATAAAGTACGAATTAATGTAATATTTATAAAAAAAAGTCTAACAAATAATAGTAATAACTAACACAAAAACTAGTCTATATATCAGAATCAGACGATTCTGTTGAGCTTCCATTATTAACATTGATTATAAATGGTTCAATCATGTGTTCACTTATATGATCCATTTCCCACATATTTAGTTCTTCTTGTATCACGTGTTCAACACATTTCTTCCAGTTTTCTTTGGTTACGTTACCTAACGCGTCTTTGAATAAAACTTTTACGTCACTCATTTTGAATGTCGTATTCTTTCTTGAAACTTCCCCTTTCACTTGGGCCCATATTAATTCTATGGGATTGAGTTGACAGTGATAAGGAGGAAGCCTCAGCACCGTTATACCACGCGCTGATGCCATATGATCTACAACGTATCTACTACATTTGTGTTTATGTGAATTGGCCAGTTGCAAGAGCTCATTTTTCAGCGGGTTATCTGGGCATTCAATATTTTTCGAGGTTAGCCAATCGTGGATATCTTGTTTACGCCATGCAGTTGAAGGTAATTTCTCCACTAACCTGGAGTGATAACTTGCGTTATCCATAATAATGACTGAGCCCGTTGGAATTAGATCTAACATTTGTGAGAAATATTCTTCGAAAACGTCTGCATCCATATCGTCATGATAATCTCCGGTTTACTTCGACTCAAAGCACAACAATCCACCTTTAACAAAACCTTCGGCACTGCCGATATGAGTAATGATGAGTCGACGTCCTTTTCCTGCTGGTGGATTGAGGTCTGTTGACCACCCTTCAAGAGCTGCCTGCCTCCAACTTTTGACATTCGTGTCTTGCCAAAACATTGAAACAGTATGACCTTCATTCAACCAAGTCTCATCCAAATAATAAATTCGTTTTTGATCTAGTCTTGCTTTCCGAATATTGCGCAAATAACTCCTCCTCCAAATGACAATGTCGTCTCTATCAATCAACATTGCGTTCCGATAATTTTTTTTATATTCAAATCCAAGTTCCTTCAAAATTTTCCATAATGTACTTCGAGACATTTTCGGAAAATGTGAGTCTTCTTGATCCGAAGCCATAATTTTGGAGAGAGTTGGGATCTCTTTTCTAAAGAAAAAAGCATGCACCTTGCTCCTTATTCCATTCTTCAAGTCGTCATCCATTTCAAGTTTGGGTCGGCCTGGGGACTTTGCTGGGGCTGTGATGTTTCCATTTTTTTCTCCTTCATTAAATTATAAATTGTTGTTTTTGAAACACCCATCATTGTTGCAGTAATCTCCACAGTTTCATCAACACTTCCTGTCAAATTAATGATTTTTCTTCTAATTTCTTCGTTCTTCGACGAGGAATAGCAATTTAATATCAGATTTTTTTCGTTCAGCGACAATGGGCCAACTTTAGGTCGCTTAGATGGTGATAAACCCTCCATATCTGGTCGAATTTGGTTAGAACACTATATAGTTGGAAGGTGTAGTTAGGTGTTTGTTTCGTGTGATGAGAAGAGAACTTGTATAGATGAACAAAAATAAACACCAGTTAACAATAACGGTAAAAAATAATAATAAATAACAGTAATAATGGGGAAATCAATCAACACAGCAGTTTCTCCAGTACAGATGAACTGTAAATTGAAAATATTCAACCTTTCCGCTACTTTTATAGTTGAAAAGTTCTAGTAAGTACATTGTATCATGGGGGCATTTTCTTAGAACTGGAAAGACTATATTTCACAATAATAAAACCATTTTTGAGCTACCTGTTTGTCAAGTTTCTTCAATTACCTGCTAATTGGGTGGAATAATCGGCAAATGGGATTGGTTTGGATATATATATATATATATATATATATATATATATATATATATACTAAACATAGGTTTATTGGGGAAGCAACAAATTAAAACGAGTACCCTTTATACTTTATGTCCAAGCTTTCAGAATTTATTTATTCCATTATCAAGGATAAAGTATATGAGAATGTATATTATAATAGATGTAAAGTAAATTGTATACAGCATCAAAAGAAATATTTGAATTTTTTAAAAATAATTGTCAAATTGAAAGTAAATAAAATCGTTCTAAATTGTTATTCTTTTTTTATATTGGAACATAGAAATAATTAAAGAAATTAAGGTTATGTTTAAATTAACCATAGATCTATATACAGTTAATGTATTTGTGGTTATCTTTTGATGCTGTATACAATTTACCATTTACATCTATTATAATATACATTCTCATATACTTTATCCTTGATAATGGAATAAATAAATTCTGAAAGCTTGGACATAAAAAGTATGAAGGGTACTCGTTTTAATTTGCCGCTTCCCCAATAAACCTATGTTTAGTATTAATTATTCGGCAAAGATCAAGTTTAACTATAGTTGCTGATAATGGGGTTCTATAAGAACATTGAAGAGAGTTATGGTAAATATACTGTTCAATTATTTAAAAAATGGTCTAAAATTAAGATGAAATTAGCAAGAGAATACAATAGAAGGTGTTTTCTTTTAAAATGTAGAAGAGGGGGTATAACTCCGAAGCATATAGAACACTCAATATACCCATTAACAGATCTTCTTCATCGTCAAGATGTGCAGATTAAGAAGAATTCAAATTTTATCTTAAGGCTAGGTAATAAAATTATAAATATTGAAATTTCTAACAATCAAAAGAATATTGTAAATTTAGAATCTAATTTGAATTTTTTAAAATCAGAAATAATTGAATCAACTTCAGAATATATTTTCAATAACTTTGAATATTATCAAAAAAGAAATTATAATAAGATCTTTCATTCAACAAAGAATAAAAATTATTAGAAAATTGAATAATCTAATAGAGAAAGAATTTGAAATTAAACTAAAAACAAATCCAAAATGGATTAAAAATTTAACTAATATTGAAATTCCACATGACATTTTATGTTTTTTATCATTGGGACCTAAATTTAGTATCGAGCCAATTCTTGGAAAAGACATTCAGATTAGACATTTACTAACAGATATTGAATACATAACTACACAAACTTCAGATGAAAATTTAAGGAAAACATTAGTTGCAAAATCAACTAATATTATCACTAATCATATACACAAAAAATCTAATAGTTCTTTTTTTTCGTAATTTATATCACAAAACAAAAAATTTTCTTAAAATGCATCCTAATATAGTCGTCACTAATAGTGATAAAGGTAATTGTACCGTAATCAATCCAAAAGACAACTATATTGAACTTTCTTTAGAAATTATTAATAACAGTTCTTCCTATATCAGAATAGAAAAAGATCCTACTATTTCTATACAAAATAAATGTAACACTATTATTAAAAAACTATATAATTGTAAACAGATAGATAAAATTACGAAAGAAAAACTATCTTGTTATAATGGTATTCCTTCAAAATTTTATGGTCTTCCGAAAATTCATAAACCAACTTTATCAGTTAGACCAATAGTTGCATCTTTAGGAACCCCTACTAATTTTTTAGGTTCTTATATTACAGATATTTTAACTAAAGCTTATGATTTTAATACAAAATACTACATTAAAGACTCTTTTGAAGTATATAAACAATTTAATAAATTTCAACTACCAAACAATTATGTAATTTGCAGTTTAGATGTTGTATCTTTATTTAGTAACATATCTTTAGATTCTACTTTGAAAGCAATAGATAAAAATTGGAATAAAATAAATCAACATTGCAAAATATCTAAAAAATATTTTGAAGAAATCATAACATTTCTATTTGAAAGTACCTATTTCACTTTCAATAATCAAATTTATAAACAAACATTTGGTACTCCAATGGGAGCTACAATTTCACCAATTATAGCATGTTATGTTATGGATAATTTGTTAGACACAGTTATACCAACTCTACCATTCAATTTAATATTCATAAAAAAATATGTTGATGATATTATTTTATCTTTACCAGAAAATACATTAGATGATGTTCTTTCCATATTTAACAACTATGATCCACATATACAATTCACAATGGAAAAAGAAGACGAATCACAAAGTATACCATTTTTGGATACTAAATTAATAAGAAATGATAATAACACATTATCGATTGACTGGTATAGAAAACCAATAAGTTCTGGGAGATTAATGAACTTTTGGTCTTATCATAAATATTCTATGAAAACTAATTTAATTAAACAAATGAAAAATAGAATATCTAATATATCAGACCCTATGTTCCACGAAAAGAACTTTAAAATTCTTCATCAATTATTTTTAGATAATGGATATCCAAATAATTTAGTAAAATACATATTATATAATTTTTCTTCAAATTTAAACATTACTCTAGAAAATTCTGAAATCCAAAAATATTATATTTCTCTTCCATATATTAAGGAAATAACTCCCAAATTGATTAGAACGTTTAAACCATTAGATAACATAAAAATTGCAAATAGAACATGTTTAACAATTAAATCAATTTTCACAAAAGTCAAAGATAAAACTAATATTCTTAACCTATCAAATGTAGTATATTGTATTCCTTGTAAAAATTGTGAAGAAAAATATGTAGGTCACACTGGTCAAAAATTAAAGAATCGTATATCCCTACATAAAAGCGATTGTAGATTATATCCCGATAGATGTGCTTTGGCAAAACATGTGATTGATAAAGATCATATTATGGACTTTGATTCTGTAAGTATTTTAGATATTCAATCAAATATTCAAAAAAGACTTTTCTTAGAAATGGCTCACATTCTCAAGAAACTAATATCATTAATAAGAAAAGTGATCATAAGAATTTTAGTGATCTTTATTATTACTTATTGTCTATTGATAAAAACCATAAATGTCTTTCAATTTCAAATTCTTCTTCTGTTTAAATAAACATTTTGTAGGTTATTAAAATGACATTTCTATAATCAGAAAAGAAAGAAGATAACCACAAATACATTAACTGTATATAGATCTATGGTTAATTTAAACATAACCTTAATTTCTTTAATTATTTCTATGTTCCAATTTAAAAAAAGAATAACAATTTAGAACGATTTTATTTACTTTCAATTTGACAATTATTTTTAAAAAATTCAAATATTTCTTTTGATGCTGTATACAATTTACCATTTACATCTATTATAATATACATTCTCATATACTTTATCCTTGATAATGGAATAAATAAATTCTGAAAGCTTGGACATAAAAAGTATAAAGGGTACTCGTTTTAATTTGCCGCTTCCCCAATAAACCTATGTTTAGTATTAATTATTCGGCAAAGATCAAGTTTAACTATATATATATATATATACAAGGTGTTCATTTCAGGACTTCCCACCCTAATTTTCTCGAAATGTGTGTATTTTAAAAAAAATCCTGGGACACGTCAACAAATATATCGAAGGGGACAACTTTTTATCATAAAGGCAACGCAATGTATTTGTATAAAATTGTTATTAACATTTATTTTATTATTTATTGTATGTAGGATTATAACTACCTGGAGCTTAGTGGAGGGACTCGTCTACGCCCTTTTATACATAATAATAAATTTTCTGGAAAATTGATGTCAGTGATATAATCCACAGTTTATTATATTATTGATAATTTGAAATTTCATTTTAAATAATATTACAAAACGGTTATTTTCGGAAATGAGATAATTTTAGAAGCCTTAACTTTTTTTAAATGACTAAATGTGGTACGCCTATGGTTCTGGCCAAAATGAGTGATTTATTACTCCATGCCTTTTAAAAACGGAATATAGTCTAGGCCTCGAGAAAATTGGCGTAGTGTTTTCCTTTAATTTGAATGATGCTTGATAATTATTAATTTCTCCACTTTGTTCTGAAAATAAGTCTCATTATTTTAGAATATACTTCAAATATTTTTATATAATTAACATTAAGAAATGTAACGGTGTTGATTTGTTATTTAATTTATTTATGGTCTTGATGGATAGTAATCAAGATGAATCTGGATTTTTATCTCGTTTATTTATTAACAACCTTAACATATATGAAATTGACTGTCTCGACCCTTACTTCGTGGAATATGCTCATATTAGTGTTTTTAAATGAAACTCAAGGTTTCTAGTTAATTCCACAATATAATACAAGTTATTGAAAATTCTAAAAAATTGACAATTGTTTCGATAAATCAATATCATCGTCAGAATGACAGAAGTTACATTTCATTTTATGCCTACCTGATGTTTAGTAGTTAATTTCTTTACAGGTTCAATTTTTCGGGTGGTTTAACAGTTCTCCCTGGTTTGGTGACTATATGCCTGGAGCTAATAAAAGAGTTATCTCTGCTTAAATTTGCATTACTACTATTAGAGTCTGCATTTGAATTTTCTGTTTCAATAGTCTCATCCAAATTAGTAGGAACTGATATAACCGACATATCTGAGTTAGATTCAGATTTACTAAGACTTTTATTTATTTCTGTTGAAGTTTCACTTGAGATATCGTTTTCAGAATAAAAACTAGTGTTTTCTGAATCCAACTCTGAATTGCTGCTTAAATCTATGTTACATTCTATATCTCTTTTTCCTAAACCAATTTTTCTTCTTTCACTAACAACTGTATTACCCAACATTTCACTGGTAGTATCTTCTGTATCACTATCCTCTATTTCTAAATAATGCTTGACTACCGGTTTACAGATTTTTGTTTTATGGTTAGTTCTTTCTGACTTTGTGCTGTATTAATGTTCTTCCCACTTACTACTTTTATGAACTTTCTATTTCTAATAAGTTCACTACCATTATCCAGCCTAACTTTGTATGTACGATCTCTAATCTTATCAACTACTTTACCAGGGACCAACAACTTCCTGGTTTTACTTGTACATATACTTTCGCACTTATTTTAACTTCAGGAAGTGGTTTGACACCTTTATTATATTTGTGTTTATTTTTGTTGTGTAAATTTATTTCTCTTTATTGTTTGATTCACATTTTTTACAACTTTTGGTTTATATGTTTTTTCTGTTCCTATAATATTTGTCCTAATTTTTCTTGACATTAATATTTCAGATGGAGAGTTGCTTCCATATACACATGAATTTTTGTAGTTTAAAACTGCTAAATACATATATTCGCCATCTTCAATACATGTCTCAATGATATTTTTTATTGTTTGTATGTGTCTTTCTGCTAGCCCATTGCTTTGTGCATATGTGGGCGACGTCATTGTGTGTATGAAATCCCATTCTTTCACAAAATTTTTAAATTCTTGTGAGCTAAACAGTGTGCCTCCGTCAGAGATAAGAGTTAGTGGTATTCCATGTGTCGAGAAAATTGACTTTAGTTCATTGATTACATTTTTACTCGTAATTCGATGTGAAGTTCTTACCTCTGCGAATTTTGAAAAAACTTTTGGCCCCTGATTTCAAAAATATCACAACCCAACTTGTTCCATCTCAAATCTGGAATAGTGTGAGACTTTAAAGGCTCTGAACTTTCAGACTTCGAGTATTTTAGGCATACATGACATTGTGATATTTTTTGCTTAACTTCGTTATTTATCCCTGGCCAGAAAATAGTCTTTAATTAGGCTTGTTGACTTATTTATTCCCATAGTTTTAGGTATTACTATTGCTTGCCCTTTGAAAATAAGATCAATAATTGTGCTCAACTCACTTTTATAAGGCGTATACATTTTCATGTTCAGATTTAACTTTGTATTATTATTTGGCCATCCCTCTAGAATAAGTTGTTTTAGCTGTTGAAGTTCAACATCTTTTTGGGTTTCATTTTTTAATAATTGAATTTTGTCTGGTGTCGCATTTATACTATTTTGAATTAAACACACATGTGCTTCTATTTCTTGCTCTAGTTGATTGTAGGTTTCGGGTAAGTAAGACCTTGAAAGTGCATCTGCTAATATTAAACCTTTGCCTCTCTTAAATTTAACCTCAAAATCGAATCTTTGTAAATTTGGAAGCATTCTTTGTAACCTAGCGGGACATTGATTTATGGGTTTTTTGAATATTGCCAAGATCGGTTGATGGTCTGTTTCGACAAGTACTTTTTTGCCATAGACAAATTCATAAAATTTGGACAGACCAAAACAGATAGCCAACAGATCTTTCTCTATTTGAGCATAAGTGACTTGAGTATCTGTTAACGACTTAGATGCATACGCACACGGCAAATTATTTTGTAATAAAGTTGCACCTAGTCCACTTTTTGAACTGTATACTGAAATTATTATTTGTTTGTTAACATCAAAGAACTGGACTTTAGGTTAACAATTTTTTTATTTTATCAACAGCTTTCTATTGCTTTTCTAGCCAACAGAATTCAACATCTTTTCTTAAGAGATTACGTAATAGAGTCGTGATATATTTACTCACATAGGTTAAGATTCCTAAAACTCTCTGAACATCTTTTTAATTTTTGGGTGTGGGCATATCCAAGATTGCCCTAATTCTCTCTTTTGTGGGTGACAACTTGACCCATATATGTAAGACTTGGTTTTGCAAATTTACATTTACTTTGCTAATTCTAAAACGTGTTTTAATTTTTTGTCATGCTCTTCTTTATTTCGTCCCCAAATTATTACATCATCAATGTAAATTTCAGCACCTGCTCTTTTAAATATATTTTGAAACCGTTCCTGAAATACTTCAGGTGATGATTTTAAACCAAAGGAATGCGTAAAAATGTATATCTTTCAAAAGGAGTACCAAAACTACATAAATTTGAGCTAGGTTTATCCAGACAAATCTGATAAAATCCCTGAGTTGCATCTAATGTACTAAACATGACTGCTCCTGACATTTTGCATGTTATCTGTTCTAATGTAGGTATTTGGAAATATTCTCTTTTTATTACCCGATTTAAATCTTTTGGATCTAAGCATATTCTCAATTTTCCGTTTGGCTTTTTAACTAATACTAGTGGATTTAGCCAATCGCATGCACGTTGGCCATTTTCTATTATTTTCACACTCTTCGTTTCCTGTAAAGTGTTTTTCAATTCACTTAATAAAGGTATGGGTACTTTTCCAATTGGATGTATTACAGGTTTAGCGTTTGATTCTAACTCTATATGAGATGGTTTACTTTTATTCAAACACCCAACTCCTGCAAATACAATACATCTTTATATTCATTTATTTAATTATTATATTCATTATATTCTGTATCTATACTATCTATCGTCTAACTGGTTGTAGAGAACACTTTAAAAAATTGAAAATATTAACGTTGCCCTGTTTGTATATTTTAGATGTTTGTGTTTTCATATATAACAACATATGTGATTTCAAAACTAACTACCAGAAGCATAATATCAATACAAGACTCTGTAATAATCTGTCTTTGACTTTTCCTAAAAGTAATATTACTTTCAAATCCCCTCCTATAATGGGACTACGACTTTTTAATAAATTACCATTATATATTAAATCAAGTAAAACAATAAAATCATTCAAAATTTTACTCAATTCGTTTTTAGTAGATATGTGTTTTTATTCAGTCGATGAGTTTTTAAATTTGTGAGAACTTTGTGTATCTTATCCTATATTTTTCACTATGCGTCATTTTCACTTTACTTTTAGGCTGTACTAGTTAGTTAGTTAGTTAGATAGTTAGATTAGTTTTTAAGAAAACTGTTGACGAATTTTATACAAACTTTGTTTGTCATTCAAAAAATAAATAATTTCATTTTATTTATTTTATCGTATTCATTAATTCAGTTTCTGGGCATTTAATTAAATTCAACCTTAAACATGTATTTAGACCTAAGATACATTTTGTGTTAGATTTTATTATATAAAACTCTAGATCATATTCATTTTTATTTTTCTGACAAATCAATTTACACAACCCTACCACGTTTAAGCAATCTCCTGTATAGGAAGTTAAGTTAGCATTTGTTTTATTTATCTTTCTTTCATTTAGCTTGGGCATTCTAAAAACATTCAATAGTAATATATTTACCATGGCCCCTGTATCGACCTTAAAATCTATATCTTTATTGTTAATAGTTAGTTTAGTTAACGACTCATTTTTAGTTATATTGGCATTATTGAGGTTTATGCTACCTATAAAAAAAGTCTTTATTTACATTGTTTTCAAAAACTACCTCATTTACTTCATCATCTTGTATTTCATTCACATGTGCCATTTTTTTGTAACAACATTTAGCGAAATGATTTTACAATTTACATAGCTGCTCATATGCTGGGCATTTATTCAATTGATGTGAACCCCCACATCTAGTACAACATTTAATTACCTTATTGTTATATGTCTTGTGTGGTTTTTTAAAAACTTCGACATTTCTTACTTCATCTATCTGGGTCAGTTTTTGATTTTGTATTGCTTCCCCTTGCCTTTTAGCTGCCTCGATTATGTAACAGGTTTGCACAGCCTCTTCTAATGTTAATTTGTCTTCTTTATCTTCCTGGAGGAGTTTCTCTCTGATAGTGCTATTGTTTACACCGCATATCAAAATGGACTTAATGAGACTTTCTTGTAGTTCTCCTAACTTACATCTAACTGCCTTTTTTTCAATTCTGTAACGAAATTTTCTAGATTTTGGCCCTCTTCTTGCTTATACGAAAAAAATCGATATCTCTCGTATGCGATATTTTCCTTGGGTAAGAAATGGGTCTCGAATTTTTCTAGCAATTATCTAATTTGTTTTTGCCTACTTCCTCCATTTTAAATGTGGTGTATATTTTGAACCCTTCTTCTCCAATGAGATGTAACAATTGTACACATTGTGTGTCTTCAGATTTTTAATTTATCGCGGTGGCTAATAGAAAATTTTCAAACCTGGCACGCCATAGTCTCCAATTTTCCGCAATATTACCATCCATTACCATGTGACTAACTCCTCTGTTGTCGGACATTGCACTTTTTAATTTTTCTAAATTGCTTTGTAATATTACTAATCTCACCAAAATTATACTCGACTTCGCAGCGCCATGTAATGGTGTTGATTTGTTATTTTATTTATTTATGGTTTTGATGGATAGTAATCAAGATGAATCTGGATTTTTATCTCGTTTATTTATTAACAACCTCAACATATATATTTTATATGACCTATGACATTGACAGTTGTCACTTCACCTCCCGTGTCCGTTGTCAAGTGCTAATTTGGTAGTGTTGCCTCAACAGCCAGCATCCTGACAAGAAATTTATGTAATTTCAAACGAGGACCAAGTTAAGCTGTAAAATAGTATTTTTTCCCTCGTGAAATAATTTCATAAATCACATAATGTAGAAAACTGCTTATGAATTAGTCATGTAGTAGTTGTACTAAATAAATATCTCATTAGTTTAATTGACTAATATGTAATAGTTGTTACACTAATTACGCATTGTTCTATGACGACCTTCAATCTGTAATTGTATATTAGTACACCATACATTTTTTACAAGGATTACTAGTAACAATTTCAATAATAGGATACAATGAAAATAGCAATTTTTTATTGTATGTTTTGCTGATAATTACGAATAATTTCAAATTTGCTTCACAAAATTATACATTTCAAACTGTCAATTCTCATTTCATCCAATTTTTTACAACTTGTAAGTCGCCCCTTTACATTTATTTTTCATATAATAATAAAATACGACGTATATTATGAGTTGTAAATTTTTACCCCAATCCCCTTAGTGCAGCGTATTCTTAGTGCCCCAGATTCTAGACTCTAGGCCTGGATCCCTAATATAGAACTTAATTACAAACCTTAAAAATTGCCGAGAATTGGTGGATTTTGTGTATGTACATGCACCAGCTTCTTGAAAAGTTGCGTGACAAATTACAATGTTTCCCGCAACAGCAGAAGTAAAAGTTTTTTGTTCCCTCCTAAATATTGGTGGAGTTTACTCACTACAAATTTTTAAAGAGAATAATAACCTTGAGAAAATTAAAACGTCGTGATTATTTGAAAGAACCGGGATTGCCACTTACATCTGGTCATAGAAATAGAAGAGCCGAAAATTCTCGTCTTCCTCGGGACTTGCAAAAAAAGGGGAATTGTACCTAGGATGTATCATCCAAACGAATGCGTATCTCGAAGAGATGTGACTTTTATGCAAAACAGAGAGAAGAAAGAATTTTTATGCCAGTTAACTCACCTCGAAAGAACGGAATATTTTCAGCCTTACTATGCAACATGGACATGAAATATTAGAGCCCATCTTGAGAAGGCTATACAATGCCAGTTTTATCGTCGGTTACATACCGGAGGCTTGGAGAGAGGCTGCAGTGGCGTTAATATCTAAGACTGGTAGACTTCCGGTGGACGAGGCAAAGTCTTACCGCCCAATTAGTATGACCTCATTTCTCCTGAAAGCAATGGAAGAAATAATCTATTGTAATCTCAAAAGCGAACTCCTTGAGTTAAGAATGCTCCACAAGAAACGGTTTGCTTATCAAGCAGATAAATCCACGATTAATGTTCTACAGTGCCTAGGTGAAAGCATTGAAATGACATACGCGGCAAAAGAAATGGATCTTTGTGCCTTCATTGATATAGAAGATGCGTTTAATAACACCTCACATGCCTCCATAATCAGATCACTAGACTCACTGATCAGATGGATACAATCTATGCTGAAAAGCAGAATTTTTGTAGCAATATTTGGAGGGGAGGCGGTCAGGATCACATCAGGAAAAGATTGCCCCCAAGGGGGAGTTCTATCGCTTCTGTTGTGGTCACTGGTTGTCGACAGCCTAATATTGAAACTGCACGAATCGGGTATTAAGACTCAAGGCAAAATCTGGTGCACAACAGCGCTGGTTCCATTCACCACGAGGAGAAAATACAAACTTGAAGCCCCAACTCTAACATATCCCAAAGAACTTAAATACTTGGGCGTCATAATCGACCAATAACTGCCACGGAACAGTCAAACTAACCACATTCTCTTCAGAGCGATAGCGGCAAGGTGGACATGCCGTAGATACCTTGGTAAGAAATTAGGTATTAAACCAAAAATTATCTAAGGGACATACCATATAACGGTAAAAATTAGGGGTTCCTAAAGATGCAACTATTGGTCTAACTGATAAAGTTGGTTTATGAATTTTGGGAAGACCATAAAATTTTGAAGGAGTACCATTATAACTAGATAGTTTTTCTTTTGTAATGTTATCTATCTGTTTACTATTATATAGTTTTTTAGTAATTGTTAATCTGAGGTTTGTACAGCTTTCTACTGGAGTAGGAGTTGGTAGCCACCGCTAGCAGTCATCGAACAACACATTGTGGATTTCACGCAAGTTATACACTTTGATTTGTTTATGGAAAGTACAATTTGCCTACAATATCATTCGGTGTATGTTTCGTAGATCATTGATTTGTCCGTTACTATAAGCATCTGGTGATAGTCAGTTTATGACGATACTTATGTTGATCAAGTATTAATCACTATGATCAACATATAATATTAGATTATAGCTGTCATATCATTTATAATTTGCGAATGTCGATTGGTGATAACTACACCCATTGTAAGGTTATGTGCACGTTACTGTGGCTATTCAATTTTAATATTTTGAGTTATTCGAGTTGGTGGTGGCATTGTCTAGGAAAATACAATGGTGGTGGTAAGCGTATGAGCTCATATGAAATTATTGCGCCATATTATATTTATTTGCGTAAACGTATGGTATACTGTATTGATTTAACCCAATAGTATATTCGAGTCTCAATTATACAGTTTTCTCATTTTTATCAGGTAATTGAGTACTCTTAGAAATTTCATTTGTATGTAAATACTGGTTTGTACATATTTATACCCAACGAACAATCCAGGCTGTAACGTAGGATTTCAATTGGGGGAATTATTAGATTTTACTTGGTGGGTTATATAGAATTTTACCTATATAGGATTTTAATAGAGAAATTTATAAGACTTTAAAGTGCCATTGGGTACTTGAGGGTACAGCCCGTCATAACTCTTTCATACAAATTGTGCTACTCAGGGATTAAGTTACTACTGGGGAGGGATATATTGGTTTTAAAGGTACGAGATATATATTTTTGCTTTGGATATTTATATATATATTTGTAAATATATTTTTGTATATCATTCAATCGAGGGGGGATTTCACTTACCTATGAGAAATTGTGGTCAGGATTTATGGGATTTTAGGATATTTGGGGGAATTTCTTGTAATTTTTCTAATTTTATGATACACTTGTACGTGTTAGTTGTAAGTCATTTATTAAACTTAAACTTCGGTAAGTGACATCTGTCTTTTATTTCTCCACTTATTCAGTAGTCTTAGGGTGGGAAAACTTGTGTGGGTAGTTGTCAGGAGGCAAGATTGCCTGGCGCCCTTTCACATTTTATTTAGTCTTCGAACAACGGACCCCCCCCCCAAAAATTCGAATAATATGTATACCTTCCTATGTATTGATCATATAAAATAAATAATTGACAAATCATTGATGAATACATTTTAGCGTACTTTATTAAAAATTTTAAAATATAATTTGTTCCAATTTACCATTAAGACCATTTAATCTATTAAGCTAGAACTACGCCAGATTGGTTTATAATTTGTTGTAAGTTAAGGTTAAAGTAAAATGTCAAATAAAAATACATACTACGTGCAATAACCAACTGTATGACACGAAAAACGACTAAAAATGTGTTCAAAGAGATTTCATTGTGACACTGTAAACAATGAAGTCTCTGTTTTGTAAGCGAATTATAAAATAATATATTAAAGAACAAGTTTCATGAGGCATCTATCATTTTATCGCATGGGTCCAAGTGTAGAAAACGTTTTCTAAAGGACAACTGCGATAAAAGGCCTTATGAAACAAGTTTTCTATACAATTTTTTTATACTTCGCATTTTTTGTGTCCAAAAAGTAGCAATATTTAAAAATAGGATAATTACATCGATTTACGGAATTTTGTATTCATGATGTAGCGGTTGATAATGCCGACATTAGCGTCATCTTGAAACATTTGAAAATCGAATAATTGTGTCAATTTGCTATAAGTTTGTTCTTTTTATTTTGTTTAATCGTCTACCTGCGTGAAAAATATTGAAAAATTATGAAAGCTGTACCACACCTGAACTGTTTGTTATAGTATTTATTGTTCAACGATTAAAGCGTTCCTTGAATTAAAGTTAGGTTATTTGTGTGCTTGATTTTTTAGACGACGAACGTTGTCGTTTCGTTATTAGTGTTATCAACATTGATGAATAAAATATTGCGTTTCGAAAAGTGCTGTCTTTTGACAATCAACGGGGTTTCATAAAGTAATCATTAGAATCGCAAAGTGGAAATACTACTTTAATACATCTAAAACCATTTGTAGTATATTGTAGTACAATTTTAAATTTTTTTGTAAGAATATTAGTCCCTAAAACTTAAAATAATCGAATAAACCAATGGAAAAATAATCTCATTTTGGCCTCAGACTTACTTCAAACGATGTAGGTAACCGTAGTAACATTTTTATTTTGGTAGTGGACATTATAATACCCGAAAAATTAAACCAATTAAGCACACACACACACACACACACCTTTAGATACGTTTTTAGGGACTATAATTTAAAATTGTACTACAATATACTAAAAACGATTTTAGATGTATTAAAGTAGTTGTCGTTTTCATCTGATGATATGTTAATGTCTGAATTTGACTATTTTAGTTTTCTGGTATTACAATTTCTACTACAAAAAAAAAATACTACAATTAAGTACCTACATCGTTTGTGGTAGAGGTGTGAGCTTAAAATGATATTTTTTTTAAGTGGGGTTCCATGTTCATGCAGCTATAATTTTGATGCTGGCTTTATTTCCAAATGTTAGATATTACAGATATACAGAGTTGATAAACTTATCAAATCATTTTCACAACTAATTAATCAATCGTTCATCATCTTTAATGTAACAAGAAAACCTTTTATATGTTACGTTTTATGGGCATTTTTTTTCTATTCTAAAAGTCATCAAATAAAATTTCATTAAAATCCAATTTAAAGACATATTTATTTGTCTATGGCCACAATGTATACATATCAACTAAATTTTTAATAACTTTGTGAGTAAGTAAGGAACCACTTACAAAGACAAACGAAGCAACAGACAACTTCAATAATCTTATTTTGTAATTTGATATCCTGAAGAATGTTAAAGGAAGAAACGATAATCTTAGCCAATTCATACAAATTTGCAAGTCAGTGTAATTATTCTCAGTATGCAAGTAATGACTTTTGAATGAATTACATAAGAGAATGTGGTGAGAATTATTAAAAAGTCCACAAATAATTATTAATGCCGATCAAAACAAGGTGATGCAAACTCGTCAATCTATGTATATAGATACTATTGGCTAATAATATAAATATTAAACCTATTATTAAAAATAATGATTTCCTTGTTTATGTTCACACTTCAATAACCTTAATCAATTAATGAGAAAAACCAGTCCAACAATTCATAATTGACTCAGTTTCTAATCAACTACATCACAAATTAAAAATGTATTGATAATAATAATAATAGACAACGGGATTGTTAAGAATATAAAAAAACCTTGAACTAAATAATAATAAAAATAATAATTATATTATTAGCGGCACCTGCAGTAGATATAAAATGCAAAACCGCAATAATACAAAATATCAAGTTTCAATAGATAAAATTACGAGTGGGTAAAGTGTAATGCTCGGAATCCCATACACCATACAGTTTTGTTTATACCTCATACATCGGATGTATACACGGATTCTGGGGGAACAATGATTCGATTCGATATCGATAGGTATGGTTGACATAAGAGATATAGTGCGAGCTTTAATGTTTCGGCTTATCCTTTGATTTGAATACTGTCATAGTCCAGTCAATATTATAATGTGAAATGCTTATTTGACGATATTATTTTTAACCCGCAATTATGGAGCGTCATCCTACTTTTTAAGATACTTAGCGTTAATGTATAGAACAAAATGCATTCCTTTAAACAATATTAACGTATTTATATTTAAAAACATCTTAAACATAACACCAGACAATTAACACTACCTTATATCTCGATTTATTAAGAGGAATTAGCGATTTAAATTTCAAATAACTTATTATTTTTCCCATCTTTGACTGAACTATAAGTATATTTTGAGAAAGCCCAGGAAGCACATGGAGTACCAGTGTGCTGTTGGTTTTTTATACCATTATGTTATTGTTGATTTTATGTAGTGATACATCAGGACAATTTATTTATTTATTTTGTTATTACTTAACTTCCCAAGTGACCATATACGAGGTCTGACAATTAAGTAATGCGACCGATTTTTTTTCTCGGCCTGTGGTAACACTGCGAATCTGTAACTCAGCTACCGTAATAGCAGATCCCTACTCTCTCGATTGAGACCTTGACGACTCTCGTACGATCATTTCTTCGCCAGCTGTTCAGTGTTTTGTAACAACACGCGAGTAGTGCATGTCACGAAAATGGAAGAGAGAAATTTAGAGCAACGGTGCGCAATAAAATTTTGTGCGAAACTCGGCGAAACCGCGACAGAAACTTATGAAAAAGTACTTAAAGTGTATGGTAGTGATGCCCTAAGTCGTAGTCAGGTGTTTCGGTGGCATGCCGATTTTAAAAATGGCCGTGAGAGCGTCAAAGACGAAGCGCGGAGCGGAAGGCCAATTCAAGTGCGAACCGACACGAATGCGCAGCGCGTGCGCACCCTTATTCGTCAAGACCGGTGACTAACCATTCAAATGTTGGCTGACGAGTTGAATATTAACCGGGAAACAGTTAGAAAGATTTTAACCGAAGATTTCACCATGAAAAAGCTGTGTGCGAAGATGGTACCGAAGAACCTTTCAGATGAGCAAAAAGCCCACCGATTGAACATCGCTCAAGATCTTCTCGAGCAGGTTGAAAGTGATCCAACTCTTCTCGATCGAGTTATTACTGGTGATGAAAGTTGGTTTTTTCAATATGACCCCGAAACTAAACGACAAAGCCAACAGTGGCTATCCCCTGGGGCGCCAAGGCCAAAGAAGGCGAGAATGAGCAAGTCCAAGGTGGAAACCATGTTGATTTGCTTCTTCGACAGCAAAGGGGTGGTTCACAAAGAGTTCGTACCACCTGGACAGACCGTAAATCAAGTATTCTACCGCGATGTACTCGAAAGATTACGAACAATGGTGCTCAGAGTGCGCCCAGAGATCGCGAAGACTTGGGTTCTGCATCACGACAATGCTCCCTGTCACACTGCGTTTAGTGTCTCTCAGTTTTTGGTGTCTAAAGGCATCGCAACGTTACCGCAACCGCCCTATTCACCGGACATGTCACCCTGCGACTTTTTCCTATTTTCCCACATGAAAACATTCATCAAAGGTCGACATTTTGACTACGTTGAAGATATCCAAGAATCTGTGACGAGGGTACTAGGAGAGGTGCCGCAAGAACTGTTCCAGAATTGTTACGAAAACTGGAAAACTCGCTGGAATAAGTGTATAGGTGCGGGAGGGGACTACTTTGAAGGGGATCGCATTGATGTACCTTAATTTTTAAATATACTCGATTTTTGAATATTGTCGCATTACTTAATTGTCAGACCTCGTATGTCGCTGTGATATAGTATTTAAATATAGAAAAATGATTATTAGGTACTATATTGCTTTCTATGTCTCCGCTACGTATTAATTCTACATAACATTGAAGTATATATTTTACCTTATAGCGATCATTCATATTGAGAGTGAAAATATAGTCTTATTATGTGGTTTATATTCATAGTTGTTACGTTGATTACTAGAAAAACGGAAAGAATATCGAGGTTATGTCAGCAACGCGATGCAAGCGTGAAACAGTGAATTGTAATTATTTCTGTTTTTTGTGTGTTTATAAAATTAAAAAGCTGCATCGTGCATTAGTCCTCATTTTGAGTATAGGTATAAAAATAAAAAATAAACAAATCAGATAATTCTATATTCAAGTTATTACATAAAAGCAAGTTATTATCTAAAAGACATCGACGTAAGGTTACTTCTAACATTCTACAAAATGTGGGAACTGATGGTTCCTTGTGCAATGAATTATCTGCTCCTATTGCAACAGGTAATTGTCTGTTTATCAATTACTTGACCTACCTACTTTAACAAACATTTTGATCTCTTGGCATTCAGCGACTCCTTTATGTCTCCATATTTTCAAATACTACGTTGTCTTATTTTTAGGTGTACAAAATTGCAAAACAATAAATAATTTCCACATACTTTTTCCTTTCAGACCAGATTATCAATGACATGGCAACATCTGTTAAATGTGATTATTTTTAATTTCTTTTATCATCAATTTCCTTATAATAGAATATTTTGGGAGTCGAAACAGGTATTTAGAATAATTTATGTACAAATTATTATGTTTGCGTCATACCGTGAGTAGCGTGGGTATTATAAAATCGAAAACATTTTTGTTTTGCAGAATAAATGGAATTTTGGAGGAAATCCATCTAGAAATGTAAACAACTAATAATAACACTGCTAAAGGCAGTACTAATTTAAATCTTCATGATGAAGATTTTTGAAACATATTCTCAAAATTTCGCATTGATAATATGGATGCCTTAAATGAGATTGATGCATGGCAGTATGGAAATGGACCTGCAATCGTATAGTAAATAAGTAAAGTCGTGAATAGCTATAAAAAATTATATAAATAATTCAAACTCTAATGTTATAGTTTTATTCATAGTTAATGCTAAGCGCCGCGACATCTGACGGAAACTATGCGCATTATCATCACGTGATCCGCAAGTGTGATCAGTTGAGCATTTGTATTTAAGGATATACGATTTTTCAAACCAAACTGTTATGTATATGGATGCAAAATCTGTCTACAATGATATCTCGATGATACGCCAACTAGTTGGAGAAGCAGACAAATACAAAAAAATTGTGGAGAGCGGTAGAAACATCTTACTTCCTTAAAATAGCTATTAAAATTAATTTTCGTGGATTAAAACTCATTGCTTGGCGTTAAAATCACGTCAAAGTACAGGTGTGAAAACAGCCACGGTTTCGATGTGGCAACACTGCGCACACGTACCTACCGTTCTATAAAAAAATAGCAATGCGATGGCGCACATTGAGATTAGATGGATAAGGCCGGTCCCAGACACTACGTGTATTTGGCAAACATTTGGTATTCAGACTTACTCGCGTAGCTGTGGGAAGTTAACTTTGGCAAATATTCGTCCCTCGTCTTTTTCCCGGCGCTGGTCGGTAAACTAGCACGAAGTAAAGGATGCTGTAGTGAGGCGTAGTAAACTACGTGTACCTTCGGCAATGCTCCCACACGCTTCGGCATAGTAGAAGAGGTATGCGGATAGTTTTTTGTTTCAATTATACAGTACACGTATTATTGTATGCAGTGCCGCCGTGACGAAAGATTCGTTTCTACAAAATGGAGTGGACGAACGAATTAACGTTGGTGTTTTTGGGGTTGTTCGAAAATAAACATGTGTTTTGGAACCCAAGGATTCCAGATCGTGACGTCACTATCTCAAATTTAAACAAATATCTAGTCATAAATACCTACCTAGAACGACTTCTATTTAAAGACACCATCCACCATCTTCTCTTTTTACGATTCTTTTGTTTTATTCTTTTAAGTAGTAAAGCACTGCTTAAAATAACACAACTAGCAGCGGCAGCAATCTGCTCTTCATCGCTGTCCATTTTAAACTGAACTAAATTAACTAAAATAGTTGCATAAAAACAAAAACGCCACACGCCACTGAAAATCCCCGTCTTTCTGCGCGAATATTCGCCAAATGTTTTCAAAGTCAAACCATTGCTATACTACGACACCGTGTGGGAGATGAAGCAAACATTCGTGCAAATGATAAATATTGGCCTATTCGCCAAATACACGTAGTGTCTGGGACCGGCCTAATAATCATATTCAATAGAATCAAGTCATTGTCGGGCCGTACGGGGGGCCCAGGTCGTTTTAAATATTAATTGATTCTATAAAAAAATAAGGAAGCAATGGCATGCATTGAAACTAGTTGGATAATATTCATATTAAATAGAATGATCATTGTGAACTCTCAAAAGTCATTGTCGGCCCGTAGGAGAGGGCACAGGTCGATTTAAATATTAATTAATTCTTTAAAAAATATCAAAGCGATGGCACGCATTGAGTACAGATGGATAATATTCATATTCAATAGAATCACAATTGTGAACTGTCAAAAGTCCTTGTCGAGACATACGAGGGGGCACAGGTCAATTTAAATATTAATTAATTCTTAAAAAAAAATAACAAATCGATGGCACGCATTGAGACTGTGAACTGTCAAAAGTCATTGTCGTGTCGTACGAGACGGCACAGGTCGATTTAAATATTAATTAATTCTATAAAAAAATAACAAGTTTTTTTATTAACGACCGTGGCCGTTACACCTGTAATGTACACCAGAAACCAGATATATTCTACTTATGCCGTTGGAAAGATCTTGAATAGAGCTACAAAAAACATGGCGGGTGTTATTTTCTATCTGTAATTGAAAATCGTATATTTTGGAAAAACTTGAGAATGCGAAAAAATCGAAGGGTGGATCACTTATTTTTGCTATAACTCCACAAGGGTACACCAAATATCTCAAATATTATATACAGTTGGAAAGGTCTTGAATAGAGCTACAAAAAACATTTAATGTTTTTCTCCATCTGAGGTCAAAAAAGTATAAACTGGAAAAACCTTAAAATACCCATATTTCGAAGGCCATTAGGATCCCTTAAGGATTTTTCCAGGGATCGTGGTATGATGTGATCGTAATAACTTTTCGAACTCTATGATCCTGCAAAGTTTCATTGAAATCACTAGAGCCGTTACAAAGTTCCCACAAATATATATACCGACAATCTACCTAAAAGGAGGTACCTGTATATCAGCTTTGAGTACAGCTAGTAGGCTGAACATTTTACTGTAGTGTCACCTCAGCGCCCCCAGTCAATTGACAGAATTCTATCGTGATCGGTGAACGCGCTTCTATTTTTGGCCATTTGAAAATTGACATTTTGTATGTAAAATAAATTACTGGATATATAGAGTAACTTTTCACGTTTTGATTTACAT
This sequence comes from Galeruca laticollis, assembly GCA_963921935.1. NCBI lineage: Eukaryota > Metazoa > Arthropoda > Insecta > Coleoptera > Chrysomelidae > Galeruca > Galeruca laticollis. The sequence continues at coordinate 105,429,489 of OY998175.1, forward strand.
TCCGTAGATAATTTTTATTGGGCTTTTTCGGTGTGGTGGTTTTTGTGAGGGTGTACTTGCATCACACGGCAATTGCCGTTGCCTGTGATAACTTCAGCTAGACAACTTATAAAATTGTTTGAAAGCGTCTCGCCAATTCGTTTGGTTTTCGCGATGACCATAAACATCAAGGCAAAACAATGTCTAATTGCGATGTGGACTTGGAAAATAAGTGTTGCTCCCATGTGCAAACTATATGTCACCTTTTCACGTGTGGGAAAACCATCAAATCTATTCGTGTCAGCAAAAAACAAAGAGCAAAAGTATTATGTACCTACCAGATAGCGCTTAAGCTATGTTTTCCTAGCGGCAGGTTTTTTGCGCAGCAGTTAACTGAATTTGTGAAAAAACGTCGACGGAAGCGCAACTTTTTTTACGCGGCGTAAAAGTGTTTTCCTAGCGGCGTGTTTCAGTTGGCATAGGAAAGTCGCGAACAAAGTAAAATGGCGACTATGTGCAGGAAAAGGAAGTTAATTGTTGCGTTTTTATAAAGAGAAATTATAGAAGATGACCAGGAAGAAGAGGTCTTGCTGACGGAGTATGCGAAACCCAGAGAACAAGTGAGTGATGTGTTCAAAAGTCGGAGAAATGAATGAACATTCAACAGTTTGATCAAGACTCATCTCCTTGATGAGGAAGAGAAGTTACAAAGGTATTTTTATAATTCGCGTATAAAAGAGACTTCATTATAACATTGTTTACAGTGTCACAATGAAGCTCTTTGAACACTGTTACAGTAATTTTTAGTTATTGTATTTATATTGTATAGTTAAATTTTTAATTGACATTTGACTTTAGTTATAAATAAAATGGTCTAGCGTTGTTCTAGCTAGCAAATTATTATATTAAAAGTAAATTAGAATGATTTATATATTAAAAATATTAATGTATAACGTACGCTAACGTTTGTTTATCAATGATTTGTCAATTGTTTATTTTTATATTGTATAGGATCAATATATAGGTATACAAAACGTTCGATTTTTGGGATAAATTACCAGATATCTATGTGAAGATGTATTACAGAAATAATTCTGTTCATGATATAATATAAATAGATCGCAAGAGCATATACGAAGAAGCTCTATTTTAAACAAATAATCTTCCTCTTTTTGCTTAAATGAAAGTTTGTTTACAATTTACACAATTATTCGGTTATATGTAAAAAGTCAGAAGTGCTGAATGAATCCATCTGTGATCTGACCAATTAGGAATCTACAGAATTGCCAACTTAAATTCAAACCACTCCTCCTAGTTTGAAAACAGGGATTATATGAAATTCTATTTTCTTTAAATAATTAAATAAATACGAATTATAAAAAATATTGTGTAAAACTTGTACCACAATGACTTTCTGTAGTACTCGTGATTTGCACGAGTCATTGTGACACTTGTTTTACAAATAACTATTTAGATTGACTCGTGAAAGGTTCTCCTTCATTTTAAACCTTGTTGAAGACGAGTTGACAATCTCTTCCTACAACCGAGTGAAAGAAACTATAAACGCAGCTGAAAAATTGGCTCTAACGCTAAGGTAAGCAAGCAAGTACTCTAAATTTCTAAATTGTTTTTTATTTCTTAATACAAAAAAATAATCATTGGTATCCTCCTGAATCCTACATAGATACATATTATCTATAAAATCAGTGTTATTCCAAATTATCACTTTGTAAGGCTTGTACAAAAGCTTGAGAAACAATGTCAGAGGAAGCTTCTGTGTGAGATGAATGTGGAGTGGTCCATGGTGATGATGTTGACATTGTAGTCAATATTCGTAAATCCTGTGTTATGTCAGACGATTGATTACTGGTTCCGTATTTCCATTTCCGTGACTATTTTGAAAACGCTCGCTTTTGTCTGGGTGACAAGATTTGGTCGGAATTTTCCGTCGCTGCCATTGTTTTGAAAAATAAGTCAATGGTCATCCATCATCATTTTTGGGTTCTGAGCGTGCCATGAGATCTTCGATGCACCTTTTAAAATGTCCCCTGTCTTGCTGCCTCTCTGTCAAATATTTCTGGAGAGAAACACTATCTTTCCTTGTTTTAGAAAAGGGTCGAGATACGGCACTGTCTGATCTTTGACCATCTGCGGATGGTGTGGAAGTTCCAGTTTGTGAGAGCTGATATGATCCTTGGCAAGATGAATGCGGGGACGTTCGTTCAGGTTGATCCTCCTCATGATGTTCTTCTAGTTCGTTAATATCTATTCCCTCATGTAAAGTTGATGCTTCAGTGTCGGATGGACTCAAAACGTTAGTAACACTTGTCCTCTCGTCTGCTATAGTATCCAAAAACTGCAACCGTTCCCAGTATATAGCTCTTTTCTTCTTAGCAGCTGTTCCTGTAGTACCTTTTTCTTCTTTTTTCCCTTTTGTAGTGATCCCTCAAACTTTTCCAACGTTTTTTACACTACTATATAAAACATTTCCATTACGCATGCAAACATAATAGTAATATTCTAATAATAATAATAATAATAATAATAATAATAATGTGGTCTAAAGGGTAGTGAAGCGACTCTTATAGCCTCTCCTACCAATTCCTACTCGCACCTCTACGTCGGTAGACCCTGGTAACCATCTCTGGAGGTTCAAGATCGGGTAACCAACCCCCGGTGGCGAATTAACAGCAGATGGGCTAACGCGAGAGGGAGAGGGACCTTTAGGGGTCTCCACAAAGACAGGAGTAAACCTGTAAAAATCCGTAACCAGAAGGTGTAATTCGTACCGTGCCGATAGGTGGATGGCCAGACGTAGTAGGTCGTTAACGGTGACTTCCGAATACCGGGGGCCTTTCGGTCGTATATACCCACTCTGCGGCAAGGGAGCACTGCCGTAGCTGTATTTCAAAACTTCCCGAATCGTGGGAACTATATGGTTTTCAGTCAAAAAAACATACAGGAGAAGTCCTCTCCTCAAAAAATGGATAAAAGTCCCCCTCTTAGCCAGGAAAAGGTGGATGTTGTTCCCCGGTTTCTGGTAATTGGAAGAACAGATGAAGGGAATTTTGATAAAGTCAGTCCCTTTTTATTATCGAAACAGTTATATGGTATAGTTGGAAATTTGAAAAACATAAAGAAAATTAAAGACGGCTTACTAGTAGAGACAGTGTCAGCTCCTCAGGCATCAAAACTTCTAGAAACTAAAAAACTTGGGTCTTTTGATATTTCAGTAAAACCTCATACCAGTCTCAACCAGGCTAAAGGAGTAATTACATGTCCTGATTTCTTGAATTGTACAGTAGAAGAACTAATCGAAGAACTTAAAGATCAAGGAGTAGTTAATGTTAGAAGAATGCGAACACGGAAAGATGGAACTCTCATAGACTCAGCATCCCATATTCTCACGTTTAACAAACCTCAACTGCCCCCTAAAATTAGAGCTGCATTTTACTCCCTTGAAGTGCGTCCTTTTATCCCAAACCCCGTCAAATGTTTCAATTGCCAAATATTTGGTCACATGTCATCGTCTTGTCCGAACGCACCCTCATGTATATGCGGAAAACCCCCCCATCAAGGAGAACCTTGTACTGACCCTATGAAATGTGTTAACTGCGGAGGCGATCATTCAGCAAGATACAGAAACTGCCCAAAGCTGGTAGAAGAAAAGAATATCCAGCGATTGAGAACATTAGAAAAGATCAGCTACCATGAAGCAAAGAAACGAGTTTTGGCAATGAAACCTACTCCTAACAGATCCTACTCTCAAGCTACAGAATGTAATCCACAAAATAATGCAAATGACTTCATAGCGCAAGTATTACCAAGTATTAAAGAAGTCATAAAAGAACAAGTAAAGAAAGCCATATCAGATATCTTCATCGATAAGACGCAACCTGGTCCTAGCCAACTTTTCCCTATGGAACCACCAAAACAAGGTTACGACATGTCTAATATGTCAGATACTTCGAATGGCCAGTCTGAAAAAAGAAAAAGAAATATGAAAGAAAAAGACACACTAAGCGATTCAGAAGATAGCCATAGCTCTGCATATTCGAACGCAGATACAGGCGAACGAAAAAAGATCAAGAAAGGTTGGCCAAAGGGCAAACCTCGAAAACCTCCTAATATTCATAAATTAATCCAGCCTAGTCAAGAAGAAGATAGTTATTTTGAAAAAGATATGAGTATAAATTAGTTCATTTTAATTCATCCTTATTTTCCTAACTAATCCAATCTCTATATCCTTCACAACTAAACCAATACTTAAAAATGACTTTATACGAGAACATAATTCAATGGAATTGCAATGGTTTGAGCTACCATTACAATGAACTGAAATCAATTATGGTAGAATCATCCCCTTTCTGCTTATGTATTCAAGAAACCCATTTCAAACCTAAAGACTCGTTCAATTTGAGAGGTTTCAAATCATTCAGAAAAGATGTGGAACCAGGAGCACGTGCTCATGGCGGCATAGCAATTTTTATTAAAAACAACTACCCTGCGGAAGAAATACACTTGCAATCTGACCTCCAAGCATTAGCAATCCGAATTGATTATCCATTTAAAATGACCATATGTAACATATACCTCCCCAATTCCAATTGGAATTTGTTAGACATGGAGAAAATAGTAGATCAACTTCCAACTCCTTTTCTGGTTGTGGGGGATTTTAATTCGCACAACCGGATATGGGGATCCCACAAGCTGGACGCCGGAGGAAGATTGATTGAAAGACTCATTGACGATAGAAATCTAATTGTATTAAACAGCGGTCAAGGAACGTACTTGAACTCTCGATCTCATTCTTTCTCTGCTATTGATATAACTGTCTGCTCCGCAAGACTCGCAGCCAATTTCAAATGGAACATTTTGAATCATCATAATTCGACAGACCACTTTCCAATTAAAATCGATTGTGCTGATCACCTCCAAAACAGAGATATCCCTAGACGATGGCGTCTTGAGAAAGCGAATTGGGTGCTGTACCAAAGTTTGACCGAAAGACTTGACACTCCAAATGGACCTATAAAGGAGTTAGTCGACATTTTCTCCGAGGGAATTTTATCTGCGGCACATGATGCTATACCATATGGTCGTGATACACGAGGGAAACGTAGAGTGCCATGGTGGAATGAAGAAATCGCGACTGCCATCCGGGAAAAAAAACGCGCCTTCAATCTATTCAAGAGAAACCCTACGCATGAAAATATGATCAACTTCAAAAAACTTCGAGCAAAAGCAAGAAAGATAACGCTTAAATGTAAGAATGAGTCTTGGAGGAACTACATTTCAACCATAAACACAGAAACCTCGAACACAGAGCTATGGCATAAAATCAGATGTATAACTGGAAAGTCATTCTCATTACCATCCCCGGTATTATCCATTAATGGACAACCTATCACAAACCCGTCAGAAATTGCTGAGCAGCTAGCTGAATTCTTCGAAAGCTCCTCATCCTCGTCTGTATACTCAGAATCATTTCAAAGTATAAAAGCATTGTCCGAAATTCCCTTGAACTTCGATTCAGTCAACTATCTATAATATAATGACCCTTTCACGATCCAAGAGTTAACAGAAGTTCTCAACTCATCCAAAAAATCTGCCCCTGGGCCAGACGAAATCCCATATGAATTCATCCGTTTTTTACCTGAAAAACAAAAAATAATTTTTTTTATATATTATTAATCAAATATGGCAAAAGCATTCGTACCCTGAAAAATGGCGTGAAGCCACCATTATTCCGATACCAAAGGAAGGAAAAGATCATAAACAGGCGACAAACTACCGACCTATTTCCCTTACTTGCAGTATGAGCAAGATCATGGAGAGGTTGGTCAGTAATCGATTGATATGGTACATCGAAAATAACCAACTCCTAAATCCTATTCAATCTGGTTTTCGTAAGAATAGATCAACGTTGGATCAAATTTGCCATTTAGAAAACGCTATTCAAAACAGTTTTGCTAAAAGAAACCACTTAGTGGCTGTTTTCTTTGACATAGAAAAAGCTTACGATACGACTTGGCGCTTTGGGATTTTGAAAACACTCCACAATTGGGGAATGCGAGGTCACCTTCCACTTTTCATTGAGGAGTTCCTGAAAAATCGCAGTTTCAGAGTCCAAGTAGGAGCAGAAAAATCAGAAACTCATAATCAAGAAAACGGAATACCACAAGGTTCCACCTTGAGCGTGATCCTATTTGTAATTGCAATTAATAGCCTAGTGTCAGTTATAGAGAACTCTGTAGGAAAGTGCCTTTATGTGGATGATTTGACAATCTTCTTTTCAGCGGATTCAATGGAGAATATGGATCATGTCCTACAAGAAAACATCAATGCACTCGCTGAACAAGCTAACCGTACAGGTTTTCGTTTCTCAGCAAACAAAACTAAATGTATGCATTTCTGTCGTCTGAGAAGACTCCATGACGAACCAAAATTGACACTGTATGGTAATCCTCTTGAAGTTGTACCAACATATAAATTCTTGGGGATTATTTTTGACCAAAAGCTCTATTGGAAAAATCATATTGATAACCTAGTCACTAAATGTAAGAAAACTCTAAACGTTATGAAGGCAGTGTCAAGCATATCCTGGGGAATGGATAGAGATATCCTACTTAGGATGTATAAAACGCTCATTCTTTCCAAAATGGATTACGGTTGTTCCGTGTATGGCTCAGCCAGAAAGTCTCACTTAAAACAATTAGATTCAATTCAAGGAACTGGCTTAAGACTCGCTATCGGCGGCTTTCGAACTAGCCCACTCTCTGCTCTTTGCTGCGAAGCAGGCATCCCTCCTCTAGAATTCAGGAGAAAACGTCTAATATTAAATTACGGTATAAATGCCCGCAGTCAACAGAACAATCCGAACTTCGAACTCTTTTTCCCTAGTGAAATGAATGCAACATTTGAAAGAAAACAAACAAGTTCTAAGCCTATAGGAATACTATTCCAAGATACTGTGTCCGAATTAAATATCATTCTTCCATCTGTCTACCCAATAGGCCCAAGTGAAAACCCACCTTGGAACCTGAAACTCCCAAAAATTCACCTAGAATGCCAGAAGCACAGAAAAGAAGATACAAACAGAAGCATATATATCACTTTATTCAACTCCATCCTATTTTCTTACTCTGAATACAGAATAATTTATACGGACGGCTCCAAAATGAACAATGGAGTAGGGAGTGCGTTCGTCACAATGGGAGAAAGCTTTTCCTGGACACTCCCTCCATCGGCAAGTATCTTCACGGCTGAATTATACGCTATATGGCAGGCCCTAAGATATGCTGAAATGGATATCTACAAAACCACTTTGATTTGTACAGACTCTCTCAGCGTATGCCAGGCACTTAATAATAGGTTCAACAAAAATCCGTTAGTACAAATCATTCTACCGCTGACAGATTGTATCCACCGGCTGGAAAAACGTGTCTGTTTCATTTGGATCCCTGGCCATATAGGAATAGCTGGGAACGAGTTGGCCGACCTGGCTGCGAAAGATGCTACTGACTCCGCAATGTTCGAAGATATTCCTATAACTCCCTCAGATCTAAAACTTGAAGCGAATATTAAAGCAATAAATCAATGGCAAAGACAATGGAACTCCAGCGACAGTAAACTCAGGGAGATAAAACACACAGTTAGCAAATGGGAATACCCACCTAAACTGAATAGAAGAGAACAAGTTGCTATATCCCGTCTAAGAATTGGCCACACCTATCTCACTAATGTGTTCATGCTCCGGAATGAGCCCCAGCCCCGATGTGAGGTTTGTCAGAATGCTAGGCTAACAGTAAAACACATCTTACTTAAATGCAGAAACTTTTCACATCTCCGGAGTCAGATGAATTTATCTGGTGATATACGTGTTTGTCTTGCCAACAACCCACGTGAAATGTGGAAAATGGTCATCTTCCTAAAAAATTCAAAACTACTAGGAAAAATATGAAGTGTAGAAATTATATTATTCTTTTACCAGAACTACATCATGATTGTATGAATACGGACCTTATGATCGGCAGAAAGTTTTGAACAACTGGTAGAGTAAGGCTAATGACCAAAGTAGTCGATGCCTGAAGTGAAGGAAAAAAAATAATAATAATAATAATAATAATAATAATAATAATAAGGATCCGACCCTGCCAGCAGGCCGGCGCTACCAAAACTCATTTATACTCCAAACACGCACTCTCTCTTAGGGATTGCTAATCAAATTCTGGAAAGTCAATTGGATACAGATATGAACCTCGAGGAAATACATCTTCACGTGTATTGCGCAGCTTTAGCAACAATCAAAGCCAACAAACAAAAAATACTAAAAGCACTTAAGACACGTACGCCTCAAAAACCGAGACGGGAACAAAGACTTAGTACCAAAATCGAAAATTTAAGAAAAGAAATTGGTAGAATTCAACAAATAGCAAATGTGCAAATATCCAAAAAGCTGCTAAATAAAATCTCGGTTCAGATTAAACAACAGCTGGAAGGAAAAACAGCAAATGAAATAAAAACAATTATAGATGATACCTTAGATACCTAGAAATAAAAACTTGCAGTTGCTTCTAAAAGATTAAAAAGATATCAGGAGAGATACCAACGCAAAATCCAAAACAACTTCTTTTCAAAAAATCAGAAGGGCTTCTATAGATCGTTTAACGAACAACCTGGTTCTAAAGGACAACCGCCAAAGAAGGAGGATTTACAGACATTTTGGGAGGGAATGTGGTCGAAGGAAATCGAACACCAGGAAAATACACCTTGGATCAAAACAGAAATTCAGAACAACAACCACCTACACATGGAAGAAATAATATTTACATTACAAGATCTAAAAAAGGTAATGAAAAACTTGGCCAACTGGAAAGCACCAGGGAACGACGGTATCCAAAATTTCTGGTACAAAAAACTTACGGCTACCCATCATCACCTGACCAACCAATTTAATATCGCTCTAAGAAACCCTGACCAACTACCAGACTTCCTTACAAATGGTGTAACTTATCTTATTCCAAAATCTGATCAAACCCAAGATCCTTCTCAAAATAGACCCATCACGTGCCTTCCTACAATGTACAAAATCTTCACTGCAGCACTATGTGATAAACTGTACGCATACCTAGAAACTAATGATATTCTAACTGAGGAGCAGAAAGGGTGCAAAAGAAAATATATGGGCTGCAAGGAACAAATAACAATCGATAATGTGATATTGGAACAAATCAGAAAGAAGAACAGAAATCTGTACATGGCTTATATAGATTATCGGAAGGCTTTCGACTCAGTGCCCCACAGTTGGTTAATAAAAACTTTGGAAATTTACAATATACACCCTGTGGTGGTTAGGTTTCTAAAAAGTACTATGAGTAATTGGAAAACAAAACTCAAAATTAACCTAAACCACACAGAACTAGAAACTGAATCTATCAGTATTGAAAGAGGAATCTTTCAAGGAGATAAACTTCCCGCTCTATGGTTCTGCTTGTGTTTAAACCCATTATCACGTGGCCTAAACCACACAGGATATGGAGCAACTATTAGAACGGATCGAAACTCAACAACCATAAGTCATATATTCTTTATGGATGATCTGAAACTATATGCCGCGTGCAAAAAACACCTAGAATCCAACTTAAAACTCATGCACCAGTGGAGCACAGATGTCGGAATGTCGTTTGGTATGGAAAAATGCCAAACTGTATCGGTTGAAAAGGGAAAGCTAAAAGAAGGAGAACCTATAGAACTAGAGCCAGGCAAATATATTGAAGCCATGACAGACAAACCCTACAAGTACTTAGGAATCCTTCAAACACACAAGATAGAACATAAAGAAATAAAAGCCATATTAACCACCGAATTCGAAAAACGCCTTTACAACCTCTTAAAAAGTAAGCTAAATTCAAGAAACCTTACCACGGCCATAAATAGCTACGCCATATCCGCTCTTCAGTACTCCTTCGGAATAATTAAATGGACTCAAACGGACCTGGAAGCAGTAAACAGAAATATTAGAACCGAGCTAACAAAACATAGAAAACACCATCCAAAAGCGTCCGTCGAAAGGGTAAATTTACCTAGAGGAAAAGGAGGTAGAGGAATAAAAGATGTTGTGGAAGCTTGCACTCAGCAAATTGCAGGCTTGAGGAGTTTTTTCCGCCACCAAAATAGTAAACTTCATAAAGCCCTAGTGAAAACACATACGGGTTATACACCTTTAAACCTAAGCATGGAAAACTTTACGCCCTTTAATACACGAAATGAGGAAGATAAAATTAAAAATAGGCGTTCAAAAGAATTGCACGGAAGATTTATCAATGATTTACAGAAAGACACGATAGATCAAGCTAAATCGGTTGAATGGCTTAAAACTGGAACGCTGTTTCCAGAAACTGAAGGTTTTATGGTTGGTATACAAGATCAGGTTATAAAAACGAGGAATTACCAAAAGTATATCTTGAAGGAAGAAATACCAACAGATAGGTGCAGAAAGTGCAACAGAAGTCAAGAAACGATTGAACACATTCTTTCTAGTTGCCAAAGCATAGCTGAAACTAAATATCTGGAATGACACAACAAAGTCGCCACAGTAGTATACCTAGATGTACTGAAAAAAATTAACCTTGATCCACAAAACAACGCGCCATATTACAAATATAAGCCCCCTCCAGTTATCGAAAATCAGTATGTTAAGATCTACTGGGATAAAACTACCATGACGGACGTAACATTACGACACAACAGGCCGGACATCACAGTCATTAATAAACAATCCAAGCAAGCTCTGCTTATTGACATATCGATTCCAAATAATTCAAGCACAGAAAGCAAATACAATGAAAAACTAAGCAAATACGCCGAGCTAAGGACCGAAATAAAAGAATTGTGGAATCTTAAAGAAGTCAAGATCATTCCAGTTGTTTTATCCTGTATGGGGCTAATCCCCAAGAAACTAAGTACTTCCCTCAAAGACATTGATATTCCTGAGTCAACCTACCGATTAATGCAAAAATCTGTAATCCTGGATGCGACAAACATTGTTAGGTCATTTCTAGAATAGTAACACCCAACGAAAGTCTTGCTGTTGAGGCCGACTGTCGTTGAAACACACCGGGTGTAAATCCGGTGACACAAAAAGGAAAAAAAAATAATAATAATAATACACACCAAACTAGGATACAAAATCAAACATCAAACAAGAAAACTGCACACTGTGAACCACTTACTATATATGGACGACATAAAACTCTACGGTTCAACGTCAGCAGAAATTGAAAACCTCATTAAAACAACCGAATATTTTAGCACGAATATTAAGATGGAATTCGGAATAGACAAGTGCAGGATATTGAGAATGGAAAGAGGCAAATGGAAGGAAAATAAAAACATGCCGACAATGAAGAACCAACAAATAACATTACAAGAACAAGAAACCTACAAGTACCTTGATCTTCAACAAAACAACAAACTACAACATAAACTCATAAAACAGCAGTTAAAAGAAAAATACACAACACGCCTAAAAGCCATACTCAGCAGTAAACTGAATGCAAAAAACATAGTCAAAGCTATAAACACATACGCAATACCCCTGCTCACATACTTATTCGGCATCGTCAAATGGTCTACTACGGAAACGCAAGAACTGGACAGTCTTAACCGTACCATGCTTACAAAATACCACATGCAACACCCGAAAACATGCATTGAACGAGTGACCTTACCATGATCTAAGGGAGGCCAAGGACTTATCGATATCACTGAGCTGTACAACAATCAAATTGATAAGCTGAAAGAATATTTCCATAGTAAGCAGGAAAGTAAACTTCAAAAAGCAATTATAACATCAGATACGCAGCTAACACCTCTTAATTTAAGCCAAAATCAGCAAGATAAAGCTGTAGACGAGGACAACACAAACACTAACACACATGTAGCAGAAAAATACAGAAGATGGTCAGAAAAAACGCTACATGGGAAACACTACAACATAGTACGGCGGACACACATCAACAAACAGGACTCATATCAGTGGCTCGTTAAAGGAGGACTGCAACCGGAGACCGAGGGATTCACTCTAGCAATACAAGACCAGGTCATAACCTCAAAAGCCTACAAAAAACACATATTAAATGACCCAACGATACAGGATGATAGATGTAGACGATGCAACCAATACGCGGAAACAATATCCCATATCATAAGTGGATGTAAACTTCTTGCTGGCACAGACTACACGGACAGGCATAACGCAGCAGGAAAAATAATTCATCAAGAACTATCCATAAAATTCAAATTGATCACCGAATATACTCCATATTACAAATACCATCCCAAAACGATAATAGAAAACGATGAAACAAGATTATACTGGGACAGAACACTACACACAGATAAAACAGTAACACACAATAGACCGGATATCACACTGATGAACAAAAAAGACCAAACAACCTACTTAATCGACATTTCCATACCCGATGATAACAACATACAAATGAAAGAAAAATCGACAAATACCCAACTCTGGCAATAGAATTAAAACAAATATGGAATCAAGAAAAAATCACAATCCTTCAATTTATTATGTCCCCCACAGGAGTAACATCTCACTCTTTTGTAAAGAACCTCCTTAAACTAGAACTCTCCCAGAACATACACCAACAGATGCAAAAGGCAGTAATTTTGAAGACCTGCCACATGGTACGAAAGTTTCTGAACATGGACATATAAACTGACGAGGAGGCAGATGAACGACCACAAAACCGATTCTCTCCTGGATACTTGGTTTTCAACCCGTAAACAGGAGAAAATATCCAGAGGAATACCCTGAGAAGAAATAAATAATAATAATAATAATAAAAATATTTTTGATAGGTTTCTGGCTACAGGGGAATCGTACAGATCACTGGCCTTTGGTTATCACATCTCCCCCTCAGCTACAAGCATGATTATGCCCAAGGTGTTGGCTGCACTGCAGGACAAGCTAGTGCCACTTTTTCTACCTTCTGCCGATAAAATAGACTGGAAACAGAAAGGCGAGGAGTTTTGGAAACGTTGGAGTTTTCCCAACTGTATAGCTGCTATTGATGACAAGCATGTAAGAATTGTGGCACCTGGAAAATCCGGAAGTCTTTACTTCAACTATAAAGGATATTTTCCTGTGGTGCTTCTTGCAACGGTCGATGCAAATTGCAAGTTTCTTATTGTTGACGTGGGATCATATGAAAAGGAAGGTGATGCAGGAATTTTCAGGAAGTCAAAAATGGGAACGTTGGTGAAAAATGAAACAATATTTCCGCCTCCAAAGAATTTTCCACATTCTGATATCTTGCTGCATAACGTAATAGTTGGCGACGAAGCTTTCAGTTTAAGTGAACATATGATGAAGCCATACTCTAAGACACAAATGTTGCAAGATGCAGACAAACGAATATTTAACTACTGTCTCGGCAAAGCTAGAAGAGCGTCCGAAAATGCTTTTGGCATTATGAGCGCATTTAAACCCTGAAACTATTGACTTAGTTATCATTGTCTGCTGTTGTTTACACAACATGTTAAGAGATGAGTTTTATCCACGAATCCTTTGAAGATTCCCAAACTTGGACGATTTTCCAACCCAAAACCTAATTAATCTAGTAGGCACTGGTGGTTTCGCCCAATATGAAGGATTTCAAGTGAGAAGACGTTTGACTGACTATTTTAGTATGCACCAAGCTCCTCCATGTGCCAATAAATAGTGTTAATAGGCTTGATATTATTTATGTATTCCTCAAACATAATTTTCACAATAATTATTGCTCTATACATTAAATAAAATGTTTTAATAAAAACTCACCTTCCTTGTTCAGCTCTTTTGCAATTTCATTCCACAACAGGTCTTTTTTCATAGTGTTTTTAAATTCCGGGTGTTTTAAGTCATACAAAATTACATGTTTTTACACAAACTCAATCAAAAGGTCATCCTCGTCGGACGAAAACCTAACTTCCGGCAATTTCGAAATACTTTGGGACATTTTTGAACAATTTTCAAAACAAACCAGTCAAATCACGTAGCGTACAACGCAACTCACTCCTCCAAAAGAAGTCGAGTAACACGTTCCGCGCTGGCGTAATGCGCCCTCTAGGAAAACACTCCTATTTAAATTCGTGGGAATGAGTGCATGATGTTAAACGCTCAGCTTAGCATGTCGTGCGTGGCGCAAAAAAACCTGCCGCTAGGAAAACCTTCCTTTAGATAATTGAAAATTTTAAGTTGTATTAATTTAAAATAATGAAACTAATAGTTATAAATGAACGTTAACTGCCTCATTTATAAAATTTAAATTTTTATATGTTATTAATGTATTAAGTACTTTATAAATGTTATTGATTAGAAATTATAGTTGAATATGAGATGAATAAAATGTAAATTCGAAAATTTTATCTTGGTTTCAACTTTGATATTTTACCAATCCATTTCAAACTGTTGCGTAATATTTAAAAATAGGCTGAACTTACTTCCACCTATATTATTGAATATTGAGTTGATGATGAGTACAAAATGAATTCAACGTATTATAACTCCTGAGGCACAGCAATATGTGGCCGGGTCAGCTAGTATCACAGATTATATATGGCTAGTATATATGTATATTTCCAATTCATTACTACATTCGGCTACTGCCTACATACATAACGACTACTCTTTAAGCAATAAATTTCCACGTCATAAGACATGACCTTCTTTTCATTCACCGATTTCATAAACACATGACATAACTGTTTAAGCCAATCCGTGACCATAACGCCATGAAAAATAGAATTCTCCGTTTGTAGCATCGCTATAAGTGCAGAAATATCTACATATATTGTAATGCAGGAAGATTGGACTAAATTAGAAAGTCCCTTCATTCATAGACGATGATTTATTTGCAATTGCGTTGATTGTGCGAATAAGCCCAAACTATAGTACGAGAGCTCAATGTCGAAAAATAATTTAAAGAAAGCTGGTTTTTTAATATAGATTTCCCTCTTCCGAACAGCGTTGATAAATGTTGGGTTTATTTATTAGTGCGCATCACACCTTTACAGGTCAAAATATTGATAATTAAATAATTTTAAGAACATTATTAGAAATATGAATTTCTTTCTTCCTTTTGTTATGGACAATAATGTGCCAGATGCTATTTTTTATAAACAAAAAAATTATTTCAAACCATCTTAAGATGGCTGTAATTTTAATATTGTTTCATTTATATTTAAATAAGTACAAAATTAATTTGCCCGATATTAATTCGACTGTATCTTTAATAAACCAGCCCGATTTATTGGTGTAGTGTACCGCGGCATTATGCCAGTTGTTAGAGAAAGACAGTGGCAAAGTAGGTAGGCGGAAGAATTACATTACGCTATTTAAACTATTCAAAATATGTTTTTATGTACTCTGCACATGACTTCACCTTATGTAATGATGCAATTAGTTTTCATCCAACATTTTTTTTCTAATACTTTATACTTGAGAAAATATTTTTTAATTTCTTTAATAAGGAAAATGAAGTAAAACTGTACAAAAAAATAGATTCCTCGTATTAAATTAAAAGGTACTGCATAATTTCTTCCATACAATCACTGTAAACCAAAATTTCCATTTTTTTGGTCAGGAACGCAAGTGTTTTATCTGTAACGTTAAAAATTGTTCAACGCGGGAAATGATCAACCAATAATAATTTCGTGGGGTACCTACACATGATTTGGGCAAGGGACACTTTTTAGCACTTTTACATATAAATTCAACGAACTTGATGGTAGCCATGTTGCTATAAGGCGTTCTGCCGATCACTAGCTGTGGATATCAGCGCACCCCAAGTTTAATTTTATAGTACGCTGGTCTATGGATGTTTGTCGTTGGTTTTGCTTAGTGAGTAGTAGTGATTTATACCCATGATACAACAAAATAGAAGATATGATCTCTAGCCGTTCGAAATATCGTTCACCGCGCGCATGACGTCACGCAGAGAGTAAAATTTAAAACCGTGAGCGCGGGCTAATGCATTTGATGTAATAGAATTTGCGAATGATGCGTTGCTAATGCATTTTGAGGGAAAATGAGGGTGGTTCAAGTTGAATGAGATATTATTAGTATTATAAAGGCAAACAGAATGCATGTAAAAGTGTTGGAATCGGAAAACCTACCAGAGCAAAAGAATAATTCTAAGATCTGATTGAAATCTGTTTGCTCACTTCGTAAAGTAAATAATTACTGATGTATTGATACAAAAAAAAACATATTATTATACTTTTTAGATTTTGTGACATGATTTTATAAAAATTTAAACTTGTAAATAAATATAAGGAATAAAACAATTAGCCCTAGAAATGTTTCTTGTAATATATCCAAAGGTGAAATTCCAAATAAAAACATTAGGGTTATAAAATTTTTGACATCTGTTGAAGTACTTGTCAGCTGGCATAGAGCAAGTTCAAGAAAGGTCGATGACAGCTGAAATTTTTTAAGAATTAATGAAATGCAAAAGATATATATATATATGAATTGTTTGTTTAGAATTGTAAAAAAGTATGTTTTATAATTAAAAAGTTAATATCTTGAATAATATAATGAAATCTATTAAATGAACAACTATGAGTTAATTTGATTGGTTACGAATATTTATATGATTTCAAAAAACAGAGGGCTAATGTAAAAATGAGGTTTTTAGCTTAGAAAAAAGTTGTTGATTAGAGAAAAAAGAAAGTGTGAAGGTGTAGTATTGAAAAATCAAAAAGAAGTACATTGTTCTTTAGATAAAAATTAATAAGAATTGTTAAAATTAAAGTAAAATAAGAGAAAAGCACTGATACTAACCTCCAAAAAGCATTCCTGAAGAGAGGGAATATCCTATGTTGAGAATATCGGTTTTCACTATCCTGAAAAGTCTATATATCCCGTATCGTGGAAACAATAATTTCCACGATCTTTGAAGAGAATCTATGCCTGGAAAGTCTTCGAAATTAAATTGATTCGAATGGATTCTTGAATCAATCCCGACATTTTTCGAAGTAGCCTACAAGAAATAGAGAAGAAATTAAGGTGAACAAATCTATTGATAATCAGCGAATGATAAAAGGTATTTAAAAACTGTTTCATTTTAAATAAAACTTACCGTGTGTGTACTGAACATTAAATATTGAAGCTCTGCTGACGGAGTGTGTTTCTGGCATTCGTCCATTTTCTACCGAGAATCTTCTGTGAATGTCAAGTTGTTTTCTATTGTATATAACGTATAACAAGTTGCATACTTGCATGTATTTAGTATAATTTCATTTGTGTGAATGTATATCGCATGAAAGATCATTGTAGATAAGTTCATTTTTTCAATTGATGATAAAAAAAGAATAATGTATTTTTTTATATATAAATTAACAAGTCTTCCCATTTGGAAGAACAAATTATATTGTCTGTAGACTGCATTTCTAAGTGTTTAATTTATCAGTTGGCAGTATTGATGGAGCGTATTGCAACTCGAGAGGCTGTTTGGAACAGAATGTGCAGGACCGTTCTGTAAGAATTTACAAGAAAAATAAAATAAGAATTTCATTTCATTTTTATTTATTTGGCACTTATTGTTAGAAAAACCATATGAATTTTTAACCTTATGAACCCAAAATCCTGAGAAGCTGAATGCTCATTAAAAAATTTAATAATTAAAAGATATATAGAGGTAAGTGCACTGTGTGGCATTATTGAACCTTAAATAATTTCTTAAATATACCGGGCGAATTGAATTGAAATTTTATTGATTTTAAAACACAAATAGTAAACCACAATAATATATATATATATATATATATATATATATATATATATATATATATATATATATATATATATCTTACAGAAAACATTTAGCTTTGAATTTAAAATGTATTTTATAAATATATATAAATATATATATATATATATATATATATATATATATATATATACAGGGTGTCCCGCGACTAATGAGAAAAAAGTCAGGAGCGTATAATATGAGCTAAAATAATGTTAGTACTTCATATAAACTTTTTCTATGCAGGCCCTCGTTTTCGAGTTATAGGCCTCCAAAGTTTTAATTTTGAATTCGGTTTTTATTTTTAATTTTTGTACTAGTTATTTGATCTTTATAAAATTTACGGCAAAGATATAATGTATGTGTATGTTTATTTTGGTAAGGTAAACAGATTTACAGTAGTGCATTGAAGCCAGGGACGAACTACTTGCAATGGTTAGTGATCCAAAATTTTTGCAGCGATGGCACACCCTGTATGAAATTATCGAAATTCACTTCCCCACACATTAGGCTAACGAAAAGATACTCTTGTTGGAATTCGATAAAATAAGCCGTTTGGCTAATATTTACAGTTTTATTCATGCACTACGTACCAATTTACGCATTCGCCATTTTTATATGTACACAACGAGGTAAACGTAACTTATTAATAGATGTCCAAGATTTACCTACAGTACTACAAAAAAATAATAGCAGAAGATGAAAAACATTAACGACTTATTAATTCGAAAGTTGGTAAAAACTTTTTATAAGTGTTTTTACCGTTTATCAAGTTACCATAGGATTAGTTGTCAAACGTTGTGTAGAATAGTTCGTAGTCAGTACTTGTCAATAATTCATAAGTCCTTAATTTAACAGTTACAATGGCAAAATTCGCTTTTATCGAGTACGCAGATATGCATCTAATGTATGGACTGGCTTCTCGAAACTGTTTAGAGGCCAGAAGGCTTTATGAAGAACATTTTGCAAACAGAGCATTGCCAGACAGACGAATGTTTGAGTGTATTGATCTCAGGTTACGAGAAACAGGTATGAATAAGTCAATGTATACAAAACAAAAATTTTAATTTTAGAAATATTATTGCCAAAAAAAAGTGGAGAAGGTCCAGTACGAAGCATACGTACTGTGGCAGTTGAACAAGACTTGTTAAATGCAGTTGATAATGAACCATCAACGAGTTTTCTAAAAGTATCAAGAGAACATAACGTCTCGAAATTAGTTGTTCATCGCGTCCTAAAAGAACAGCTGTTATATCCTTTTCACATGAAAAAAGTACATAGTATGATAGTGGCTGATTATCCTGCAAGACTTGAGTATAGCCAGTGGTTTCTGCGACAACAACAAGCAGACAATACATTTATTAGTAACGTTCTCTTTACGAACTAATCCGGTTTCACCAGAGATGGAATCATAAATTCTCATAATATGCATTTATGGGATGATGTGAATCCACATGGCATTATCCAAACTAGGAGCCAGCATCGATTCATGGTTAATATTTGGGCAGGAATAGTTGGCAATCATTTGATAGAGCCATATACTTTATTGCCGGTACTTTGACTGGTCAGAGATATTTGGAGTTTTTGCAAAATTAGTTATGGAACCTGTTTGATGATGTGCTACTACAAACTCGTAGGAATTTATGGTTCTTGCATGATGGGGCCCCTCCTTATTTCAGTTTAGATGTACGACAGCATTTACACACAAGGTTTCCTAATAGATGGATTGGTCGTGGAGGCCCTTTTCAATGGCCACCGCGACCAGGAGACGTTAATCCTATGGATTTCTTTCTCTAGGGTTATCTCAAAAGTAAGGTATACGCAACACATGTGCAAACAAGATAAGATTTAATACACAGAATTGTGTTACACTGCAATGTTATTAGAAATAATGTGGGATTGCTCATTCAAGTGCAAAGAAACAACCTTCGTAGACTTAGAATGTGCGTGGAAGTGGGAGGAGCTCATATTGAACATTTATTAGAATAAAGTTAGTTTTTGTTGTTGTTTAGGAATTAGTATTAGTCTAATGTTTTATAACTTGTGTTTTTTGAGGTTTTCTTAATGGTTTAATAATGTTATGTTCGTAATTTTGATTAAAAGGAAGTAAATCCTGGACATCGTATTAATAAGTTAGTCAGGTAGATTTGTACGTAGTGCATTAATAAAACTGTAAATATTATCCAAACGGCTTATTTTATCGAATTCTAACAAGAGTACCTTTTCGTTAGCTTAATGTGTGGAGAAGTCAATTTCGATGATTTCATACAGGGTGTGCCATCCCTGCAAATTTTTTGGATCACTAACCATTGCGAGTAGTCCGTCCCTGGCTTCAAAGCAGTACTGTAAATCTGTTTACCTTTCCAAAATAAACATACACGTACATTATAGCTTTGCCGTAAATTTGATAAAGATCAAATAACTAGTACAAAAAATAAAAATAAAAACCAAATTCAAAATTAATACTTTGGAGGCCTATAACTCGAAAACGAGGGCCTGCATAGTAAAAGTTTATATGAAGTACTAACATTATTTTAGCCTCCAAAGATTTAATTTTGAATTTGGTTTTTATTTGTATTTTTTGTACTAGTTATTTGATCTTTATAAAATTTACGGCAAAGCTATAATGTATGTGTTTGTTCATTTTGGTAAGGTAAACAGATTAACAGTAGTGCATTGAAGCCAGGGACGGACTACTCGCTATGGTTAGTGATCAAAAAATTTTGCAGGTACGGCACACCCTGTATGAAATTATCGAAATTCACTTCCCCACACATTAAGCTAACGAAAAGGTACTCTTGTTGGAATTCGATAAAATAAGCCGTTTGGCTAATATTTACAGTTTTATGAATGCACTGCGTACCAGTTTACGCATTCACCATTTTTATAAGTACACAACGAGGTAAAACTAACTTTTAATAGATGTCCAATATTTAGCTAGAGTACTACTAAAAAATAATTTAACGAAAGCGGAAGATGAAAAACATTAGCGACTTATTAATTGGAAAGTTGGTAAAAACTTTTTATAAGTGTTTTTACCGTTTATCAAGTTACCATAGAATTAGTTGTCAAACGTTGTGTAGAATAGTTCGTAGTCAGTACTTGTCAATAATTCATAAGTCCTTAATTTAACAGTTACAATAGCAGAATTCGCTTTTATTGAGTACGCAGATAAACATCTAATGTATGGACTGGCTTCTCGAAACTGTTTACAGGCCAAAAGGCTTTATGAAGAACATTTTGCAAAGAGAGCATTGCCAGACAGACGAATGTTTGGGCGTATTGTTCTCAGGTTACGAGAAAGAGGTAAGTAAATGTAATTTTCCATGTATACAAAACAAAATTTTAAATTTTAGGAAGATTTTCGCCAGAAAAAGCTGGAGAAGGTCCAGTACGAAGCATACGTACTGTGGCAGTTGAACAAGACTTGTTAAATGCAGTTGATAATGAACCATCGAGTTTTAGAAAATTATCAAGAGAACATAACGTCTCGAAATCAGTTGTTCATCGCATCCTAAAAGAACAGCTGTTATATCGTTTTCACATGAAAAAAGTACACCGTATGACAGTGGCTGATTATCCTGCACGACTTGAGTATAGCCAGTGGTTTCTGCGACAACAACAAGTAGACAACACATTTATTAGTAACGTTCTCTTTATGAACGAATCCGGTTTCACCAGAGATGGAATCATAAATTCTCATAATATGCATTTATGGGATGATGTGAATTCACATGGTATTATCCAAACTAGGATCCAGCATCGATTCATGGTTAATGTTTGGCAGGAATAGTTGGCAATCATTTGATACAGCCATACTTTATTGACGGTACTTTGACCGGTCAGAGATATTTGGAGTTTTTGCAAAATGAGTTATGGAACCTGTTTGATGATGTGCTACTACAAACTCGTAGGAATTTATGGTTCATGCATGATGGGGCCCCTCCTCATTTCAGTTTAGATGTACGACAGCATTTACACACAAGGCTTCCTAATAGATGGATTGGTCGTGGAGGCCCTTTTCAATGGCCACCGCGATCAGGAGACATTAATCCTATGGATTCCTTTCTCTAGGGTTATCCCTAAAGTAAGGTATACGCAACACCTGTGCAAACAAGGCAAGATTTAATAGACAGAATTGTGTTACACTGCAATGTTATTGGAAATAGTGTGGGATTGCTCTTTCAATTGCAAAGAAACAACCTTCGTAGACTTAGAATGTGCGTGGAAGTGGGAGGAGCTCATATTGAACATTTATTAGAATAACGTTAGTTTTTGTTGTTGTTTAGGAATTAGTTTTAGTCTAATGTTTTATAACTTGTGTTTTTTGAGGTTTTTTTAATGGTTTAATAATGTTGTGTTCGTAATTTTGATTAAAAGCAAGTAAATTCTGGACATCGTATTAATAAGTTAGTTAGGTAGATTTGTACGTAGTGCATTAATAAAACTGTAAATATTAGCCAAACGGCTTATTTTATCGAATTCCAACAAGAGTACCTTTTCGTTAGCTTAATGTGAGGGGAAGTGAATTTCGATAATTTCATACAGGGTGTGCCATACCTGCAAAATTTTTGCATCACTAACCATTGCGAGTGGTCCGTCCCTGGCTTCAATGCACTACTGTAAATCTGTTTACCTTACCAAAATAAACATACACTTACATTATAGCTTTGCCGTAAATTTTATAAAGATCAAATAACTAGTACAAAAAATAAAAATAAAAACCAAATTCAAAATTAAAACTTTGGAGGCCTATAACTCGAAAACGAGGGCCTGCATAGTAAAAGTTTATATGAAGTACTAACATTATTTTGGCTCATATTATACTCTCCTGACTTTTTTCCCATTAGTCCCGGGACACCCTGTATATATATACATTCACGGCGCAAAGTGGCGTCCGCCCATGTTAAAATCGCGGTAGCTGTGGCGTCCGCGGCACTATGACATCCGATATACGGACGTCACAGTGCATCGAGGTCCAAAATATCGCAAACGGTTCAGTGAATGCTTGGGAGTCTATTGCTGATGAAATCAGCAGGACGTCACTTTGGTCGTTTTTTGTATAAACCTATACACCAAGGTTCACAGGTTCTCCGTACGCGGCGTTATAGTATCACACTTATATATTTATTATACATCTGACGCACAAAGTGGCATCCGTCAGTATACATATCGAAGAACGGTATAGTTTGGCGTCTGTATATGTATTTTTCTCGCATAGTGGCATCCTGGCAGTGTTGCCGATCTCACTTTTGGTTATAGAAAGCGTTTATCATTGAATGTGATGATTTAGATCTGTTTTAATTTATTGATACCATTGTTGACAGTGCGGAGGATGCTAGTTATTGCAGAATATCTACCGTTATTAATAGAAAAATTATATTTTCGTTCTACAATTCACTTAAATTTGATTTTGAGGCAATATAAATACCTACTGGCGATAAAAATGAATAATGCTGGCGATAAAACAAACTAAAGAATCCTGAATTTCCGTAAACCACGAGATGAAGTAAAATTACTACTATTCTCAGGTTAATTTTCGAATGGGTATGTTTTTCAACTTCACTATAGCAGAAGTAGTTTTTTTGTGAAAATTCCGAAAACCTAAATGCAATCAGATTACTAGGTGGATTGTTAGTAGTTGACCTAGAATATTGAATTTCACAAAAATTTCGGAGACGTTGAAACTCTCTGGCATATACAGGGTGTATCAATGATAACTGTATGGACGATAACTGCATCCTTATTTGATCTAAGGCAAAAAATGTCTTAAATAAAAGTTGTAGAGGGCAATAAAAGCTATGTATACACTAGAGTTTTTTTCTCAACACCATAGCGGTTTGGTCTGTTCATTACTACACCACCGGTTCCTAACAGTGCAGAGCAAAAATGAAAGCTATGTTACAATATATAGGGAGTCTGATAAATGCAAAACTTAAACATGTGCTAATGGTTCTACTGGTGTGATGTCTGTATACAGGGTAGCCCAGACCAACATACAATTAATCCTACAGAGTGAACTAGAGCTGAAAATAGGGCAATTGAAATCAACTTTCTTTTATATGCTCCATTGAGCCGTGTGAGTTTGATGAAGGTTTTTTTCATACTTTTGAATAATTTGAAACCCGTGAAAAGTTAGGCTCTGAATTTTGAATAAAAAATTTGAAACAGAATTTCAAAAAGAAAAGTGTTTACACGAAATTTAAAAAAAAGCCTTGAATTCACTTGAATTGCTAGACTTAGGTGTAACGCTGATGAAGATCATATCAAAAGAATAAGGAGTCTAAAGAGATAATGAAGTAGTGAGGAATCCATCATGACTGGGTACAAATTTTAAGATCAGTATCATCATTAAAGCTCTTTCTATTGTGCGTTCTAGATGGAATAGACATAAAAAATATTTTATGAAACTTATACAAATGTTCGTACAAAAAATAAACAGTACATATTCCAATTAAACATGTTTTCTATTTATGTATAGTTTGCCAACGAAATTACTAGCCAGCCCACTATTTTGTTATTAAAATGGGCGGTCGGTTTGAAATTTGAGTGATTTGTATAGGTACATTGGATGAACATTTCAGGTATTTAAAAATCTGACTGTCATTTCCGGTCCCCATATTCAAAATCTTCCAGAGTGTTTTGGGTCTAAAGTTCCGATTTTCAGAGGTATCATGATTACATTTTCAATGTTGGGATTTTGATTAATATGATGATGAGAATTAATAGCTGCATGAGAATAATTTATAACGTTGAAATTTTCTGAATTTGGGACTTTTACAGCATTAGAATCGGAAGGAATGCTTTTAGTACTGGAACATACAAGGCTGCCGAAATTCCAATGCAATATATTTAGGATTTCTGGTATAATAGTTTATTTTATTTCAAACTGATAAAATGGGCGACTCATTTGACATGTCTTGGAACCGTCATAGCTAAAGATAGAGTATGAAGTATGATACATGTTTCAAGTTTTTAAGAATCCAAATATGAAAAAATATTTAGGTTATTCTATTTGAAAAAAAAAACTTCATTGAATTTCCATTTGTACCCTAAATTATAGTCAGATGTTTGAATACCTGAAATATTAATCTTCATGTCAAAATTCATAAATTCAACATGGCGGCTCCAAAATGGGGGACGAGATTTGTGATTATCGTCCAATTGTGGGTTGAGGTTACGAATTTAGCCGGAGATTGTCAAAATTCAATATCGCGGCTCCACGATGGCAAACCAGTTAATCATAATAGCTCAGAACTCACGGAAAAATTATCTTATAATAATGAAGCTGCATCAGAAATGCATAGACTAACGAGACGACTAAAAGCATGAAATAAAATCATAAAAAAACATTTAATGACAAACTTTTATTCAAATGCGCTAGAAAGTAAACAATAATTTCTTTGGATGAACGTGGATTATTCTGTAGATTACAGATTGAAAAGCTTTTGTATTCGAACTGAAAAATTATGCAGCATGCTCTATGTGAAAAAAAGTTATATACAAAGTATCGTTCAAATTGTGCCACCCTCAAGTTTTTATTTTCTAATACGAATCTATATTTTTAATTGCATTGATTCAAATGCCAAGAGTCATGTTTCATATCGGCGTAGTATTTACATCTGAACTACAGACTGTTTTGGAAATATTGAACTATTGCCGGTAAAATTTCAAATCTACGATAATTTAACAAAATCTTGTTATATGATCAACTTGGCATTGATCCACTTCTTACTGATATTTTTCAATTACAGCTGTTATGGGATATTAAAAGAGGTTAAAATTGTTCTGGTCATAGATCAATATACAAAAAGTTGTTATGGCAGAAGTTTTGGAAAATCCTCGCAAAATAAAAAAATGTAGGCAAAAGAAGAATTTAAAAATTTTCAATTTTTCCGGTATAACTCCAGAACTAAAGAAGCTAGATTGTCTTGAATGAAATAACTGACCTCGGAAATACACAACTTTGCCCCCATTTAACTATCCCTATATCTCTTACCGTTACCATGATCCCAATGCATAGACTCGAATTTGAATAGCATTATATAAGAAATGTGGAAAGTGACATATTCCGGACGAGTGCAGGACATACAATTTCTAACGAGTTATGCACTCTATTTTTCCTACGACCATGAATATACAAATGGTGTGAATTATGAGTATTAAAATATGAATTCTGAGTATATTATTACTATCATGCGGAGTAACAGAACGCAAAAGTTGTTTTTGGTTAGTCCGCATTCGGTCCTCCCTATTGCTCATTTTCCTAATACGACTATTCAATTACTGGACTTCTTGCTTCAGACGCTTTCTGCCGTAAGACGAAGTCCATATTTTCTTTCTTTTTCTTTTAATTATACATTAATTTAATTTTTATTTATTCTCTTCACGTTATCTAATTTTAATTTTGTTTGACGTTTGCATGATTATGCAAATTTTCCTGATTTTAATAAAATTTTCCTACAATATATTTTCCATATTACCTACTGACACATCTTGGATTCTGCTGGATGCCACGGGCATGTGACAACTTTCCTTTTATAATACTTTTCATGTGAATGATATATACATTTAAGCCCTGATGATAGCTCAGTGTGCCGAAACTAGGTGCCCCTGTAACTTGTCATAATATATGCTGTAGTAGGTATTTTCCGTTTTACTTACTGCTATTTCCTTGCATAATATATTTGAGATGGATAGTCTTTTTCATTAACATTAATGTAAGTTATAATCCCTGATAAACTACAAATACAAACTGAAAATCATTTTAGATATTTTTGGTTGTGGTATAAATAAAAAGTCAATTATTTATTAGTAGTTTGTTTGTTTACAGAGTTGATTCCAAGTTTTATTTCGTTGATATAGATGTTAAAAGTAGCTCTAAATATGATAAAAGAATATATAAAATGAGTAATGTGTCTCTCTCATTTATAATAAAGTATGTCAATGTACGCACCATTATGGAATCAATCTTCGGTAAGTTACAGCTATTTGTTTTGATGGATCCAGTCTCCATTGTGATGAAAATCGTAAAATATTATCGTTGTTCCAACAAATTATCAAGAAAAATAGTTCATATTCATAACTGGGTTATGAGAAATAAGTTCAATTTAAAACAAATAATAAGTTTTTTAGAATGTTATTTTAGGTTTCTAAAAACTATCTTTTATGCGTAAAATATAGCTTCACATGGATTTGTACCAACCGTCAACATCCCAATTACTAGAAAATATGTTTCATTCTCATCTCTCAAAAGAAAAATAAATACATATCTAAAATTACTGGAAGTCACTTTGAACGCGATCTATATACAATATACAGGACACACCGATTCTTAAAGAAATTCAAATCTACCTACTAATATTCCATCAAGGTCCCAGTGTTGCCAAATAATAGGAAGCCACTCTGTGCGTGATCTCTAAGCATCGGGGCTGTTCTATATACATATTGTGTATATTGGAGGATGCCAGAGCGCTACAAATCTATACGGACGCCACTTCTACCGCTATCGCGATATATATATATATATATATAATGCATTTTAAATTCAAACGTGAATGTTTTCTGTAAGATACATTTACATATTCAATTGGTGAAATTGAATAACAATAAAAATACTAATTAAGTTATTGAGTAAAGTGTATTCAATTAAATAGTAATTAAAAGGTATATTTGAAGAGATACATATGCGAAATATCAAATGCGTAATTGTATAGATAATGTTAATAAATCATCAGACATTTAGCAGTTTTGACAGACTGAACTTAATTCTGTGAAATATAGATTTATGGTTTTATCAAATGAACATTGTATAACAATGGATAGAAAATCGAGTGGTATATGAAAGAAAAACAGGAAAAAAGTTTGTTAAAAAAACAAAAGACAGTAGGGGAAGTGGACATTGAAGCCGACGACAAGTTTATGTGAGAATAAAGTTTAAAAAACATTAAAAATGAGAATATTAAAGCATTTGAATAAAATTAGTGTACAATAATCATGAGTAAGACTTAAGCAACGTACAAAAAATCCAGATTTGAACTTCAGAATTTCGTCACTCCAATAGTATGGAATAGGAGGGCATTGTGTGAAACGAACTTACAAATCAGTTTTAACAGGTCAGTGAACATTTATTGATAGATGTACATCTAAAAACAATAACAGAAAGATTAAAATATGAAAATTTAAAAGATCGATCTGAATTCTATAAACATTGAATGTTAAACTACTTACCTTAAATAATTCAAATTCAATCTTAATATTTCCATATAGTAATAGTCATTAAAATAATTGTAAATTTATTGTAGAATAACATATGTAACTCTTGAAAACCCATTATTATATATACATCTTGAGTAAAATTCTTCTTCTCTGTAATTTTAAATAAATAATTTACCTTTTCAATAAGCTTATACAGCTCTCACACAAATAAGAGAAATACATCTCTATGAACTGGATAAATGGATTAAATTATTCAACCATGCCATTTTAAAGGAACAGGACAGGGGTGGAATATACTATTTTAGTGTTTAAATGGGCTCGTTTCATAAATTTCAATGAAAATGTCACAAGATATATTGGGTCTAAACTAAGTATTTGCAACTAATAACGCCACTCTACGATTTCAAATGAAAATGAAAAAAAATATTGAAATTTGAATGTTTGTGGTAGGCTAGAGCCAATGGCCAATGATTCGTGACACACTATTCAAAATGATCTGGTATTATTTTATTCAAGAACAGTACAAAAACGTCAGAAAATTAATAAAATGTGTTCTGTCATAACAAATCTAAAACAAAGTAAGTCGGTTACATAAAACAGAAAACTAACAAAGTTAGGTTAGAAAATCTTCTTTTTCTTGTCGTGTTGCAGGAGTCTTGGTTCCTCTGTTATAAGTGTCAACCTTTGGTAACTTTGAAGTATTTGACACTAACAATTATCAACATACTATTGTTTAAATTATTACTTAATATCATTTGTAATTACAGAAAAATGTAAATAATTTTGCTATTAACTGATAAAAAAACTATTTCACACTCCTAAATCCCGAAATGCTTCTTATAAAGCTGTAAATGTAATAGGACATCAGAAATGGATAATTTTATTTTGCTCGTTTAAAGGATGAAAATATGTTTAATGTCTTTTTTAAATAAAAAAAGTGAATATCCAAAACAAAAATCGGAACAAAAAATAAACTAAGTTTGAAAAAAATTCAGTGTATAAACTAAAAAGCATAAAAAATAAATAAAATTAAACCGAATAAAAATGTCACTTGTCACTATCCTTAATTAGGTATGACAGTCACTTTCTGGTATTTTTGAACTGACAGGCCATGATTATCTTAAAGGGAATAAAAAATAAACAAAATGATGTGGTAAAAAAGGTTGTAATTGATAACGTCAAAAAATTGCCAAATGTAAAAATCTGTTATTAGGTATTACAGTTACTTTCTGGCATTTTTAAGATGGCAAACCAAGTTTTTTGTAGATTATGATATTGACTAATTAAATATTTAATGAAAATTCAGGTCTATAATAATGGCAAAACGTTTTACTTATTTTACTTATTAATAATAAAATTATTGTAATTGAATATCGTTACTCATATAGTCACACCAAGCTTTTTCTCTTCGTATTATTTTTTCACAATTATTATGATCTAAAAATATTGAAATTCCCGATGACGTCACTATCTGTGTCACCGGCTCCCGGACTAATATGAATCACGATGAAGCCGAAATCGAAACGATAAAACATTGTAAATTAAAAATTGGAACAAGTTTTATAAACATTAACTACCATTTCTTACACCAGAGACTATGAATAATAAATTCTGCAATTATAGCAACTCTGTTTTGGCATTGTTTTCTCGGGGACAATATTTGAAAAACATTATAGATTAAAAAACGTTGAATGATAATTGAAGCACTGCTAATTCTTTCTCTAAGATAACCTTCCAAATGGATTGCTACTTATTATAAACACTTTTATTTTTAGATATTTTTGATCTTCATATAAATAAACCTTTACCTTGTCAGAGCCATTATGTGCATCCATCCGACCGTATAACCGGTACACTATTATTGTTCACGTACTCATTAATCAAAAAATACGTAATTCAAGTTAACAAAATCACATTTAAAATTTAAATTTTTCCTTGTTTCTTGCTTACGATGTATATATACCTAAAAGCGAAATGGCCGAAATTATTCCGACTTGTCGAAACCCACATGATATAATATGAACCAATTAAACAATTATTTGTAATTTATGGTAACCGTGTAACTCATACAACTTTGAAACTTTCATATAAGAGAATTTATTTTAATACCTATACTAGATACAAAAGTATATTGTTGAACTGGAATATTAAATGTTTTATTTTTATTTTATTTTAACGAGCCTCGACAGCGCTGATCATTGACACGGAAAGAATAATTACAAATATTTATATGAATTAATTAATAACTATTATCTACTAATCTTAAATTATATTGTATGATAGAGATGTGTAGCTTTAAACTTTAGACAACGATAATACACACTACCAGGATTGCTTATTTGCTTAATATTTCGCCGGTATGGTTCACGTAAGATATATAGTGCGAAATTTAAAGTTTCGACTTATCCTTTGATTTGAATACTGTCATAGTCCAGTCAATGTTATAATTTAAAATGCTTTTTAGACGATATATTCATTCAATATTATAACTTCAACTAACAATCGTTAAAATGTATTTAAAATTTTTATAATTATTAAATACATCTTAAACATAACACCAGACAATTAACACTACCTTATATCTCGTTTTGTTACACTTAAACCCAGATATTTCGCTATAATGGACGGAATTTTTCCAAACGTGTTTTTTCCTACTGGCTGTACAGTACATCGACCTTGTCTATAGGTCAGAAAAAGCAAAGAGGCCCGGAACGCGTCGCCCCCCAAGTAAAGAAGCGCATCCGCTCCAATACCTCAGAGGAAAACTCTTCCAGAGGAAAGAGGAAGCGGATGGATGCTAAAACCAAAAGCTACAGCGAAGCAGCTACCAGCCACTTACGGGTAGCCATTATAGATAAGGCCGATCCATACGGTAAAATAATTACCGATAATGGAGACCTTATCAAAAAACAACTAATGGACGCCTTGGACACAACCCTTATGTCCGCCTAGAGCTAGAGTGGCTAAGGAATACAGTTTCAAAATTGAAACCGTGGAAGGAGGCTAAGCTCGACGTGGTGCACGTCGACAACCTCCCCCAGCTGACAAAATCCACCCTCTGGGTCCCCAGCGAAGCTCACGCTGACCTGGGTGACAAAGAGGATGTGCTGTGCCGGCTGGACAAACAAAACCCAGACCTTCGGGTGGATGCATGGTTTTCCTTCCACCACGAAACGAAGGTCAATCCCAAAGGACACCTATTCGTCTTTGGCGTAAGAGACGAAGAAATGAGTGCCCTAAAAAAACGATCAATGAGGATGAGCTACGCGTTCACCTCATTGATTGTTAAAACCAAGAAACTGGACCCGGAACGGTGGGGATCGAGCACGGACCCCCCTCTCCCACCCGAGGAACTCCAAGGAGCTGTTGCTTCTGCGGAGACTGTCGAACCATCCTCCAATATGGCGACCGACAGTCTCCTGGCAGAACTAACAGCTCTAAGCCAGACCACAGGCGACGTCAACACACCTCCAAGTGAGGAAGTGGAGATGGTCTAAAAGAAATACCCATCTCACCACCATCAAGCCGAGATGGACAATGAAAAGGTAAGATTTATACAGTGCAACGTTCAACACAAAAAGGTGGCTTCGGCAACACTATGCCGCCACCTGGATGTGATGCAGGACACAATAGCACTTATCCAAGAACCCTGGATAAGACAAACCAAAATCATGGGTCTAAATAATCCAAAAGGTTTAATTTTCAGCTTTCCAAGCAATCAGCAACCTAGGACGGCAATATACGTCCCTAGAAATTTTAATACCTACCCACTGACGCATTTTTCGTCCTCCGACCTAACGGTAGTGAAGGTTGAATATGCACAGAAAGGTCAAAAGAAAGTGTTAATACTGGCATCCGCATACCTCCCCTCAGACGTAGCTAAACCACCACCAACTAAGGAGCTGGAGGATCTTGTGGAACACTGTCTCACCCAGAAGCTTGAACTGGTAATAGGCTGTGATTCAAACTCTCACCACGTAAGCTGGGGCAGCAAAGATATTAACACTAGAGGTAAGTCTTTTTATGATTATATAACTAACAAGAATCTTTGCAACCACGTGGCCGTAGTGACATATAATCTGTTATTAGCTTTAAACTGTTCATTTCACCCTCATCTATAATAGTAAAAATGCGTTTTTTTATCGGTCTTTGTCTCTGGTACATTTACCACAAAAACCGATTTTCTATCTTCTACATGAGTTACTAACATGTTCACAAGTTCTTGCCGTCGACATCCACCAAATATCCCAAATATTAATGCAACTTTGTTTATTAAAAACGCCTCGTTCGGTGCCTTTTGAATAAATTTTAAAACATCTTCTCTAGACAGAATTTTAGACTTCTTTGGATTGTAGCCTTTTGAAGCTTGCTTCAAATATTCCTTTAACTTATGGTAATTAGCAATGTTAATATTTTTATTTACTATTAAAGTCTTCTTTACCATGGAATATTTGGACCACAAGAAACTCGGAGAAAATGTTTTAGCGAGATCGTCGAAGTATCCATGCAACACAGTTTCATTACATTACATCTTTTACGTAGTGGTCTTGCATCCAATTTAATAATTTTTCGTATTCCATGTCGTAAGCCTCTTTAGACTTTTTTGGCAACAGATTTTCAGTTGCTTTCTTTGCTTTTTCAATAATATCGTCAGGAATTCCAAAATCTTCGTTCATTTTGACTTCTAACTTTGACACATAAAAATTATTGTGATTTTATGACATTTACGTTTGTCAACATTCACCTAGCCACGATAGTGTCTACTGTGATGAAATGGCAATGTTATTAATGCAAACCGGATTTTTTGAAATACTGATTTGTATTGAGATTGGCAAACGACATACTCTTCCATCCACCATGGTGCTTCAACGTGGTCATACTGGCTCCAGCCTCTGCAAGAAGAGTTGCTGAAAACGACGCATACAATGACCTGTTTATTTCTCAGGATTTTTCCAAATGTGTTTTTTTCTACTGGCTGTACAGTACATCGACCTTGTCCATAGGTCAGAAAAAGCCTTTTTTCTGAATAACCACGTGACCGTAGTGATATATAATCTCTTATTAGCTTCAAACTGTTCACTTCACCCTCATCTATAATGGTAAAAATGCGTTTTTTATAGGTCTTTGTCTCTGGTACATTTACCACAAAAACCGATTTTCTATCTTCTACATGAGTAACTAACATGTTCACAAGTTTTTGCCGTCGACATCCACCAAAGATTCCAAATATTAATGCAGCTTTGTTCATTGAAAACGTCTCATTCGGTGCCTTATGAATAAATTTTAAAACATCTTCTCCAGATAGAATTTTAGACTTCTTTGGTTTGTAGCCTTTTGAAGTTTGCTTCAAATATTCCATTAACTTATGGTAATTAGCAATGTTAATATTTTTATTTACTATTAAAGTCTTCTCTACCATGGAATATTTGGACCACAAGGAACTCGGAGAAAATGTTTTAGCGAGATCTCCGAAGTATCCAAGCAACACAGTTTCATTACATTACATCTTTTACGTAGTTGTCTTGCATCCAATCTAATAATTTTTTCGTATTCCATGTCGTAAGCTTCTTTAGACTTTTTTGGCAACCGATTTTCAGTTGCTTTCTTTGCTTTTTCAATAATTTCGTCAGGATTTTATGACATTTACGCTTGTCAACATTCACCTAGCAACGATAGTGTCTACTATGATAAAATGGCAATGTTATTAATTCAAACCGGATTTTTTTAAATACTGATTTTTATTGTGATTGGATTGCAATAACGAACTAGTATGCCATAAAAGTTTGTATGTACCGCGGGCATAAACAGATGTGTATACCCTCGGGCAACTTACAAACCCTCGTCGCCCTCAGGACATAAACGTCTATTTATACCCTTGGTATATAAATACCTATTTGTTCAGTGTTTTTGTCTAATTTTTTATTGAAAACCAGTTCAATCATTTCATGAGGCTTTTTGAGAACTTCTACAATACTGGGTTGATCAGGTCCAATATTGACAGGAGTTGTATCAGTTTTCTCGTATTTTCTTTTTTACTTTGAGCTCATGTCAAAATGTTAACTAAATTTCGATGCATATTTTTGAGTTCTTGTGAAGTGATAATTATTCGACATAATGCATCTGCAGTTACATTATTTTTTCCTTTAATATACTATATCTGAAAGTCATATTCCTCCAATAGCAATCGAAATTTTGTTAAACGGCTTGACGGGCTGGTATGATTAAACAAATATACTAAAAGTCTTTGATCAGACAAAATTTTAAAGTGTTTTGAGAGCAAATAAGGCCTAAAATATGTTACTGCCCATACAATGGCCAAAAGCTCTTTTTCCATCGTTGAATAATGTATTTCACTTGTATTCAGCGGGCGACTGATATAAGCCACTGGTTTGTTATTACTATTTGAGAGTACTACCCCTGAGGCATCTGTTTGTAATATAAATTGATTTTGGCCAGAGAAATCTGGATTACTGGCGGACTTCTAAGTGAATATTTAAAAATTTTAAAAGATTTTTGACAGTCCTCCGTCCATGAAAATTGAGAATGTTTTCGAGTTAACTTATTTAATGGCAGTGCTATCTCCGCAAAATTTGGAATACATTTTCTGTAGTAATTGGCGAAGGCAACAAACCTTTTAACTTCTTCTGCATTTTTAGGTACAGGGTAATTTTCCAATACTCTGGTTTTATCTGGATCAGTTAGAATAAATACCTTTAGATGATATCACATGTCCTAAATACAATACGTCGTTTTGTATAAAAACACATTTTAAAATATTTAATTCCAAATTTACTTTCCTGAGCCTATTAAAGACATCTAACAAATTTTTATTATGCTGCTCCAAATTTCTACCGAAAATTATTATATCGTCTAAATAACAAAAACATTTATTATAATTTAGACCTGACATAGCAATTGAGATCATCCGCGAAAAAGCTCTTGGCCTAATTTTTAGTCCCATGGGTAATTTTTTCATTTGATAATGCCCCTCATTAGTTGAAAATGCTGTACAAGGCTTACTCTCTGGAATTAATTTAATTTGGTAATACCCTGCCTAAGATCAACATGTGTAAAATAAATTGGACCGGATAAAGAATCTAGAATTTCGACAAAATTAGGTAATGGAAATTTGTCATCCTTAATCTGTTCATTCAATTTTCTGTAATCTACTACTAATCTAGTCCTTTTTTCAGTACTATTTGGCAATGATTTTTCAGGAACTAATAAAATAGACGAATTAAATTAACTGACAGCTTCTTCTATAATATCATCCTCCAGCATTTTATGTACATGTTTATTTAACTCTGCTTCCTGGGTATGAGGTACCCGATAATGCTTAACATAAACTGGTACTGAGTTTTCCTTAAGATGAATCGTTTATTTATAAGTATTAGTTATTGATAATTTATCTCCGGGTAGGTGAAATATATCGCTAAATTTAGCACATATATTTTCGATCGAAATTTCTTCTAATTGCAAATATCTAAAATCTCATTGTTTCAATAATGTTTTAATTCTCTCTTCTGTAACAGTAGCATTAAAAATCACGCATTTATTATAATCATCAAGTTTGTATACTTCTGGTACTATATTAATTAAAGTAACTTTATCTTCTTGAGTATTTAATATTTTTACAGGTATTTTCCCATCAATAGGTTTACATATAACACCTGCTAAAAAAACTCCGTCACACAGTTCTTTTGGAAGAATTAGACAGTCTTCCATAAAAACGACAGGAAAGTATTGAATACTTTCGCATCTCGGGTTTAAAGAAATGTTATTTTCATGTTTTGAATTCAATCGCATCCTTACTTCATTGTTGTTATTTAACCCATTAATGGCCAAAGTTGCGTAAACGCAACTTTTTAAAAAACATTTTTTACTTGGAAAACGAGGCAGTATCAGGCAAATTTAAGTTTATACTAATGTAAAGTAAGAGTTTATACATTACAATAGTTATTTTTCTACGCCCTATCTTTAAAGTACCTTGTATTTCATCGGTTTGTAGCGCTTAAAGTGGTTGTTTATGGTTAGAGTGAAAAAAAGTAAAAAAGCGTTAAAAAAAGTGCCATAACGTTAACTTTATTTCACGCTTTCCATAAAATAACACAATAAAACTTTGCTGGGCATCGAGGATGGACTTCTAAGATACTTGGCTGGGCATCGAGGATGGACTTCTAAGATACTTGGCTGGGCATCGAGGATGAACTTTCATGAAACTTGGAATACATAAAATTGTAATTTACCAAAGGAGCTTAATTAAAATATCCCAAATTTCTATTTACATTTTATTTTTTTATATAGGGCTATAGAAAAATAACGTATGCAACATGTGCATAAAGTGTCTTTTTTTCACTCATGGAATTGCCACACTCGCCTGATGGCTCGTGCGGTCAACTTTTTCCATTCGTGAAAAAAAGTGCCACTTTATACACTTGTTGCATAAATTACTATTATGTAACAAGTGTGTAAAGTAGCCTTTTTTCGACGAATGTGAATATTGTCGCATGAGCCGCAGACGAATGCGACAATCACATGAGTCGAAAAAAGGCCTTTACATACGAATTGCATACAGTATTTTTTCTACTACCCAAAATTTTATCTCACAAGTTTAATAGTAATTTTCTTTGCACACTAGAGTAGGTTTAATTCTTCTTTTGAAGAAACTATAACGTTTTTATTGATTCTTAATAAAATATATAATTTATTGAAATTAACTGTCTCGACCCTTACTTCGTGGAATCTACTCATATTAGTGTTTTAAATGAAACTCACGGTTTCTAGTTAATACCACAATATAATAAAAATTGTTGAAAATTCTAAGAAATTGACAATTGTTTCGATAAATCAATGTCATATTGATTTTATTATATTGTGGTATTAACTAGAAACCGTGAGCTTCATTTAAAACACTAATATAATATATTGATTAATATTATGAACATTTCAATCAAAATTACAACAAATTAACAGAACAACAGACGAATTCAATTAGTAACAATACTAATATTAAAGGTGCAATTTGTCCACTCGGACATTTTCGGAATATTTTATTTTTCCTATGCCATTCTTTAAACAAATTGTATTTTGTTTCGTAAATATTCACAGATTTTTGGGGAAATAAATCATTAGAAGCCTTCTGTGCTACGTGTAATATGTTTGATGGTGTATTTTCTCTATAATTATCTTCTTTATAATTATATGTACCTACCTATTCCGTTTTCTAAAAACATAATCTAAAATAACATCATAGTTTCCTAAAAATGTTCAATACTTAAATATAAATACTTTTGCTTACCCCAGGTATAGTCAGAAGATTTCAATTTCAAATTTAAATGTCAGATTCAATGCACAAAGAAATGTGGTACCTACCTATGCACCCTATTCTATTATTTTCCAGTATCCAATAATTATTACGTATGTACTTTACTGAATTCTATATGTTTCAATCTCTGATTTAAAGAAAACTCAGATTTAATATCCGTTTATTATACCTACCTATATTTTCATAAGACTAGATAAAACTACATACAAATTGAAAGTTTTTCTTTACGCACTAGTGCGTAAAGTAAAGTTTTACGCACTCGAAAGTGTGTCTAAAGTACGTACTTTACGCACGGTAGTAGCATTGATTAAGATTGATTAATCAATGGTAGTAGAAAAATAAATTTATGTAACTTAGAATATTAATTTATCTCAATATAGTAAATTT
Organism: Galeruca laticollis; assembly: GCA_963921935.1. Lineage (NCBI taxonomy): Eukaryota > Metazoa > Arthropoda > Insecta > Coleoptera > Chrysomelidae > Galeruca > Galeruca laticollis. The sequence continues at coordinate 105,467,217 of OY998175.1, forward strand.
CTGAATATGCTTAATTTTTGTTATTTATGTACCTCTCTATATAATATTTTTTTGGGTAGCGATTTGACCATAACCGAAATTTGTTTGGGCTGCACATAAATGAAAAACATGCAAGATATTTACTAAATATTTATATTTGCTCATATTTTCAACATAACCTTGCTGAATTTGTAAAAATATGATGGATGCGTTTACGCACCTTTGGCTAAAAGCGGTAACAGCGGTGACTGCAAAATTTTCCTGTCTCCACAAGTCTAAAAACTAAATGTAAATAAAGATCAGTTAGTACAGTAAAGTTTGTTATCTCAGTTAAAAGTATATATTAATTTTTGTTTTCCGTGTAGAGAATTATCGGATTGAAAAGTTTATTTATAGTGGGTATAAAGAAATGTTATTTTCATGTTTTGAATTCAATCGTATCGTTACTTCATTGTCGTTATTTAACCCATTAATGGTCAAAATTGCGTAAACGCAATTTTTTTAAAAACATTTTTTACTTGGGAAACGAAGCAGTATCTGGCAAATGTAAGTTTATATTAATGTAAAGTTAGAGTTTATACATTAGGAATAAATTTATGTTACTTAGAATATTAATTTATCTCAATATAGTAAATTTCTGAATATGTTTAATTTTTGTTATTTATGTACCTCTCTATAAAATATTTTTTTGGGTAGCGATTTTACCATAACCGAAATTTGTTTGGGCTACACATAAATGAAAAACATGCAAGATATTCACTAAATATTTATATTTGCTCATATTTTCAACAAAACCTTGCTGAACTTGTAAAAATATGATGGATGCATTTACGCACCTTTGGCTAAAAGCGGTAACTGCAAAATTTGGCTGTTTCCACAAGTCTAAAAGATAAACGTAAATAAAGATCAGTTAGTACATTAAAGTTTGTTATCCCAGTTAAAAATATATATTAATTTTTGTTTTCTGTGTAGAAAATTATCGGATTGAAAAGTTTATTTATAGTGATTTTTTTTTCTTTAGCATATAATCAGGTGAGGGTATACAATTTTTATCCTAGGTTATTAGTAGTACTAGTTAGATTTTTATTATTACAGTCGATTTTCAAAGAGGGAAAGCAAAAGGACACTAACCACTGCAGAAGGGCTTGCTTTATTAGAAGAGGACTCAGACTGTGAAAACGCTGAGTCCATTGATGTTGTTTATGTGCCGCCGGAAACAGATAAAATGAAGCGAAAATACAGTCGGGGAAGGAAATGGTTCAATAGATATTGCGGGCAGTTATGAAATAGAACTAAATATAAAAAATAGGGGCAAGTTTCGTTTAGCCGAAATCTGTTAAAAAAGAAAAAAAAAATGTTGTCATTTAGATACCTCAGGGAGTATATTACTGAAAAAATTTGGCCGCGGAAAATGCGCTGGTGCCATTTTTTGAATGCGGTTTAGAAGTAACGAAATGAAATACATGAAAAATTATTGTTATTTTATATTGTAGACTTATTTTTAAGCACCGATACGAAAATGAAAATCCGCGGAAATGCGTTGTTTCGCCACTGTGCAGTGATCCTCTTCCCGACCTTTAACACAGATCAATGAATAATATCTATTCTTATCAACTTACTATCGCTATGGTCAATAAATGCGAAAAATTGAAAAAAAATGTCAATAAAGCATAAAAAAAACAATCCTGATAAAGTATAAACGTAAGGTATGTATTACATTGTACATATATGTGAATTTAATATTCTATATACAGTTGAGTTAAATCATTTCGTTCATATTATTAACAAAAATATCTACTCAAGCTGGAGAAATGGCTTTTCCTCGTTCGCGACAAGAAGCTTATGAAATATGGGTATCAGCATCGCACTGTAAACCATAGTGACAAATTTGTTACCAAGGAAAGTGTCCATACTCAAAGAATTGAGTAATGTTGGTCTGCTGCCAAAAAATTTTTAAAAGGCAACACATTCCACCAGATGAATTCGCAGATCGCCTTTACGAATATTTATGGCGACGCCATTGCAAAGAAAATAACTTGGACCCTTTCATGGAGCTTATTCGTTGTATCCATTTAGAATATGGCAATTTCAAAAATAAATAATATTTCAAACGAAATCTGTGTTTCTGTGAATAATAAGGCACAGTAAGAAGGTCAAAATCTCCAATAAATGCAAAAAAAACCGCACATATATAATATTTCCCACCCAGCACCCCATTTCACTCCATGTTACCGAAAGTATGTAAAAAAGTTGATAATACTATAGAAAACTTCGAAATATTGAAGATTTTCTATTACACCGCCCTTATGAAAAATTTCCGCGGAAAAAGTTATATAGCAAATTATTAATCAAACAAAAATATGTAGATTTTATCTTACTATCACATTTCAGCACTTCTAAACCAGGAAAAATCAATAAAAATTATAGTGATAAAAATACATTTTCGAATAATAATTAGTTCACATCGTTATATTGAATGTTTTTACGTCATTCTATAACAAAAAAAAATATTAAAAACACCGTAAAGTTTCGAATTTTAGTTAATAGTAGAAAAATTAAAAAATCGAGTTTTCTCAGAAACGAAGAATTTCCGCAGCAAAAATCAAATTATGTAGTGCTCGCTTTCTTGTATAGAATCGTCCTATAAACCGATATTCCATGTAACTGATTTCGGCTAAACGAAACTTGAGCCAAAAAATAATATAGAAAGCGATGATTCTAATGATTATCTATCACTTAGCGAACGAACCAAACTCGCCAGAGTACATCCTCAAAAAGTAGTTGTTCTACCCAAGTGGGTAAAAACAGATACACCTACTTATTCTAGAACCCCTCCACAAAGTTCCAATCAACGTATTGAAGACATAAAAGCACAACATGGCAGCAAGTTACCTTATGAAATTTTTTCGCTATTTTTTGATAAGAAACTAATTTATGCTGTCATTACGTTTACTAATGTTTATGCGTCCCAGAATAATCGCCACGATTGCATCAGTATCCAGATTGTTCTGAAAATTTCTATACAAAAGAATATTCTGTATTATTTTATGTAATTATCATTACACACCTAGTTTTTATTATCTGTTAAATGTATAGACCTATATGCTACTTTCGGCCAAAGGTGCGTATACGCACCTTCGTTTGTTTTTGTTAAAAATAATATAATATGTTTGTTTATGCTAAATTAGTCTTAATTGGTGCTTTTTATGTGTCTTTCAATAAAAGCATTTCAAAATTTAATCATTTTTAATGCCTTGGTCGTTAATGAGTTAATAAAGTTAAAATATTTTTCTCGAAATTTATTATTCCATTATATTTTTTACGAAAATTTTGCCCTAATATGCCATTATTCGCACAGGGTAAATTTGTAAATACATAGAACCTCTGCTCAAAATAATGATTACCAAATTTTAAAATTAAAATTACATATCCTTCGGAAATCAAATTTCCACCTAAACCTGTAACAGTCAAATTCTCTTTTATATTGTGGTTAGCTGTTAGACAATTATATTTTATTATACATACGGTAGCACCGGTATCTATTATAAAGTTATAATTTCGTTCTTGTATGTAACAATTTACCCAGTTTTAACTATCACAGGAATAAATTTCATTAATTGTCTCGAAAAAACTGAAAATTCTCGATACTGTCCAGTTGAATTTGATGCATTGGTATCTTCTGAAATAAAAACCCGGTTACTGATCTGTCGGCCTTGATAACGTCCGCGGCCTTGTAATCAAATATTGTTTTTGCGGTGAGATTCCGGTTGGCGTATATTGTTGTTTTGATAATGATACGATCGATTAAATATTGCCTCTGAAATTTGAATTACCATTATTTCTGTACTCAATCAACGATAATAGTGACCTCTTCTGCCGCGATGGTATCCCCTTGTAAATGACATTACTTGCGGATTTTCAGAATTTCTCTGTATATTTTCATACAATGCTGATCTAATCGCGTCTTTTAAGGAAATAAAATTTCTAGCTGAAATAATAGTACTAAGTCCTTGATTTTTTAAAACATCTGCAAATCGAGAATTTATGGGTTTCAAGAAAACAGAGCCTCTTCTCTAAATGAACTAAGGGAACAAGTTTCACAAATTTGTATGCAAACAACACCTGAAATGCTCATACGTGTTCGTCAAGAATTTTATAACCGTCTCGGTTACTGCTTAGCTCAAAATGGGGGTTTATTCGAACATTTGATTTAAGCTCATTGAAGAATTAAGTTTTATTTTTTAATTTATTACATATCATAATATTACTTTTAATTTAAAAATTGTGTGCATTACAATTCGATTTTAATTTTATTTTCGTTTTTTTTAACTTGTACTGTGTGTGTGTTACACATAGAATTCGTTCTCATTTGCATACAAACGATAGAGATACCAATTTTTTTTACTAACATTCGAAGCACAGCAGATGTTTCGAGACCAATTTCACGTTGCCAAATCTGAAAAAAAGTAAAGGTTTTAACCGCTTTCAAACTGAAAACTAGAACAATTTCCAGCATTACAATAAAATATTTAACGAATAGATGGAATTAATTATATCTTGATCTATCACAACCTCTTGAATTATCATAATTAAAATCTTCTTATAACTTGTTCTCGTGTTAGAACAATGCATTTTACAATTAATATAAATATACAAAGAAAATTGGCAATACTGTTAGTAGCTAAAAGAATATGTAAAACGCTGGCGTTCTGAGCATGTATTTTTCACTTTATGAGATCCTGTTAGCGAAAAATGAGAACTGAGATATTTGGAAACACATATTATTATTAATACAAATTTTATTTCGCATGTTACGGTTATTTAGGTTATTTATTCCAATACTAACCGAACTAATATAGTGAATTTTATCACTACTGAATTATTTCTTTGTAAATTAATCATGAAGGGATAAACGAAAGTAATGTTGATTTTTTTATTGTTCATTGCATTAAGCTATCAGTATAGTACATACAATCTTATTATTTCTCAAGTAATAAAGTAAACTGTTCACATTACACATCTGTATTTCTAACATTAACTTCTTGTATTGCACGTTTTCCACTTTATGATATCCTGTTAGCGAAAAAGAATGATACACTGAATTTATATGTATTTTGTCTCTTTCTAACACATTGAAGGTAAAACATATGTTCCCTCGTAATGTTCCCAACACGTATAAGATGTGAGGGAACTTCGCAAATTTACCTTAATTGCAGTAATTGAAAAGTACATGTTAAATATATGTTTAACTAGTTGCCCCTGCGTTTTTCTTGTGTTTACAACTCACTGTTAGATTCTTGCACTTCTTTTTTTTGCACATTTACACTTTCACAGTTTGACACTTATGCAGTTGTTCTCTTCTAAACTATTTCTTGACCATTGAAATCTCTTTTCTAATTTTATTTACCATTCTTTAAACAAACTGTACAACATAACTGCCAAAATGAACACAGCTGCATTGAAAGCAATTACTCCTAGGACTCTTTCGACATCACTTTGATTTGTGTTTTGGGATGTCTAGTTTGTAACACCTCCACTGTTCCCAGCTTCGGCTATTATAACCTCCCCCCTTACTTCCTTTGATTGATTAGTTCCACCCAACCTATATAATATGCGAGAAAAGTATTGGTTTACCCCAAAAAAAGTTGGAAATTTGAAATTTGTTTTTGAGTTATTTTTACGTTTTCCATCAACAACAATTCAAAAAAACGGTTTTTGGAAAAAAAATCCTATGTGTATATCGTCGTCGTTGTGGTCGGCCAGTTTTCCTTACATGCCTTGTTAGCACGATACAGCCTCCGGAGTGAAACAAGTCACCAATTTTATGATTGAATATTGTTAAGGACATGTCACAGATGAACCCTATTGATTTTCAGCTCACTAGAGCCAGCACAACGGGTGCTGTGGTACTAGAAGTAAGACATTTTAGACATTTTTTGAGAAATTTCAGTTTGTTAGCACGATACACCCTCCGGAGTTCATCAAGTCACCAATTTTATGATTAAACATTATTCAGGACACTTCACAGATGAACCCTATTGATTTTCAGCTCACCACAGCAAGTACAACAGGTGCTATAGTACTTTAAGTACGATATTTTTGTCATTTTTGGAGAAATTTAAGTTTATTAGCACGATACAGCCTCCGGAGTATACAGGGTGTCCCGGGACTAATGGGAAAAAAGTCAGGAGCGTAATCTGAGCCAAAATAATGTTAGTACTTCGTATAAGCTTTTATTGACAAGTACTGACAAATTCAAAATTAAAACTTTGGAGGCCTATAACTCGAAAACGAGGGCCTGCATAGAAAAAGTTTATATGAAGTATTAACATTATTTTGGCTCAGATTATACGCTCCTGACTTTTTTCCCATTAGTCCCGGGACACCCTGTATACAAGTGACCAATTTTATGGTTGGATATTATTCAGAGCGTCTCAAAGATGAATCCTATTGATATTCAGCTCACTAAAGCCAGTACACCAGGTTCTATGGTACTTGAAGTACCAAATTTTTGTCATTTTTGGAGAATTTTCAGTTTGTTAGCACGATACAGCCTCCAGACTGTATACAAGTGACCAATTTTGTAATTGAATATTGTTCAAGGTATCTCACAGATGTACCCTATTGATTTTCAGCTGACTAGAGCGAGTATAGCGGGTCCTATAAATCCAGATATATTACATTTTTGGTTCTTTTTGGACAAATTTCGGTTTGTTAGCACGATACATCCCCCGAAGTGTATACAAGTGACAATTTTATGATATAATATTATTCAGGGACACAGATGCGGATAAGTTAGTTTTAATCTTTAAAACCGTTTATTTTATTTGTAAAACTGTGGGTATTTTATTTATTACAATCCCATTTCAGCCACAATAATTTATTAAACTTATTTTACAACACTTAACTAAACTTAAAGGCAGAATCGCCATGTGATGGCCCTGTAATGGGAATTATTTTCCATGTATAAAAATAATGCAACCAACTCGTTCGAATGAACTTTATTGACTATATTTAATAAGAGCTCACTAATAATAATAAATTCTTTATAACAATATGTAAGAATTGCTTATTTGCTGTTTCTATGGAGGCCGTAAGTGATTGAACTTTACTTCCTGTAACTCGTGCCCATAGAAACGGCAAATAAATACCAATCAGGTCATTAACCATATCATTCTTAAAAATAGTACTACAATGCACCGGTGACAAAATAGCATCTCTCCCGAATGGTATATACTATTTTTTCCACGGTCTCATTATCTTAAAAACACATATTTTGTCATTATAAAGTAAGTAGCACCAGAATTATTGTATTCGGATTTGAGCATTTATTTAGTAGTCGTTGAGTTATTGTCATAACTACAAAATAAACAAGCAAAAAGAATTGTCAAATTAAGGTGCTAGTTTGTTTTAGTTTAAAGTTTGTTTAGTGCACAATGAACAATTGTGAGTCGGAAGAGATTGTGAAGGCTGCAAATATTGCAATAAGCAATTTGCTGCCTACGAAGTCAAGATCTTTATACAATATAGCCTACAATCGGTTCAAAAAGTGGTGCGCCGAGAAAAATGTTCAAGTATACAGCGAGAATGTTTTGTTGGCATACTTCAGTGAAAATGCAAAGAATTACAAGTCTTCCACATTATGGGCGCAATATTCTATGGTTAAGTCATGCTTGATAATTTACGACAACATAGATATAAGCAAATTCCCCAAGCTGATCGCATTTTTCAAAAGAACCGGTGACGAATATCAAGCGAAAAAATCGAAAATATTGACAAAGGGTGAAATCGACCTTTTTCTATCAAGTGCAGATGACAAAGAATTCTTAATGATTAGGGTAAGATTACTTTTGTTGTTAGGTATTTCAATTATTAAGTATTTTGATTTTTTATAGGTTGGATTAGTTCTGGGGATTGCCGGAGCTTGTCGAACTGATGAACTAGTCAATTTAACTGTATATTATATTGAGGAGGGTATAACCCCATTGCGCCTATTCTACCTGGTCTAATCCGGGTCTTAAAAGGGTCGGGAATTTATGATAACCCAGTTGCGCCGATGGTAAAAATAAGCCTAATCTATAGACTCAGCAGGTTATCAATGACATCCTGTCCCTCATTATCGGAACACCCCCTACCCTAACAAATACCATAAAATCAGAATTATTTACAAAAATTGTTCATTACTGATGTAAATCTTCAGTGTTGTAGTTCCTTGTGACACAATAAAAATGGAGTTTATGTATAGTGAAAAGGGAAGAAGTTAGTGGTTTCCGAAAATTTTAAGTTTCGACATTGCAGTGTAACAAAACTTGGTATAAAGTGGAGGTGTACTAATAAAAACTGTACTTCCAAGTTATTCACCGTTGAAGGAATGAAGACAATTTTGGTTAGGTTAGGTAAATATCTTGTACACTTTGAATAAATGTCTTGTATACTTTGTCAATGATTATTTGAAGTATTTTAGTTGAAAAGTAAAACCGACATTCCCGCGCAGGTGGGTCATGGTGATTTTAGGGGCTGGTCGGTTGCGGGCGCAATTGGGTTATACGATTTCTTGTACCTTTTTAAAATTGGCGCAACTGGGCTATGCCCATTGAGGATGTAGGCTTTTCCTTGATTGTAAAAATTCCAAACACTAAGACAAAGATTCCACGAACCCTTTGTGGTTACCGATGTGGGAAATATGCTTGAATTGTTTCGAAAATACCTGTACCTTCGTATGTATGTATAAAAGGTTCTTTATTTCATGATAAGGTTCCCTGTTACATTAGTTAGAAAAATACAAAAAATGTAGGCCGATGTTCTGGCAGTTTTTCTTCCCAATGTGTATAGATTCAGTCAGATTCTAAGGCTCCTTGCCGTGGCATTATCCCTAGTTTTTCATATCTACAATAACTTTGTCCCGTGTTGAGTTTGTGGCTCCTAGCATATTCCGGCTGTGTATTCCCTGAAAAGTAGCTAAAAAACAGGGTTTCAAAAATGATACTGGGTTAATAGTTTTCTAGAAGGCAACATGACTGACGTTGATTTTTGTTTATATTATTAGTTAAGATTTTGTTTTACACTTTATGTGATAATATAGGTTCGGAATTAATGAACCTAGTTATGTAATTAACGTTCCATGCAGAAGCCTACACCCACTATCTCGGATGCCTTCTGCGCGATTTGCGTCTGTGAGTTTCTGACGAAGATCTTGTGGCAGACAATAATTGTAAAAATTGGTCGAAATTTTTGTTATGAATTCTTTGATAGTGGGCATATCGGCCTTGTCATGAAGCCAGGTATTTTTAGGTAATCTGGGATAACAATTGTGTTTGATTGCCATGCGCAAACACTTGTTTTGAACCACCTGCAGAGAGTGGAAGTTGTGTTTGGTCCCGTTAAAATAAACGGGCGCTGCGTAAGTTAGTATCGGTCTAATAATGTATTTATATGTGAGTATTTTGTTGTGACATGTTAAGTTACTTTGTGTACAAATGAGTGGATGTAGTTTACTCATTGCAATATTGGCTTTGCGTATCTGTTGCGTAATATGTGCGTTCGCATTAGTATTGCCTTGAACCGTATACCCCAAATATTTTAGGGTACTACTAAGCTTTATATTATGCCCATCTACACAAAGCTGAGTTTGCAATGATGTGTTTTTTTAGCTATCCTTCTGAGTAATAAATACTCTGTCTTGGATGCGTTGATAGCTAATTTGTGTTCGTGAAAGTAAGGTAAAATTTTTGTGTTAATGCGTGTTTGTACTATTTCCAATGCATTATCTTGATTCTGTGCTGTGGCTACAAAACAAGTGTCATCGGCATACATTGCGGTTAATAGCTTGGAAGATGTATGGAGATCATGGATGTGAAGGGAGTATAGCAAGGGTGATAAAACGGAGCCTTGCGGGACTCCAGCTGCCATAGAATACGGTCCAGCTGTATGATTGTCAATTTTGGTATAAAATTTTCTATTAGATAAATAGGAATGTAATATTTTAATTAGATAATCCGGTATTTCTATATTCATCAATTTATTCATTAAACCCTCGAGCCATACGGAGTCAAAGGTCTCCTGTATATCAATCGTAACCATAATAGCTTTGTCTTTTTTTTGAAAGCCTTCTCTAATGAAGTTAATTACACGAATGATTTGAGCTACAGTGCTGTGACCGCTCCTGAATCCGTATTGCTCGGGGGGTATAATGTTCCGTTTTCCAATAAACTTTTTAAGTCTAAATAATATTATTTTGTCAATCACCTTTGCTATATTATTAAGAAGGAAAATTAGCCTATAGCTATCTACATAACAAGGTTGTTTATTTGCTTTGATGATAGGGATAATGTTGGCTATTTTGAGCATATCGGGATATTGTCCTGTTTTGATAATAAAATTAGTAATGTGTGGTAATTATACTATGGTTTTTTTGGGTATGTTTTTCAGTAAAATGTTGTGTATTGTGTCTGTCCCTGGGGCTGTTCTGTTTTTGAGAAGCTGTATAGTGTTATATATTTCGGTACAAGTTGTTAAGTTTTTATTATTTAATGTGTTGAGTGAATTTATGTAGTTTTGGACTGTGTGCATTATGTTTTGATGATATTGTACACACCACACTGTGTGTGGTTAACAAAATTGCCTTGGAAATACTCTCCGAACTGTTCTGCGATTTCGGGGGAGTTGACATAACTTCTACCATTATTCTTTATTATACTAATCTCTCTATGTTTTTGTCTAAAATGACGAGCTATTTTCTATAGTGAGTTGTCGTCGGGTTTTAAAGTCTCTAAAAATTTTGCCCATTCATTGTTTCTATGTTCGGTTATTTGGATATTAATTAACTGTTGATATTGTCTTAGTTCTTGATGATATATTAAGTTCCTTGTTAATTGCCATTTTTTTCGTGTCTTATTTTTTTCGCTAATTAGTTGTAATATATTATTAGGTAAGTTATTTTTTTACCTTCGTCCTCCCCACGTCAAGCATAAGCGCCTTTTTTTGTACTACAAAGAAGGAAAATGTAGTTCGCAGCCAGTTGGCAAGAATACTATGGGAAAAATTCCGAGTGTAGTAGCTTCGTATTTAAAATTAACTGATGCTGAATGTTGTACTGGTAACTGCTTACGAAGATCTTCAGCGACATTACTGGCAGATGCTGGTGTGGATATCACAATAAAGTGTCATGTTGGTTGGAAATCAACGACAGTCGCTGAGGGTTATGTCGAGAACTCCATTTAAAATAAGACCAAAATTGCTAATCAGATTTTAGGTTTTAGTAGATACCACTACTAGCGTAATCACAAAAACTGTAAATGTAAGTGAAAGTAATATTCCTTCTAATATTAATTTTGAAAATTGTACAAATGTAACATTTAATTTAAATGTCAATAAATAATTTCAATGTTATCTTTTTTTTGCATGAAAAACATTCTCCATAATGTAAACTCCCTTGGGAGCATTATACTCCCTAGGGAATATTTGACTACTTCTGTTTTATTTTTGATGTCATAGAAACTGATTTCTACTCCCGACCGTGGAAAAAACTATTTTATTACATAATAATTATATTTTTTAGTTTACCACTACAGTTTAACTGCTCTTCCCGAAATAGACAATTTTAATGACAAAGTGATTACAACATTTGCAAACCGAAAAGAAACGTAGAATAGACTTAATTTATAAGAAATAATTTGTTAGTAGAGTAGTACCTAGAGTCTCTTATATTTTGCGAACCGAAAATAATGTCGAATAGACTTAACTTACGAAATAATTTTTTGTTAGTGAAGTAGTGCTTAGTGCGTGACTCTGATTTATCCTGTGTGGCAATTGTCAATCGTTCCAGAAATCCAATATTTCAACACGGAAGGCGGAGTAAGGACGATAAAATTGCAGCGCACCTTAAAATTTTTACCACGAGCTGCCACTGTATCAAGCACCTTCTTATAAATTGGTGAATTTTTAAGGGCCGAGAACTGATATAAAATTGGCCGAGATCTGTGGGGAGAGACCGAAAACCAGTAAAATGATGTGTTTTCAAGTTTTCTTTTTATTTCGCTTTTTGGTTGGTTTAGAAGACTAATTTTTCATAATAAACATTCCAAAGCTTTACTTAGACCCTATTGCAAAATGTGAAAAATTGAAGTAAAACAATTGTTCCCAGCAATCCGTCCTCGATCCGTCCTTCAATGTTTAACAACAAATAATAAAAATATGTAATGTAAGGCATTAATTTCGACTAATATACCATTAAAAAAGTTAAATAATGGTAATTTAAAATAATTTTTACAAAAATATTGTAAACATAATATACCAGACGAGGTTACCTTAACAACTAATAATGTAAATTGTTGTTATATTCAAACAATCTTGGAAATCAGAGAACTAGTCGGCAATAATTTTGTTTATTTAATCATAGTTGAAAGTACCGACAAATGTGTCCGTCAAATTGCCCATTTATTAATAAGAATTTTTCATGTAGACCATTTAGGAAAATAATATTTAATTTCATCAAAACAACTTGAAAAAACTAATAAATAATTTACCAGTTAATATAATAATAATAATAATAATAATTGGCTCATATCTGCAGAACATTCGATCGAGGAAGATAATCAGGAAAGCCTCGGCATTAGCATACACAGCAGGAGTAAGCTTGGATGACCCGCAACACCATCAACAACTCATGGATCTAAAGGACCGCTTCAGACAACAAGCTAAGGCTAAGGGGGCTCGACTTCGCAGATACAATGAGCTTTCTAAGAGGAAACAACAGAATGCAGACTTTGCAGCGGACAGAAAGAAATTCTTCAGAAATTTGGAAGCACGTTCAGAAAATCAAAGAGATGGAGTAGTCCCAGCTAACACAGATGAATTCCGCAACTATTGGAGCTCTATATGGTCAGAATCAGTAAACTACAACAGAGATTCCGAATGGATAAAAGATGTTGAACAAGGCACATCGAGGGTTGAGGAAATGTCTGTGGATCACATAACATCATTAGATATTTCCCAGACTATCAGGAGGACCAGCAATTTGAAGGCGCCAGGACCGGATGGACTACACAACTTCTGGATCAAAAACCTACCAGCATGTTTTCCAAGCCTTGCATGCTGTTTTACGGAAGCACTAGACGACCCATCGAAATTCCCCAAATTTCTGACAGAGGGAAACACCTACATGCTGTTCAAGAAAGGTGACGTCGCTATCCCGAGCAACTACAGACCAGTCGGTAGTGTACAAACTCTTCACATCACTTCTCAACAACCGAATATACGAACACTGCGCTACAAATAACTTACTGGAGGAAGAGCAGAAGGGTTGTATTCGACGATCAGCCGGATGCAAACATCAACGCTCCATAGATGCAGTGGTTACAAAACAGGTCCAGACCAGGAAGAGAGATCTCAATATGTGCTACATTGACTATCGCAAGGCATTCGATTCAGTTCCCCATGACTGGCTGATGAAAGTGCTGGAGATCTACAAGATTTGTCCAAAAGTAAGAGCGGTGCTTCAACACTTCGTGAGCACCTGGAGGACTAATATCCTTGTCAACAACAACATGGCCGGTAAAGTCAAGATAACCAGAGGTATTTTCCAAGGAGACTCCTTGTCGCCAGTGTGGTTCTGCTTGGCTTTGAACCCTCTATCCACAATTCTCAACCACACGAACATAGGGTACAGACTAAACATCAGAAACGTACGGAGGTTATCCCACCTGCTGTACATGGACGACCTGAAACTCTACGCAGAGCACCAGACTGGACTGCAATCTCTAATAAAGACCGTAAGGACCTTCAGTGGGGACATTTGCATGTCGTTTGGACTTGACAAATGTGCTATTATCAACATAAAGAGGGGCGTTGTAAATAGACAAGAAGACCAATTCCAGGATACCATGAGCTTGCACCCCGAAGATACATACAAGTATTTAGGAATGCCTCAGAACCAACGAATCGACCACACGCACCTTAAGAATATGCTCTCCGAGAAGTACAAGAAGAGGGTACTCACAGTCCTGAATACCAAGCTTTCTGCTAAGAACCAGATCACCGCTCTGAACACCTGGGCAGTTCCTGTCTTAACCTACACCTTTGGGATCCTGAAATGGTCTGACGCAGACCTTAATGAACTCGATAGGCTAACCAGGCGATTGATGACCAAATTCAGATGCCTGCACAACAATGCATCGATTAAGAGGCTCTATCAGCCTCGAGCAAGCGGTGATCGGGAAATGGTGAACATCTACAAGCTATGCAGAACTCAAGAGAAGAACATGCGGACACAATTACTTACATCCGAAGACACTCTGATGAGAATAGTAGCACAAGAGGAGCGAGAGTATACACTGTTGAACCTGCAGCACCGCGATCTCGAAATCGAAATAAGCTCAAGGCAGGAAGATCAAGCCTCTTGGATGGAACAAACCTTACATGGCAAATTTCCACGAAGCCTAGAAGCGGAAAACGTTGATAAGCCACACGCTCTATTATGGCTTGGCGCCGGATTCCTCTACACAGAAACAGAGGGATTTCTCATGGCCATCCAGGACAGAGTTATTAGAACTCGTAACTACGAAAAACACTGCCTACGCCTGGAGATCGAGGACAGGTGCCGGAGATGTGGTGCGGTGGGTGAATCTATAGAGCATATAATTGCAGGCTGTAGATCGCTTGCAGATAACGCATACCTAGGACGTCATAACCAAGTAGCCAAGATCATCCACCAACAGCTGGCCCTCAAGAACGGACTTCTTCAAACATGTCCACCGTATTACAAGTACCAGCCTCAAGCCGTCTTAGAAGCAGATAATGCGGTACTATATTGGGACAGGCCTATAACAACGGATAGGACAGTAGACTACAACAGACCGGACATCATTATCATCGACAAGGAGAAAAGGACTGGAACCATCATCACATAGCCGTGCCGCTTTCCCATAACGTCAGTAAAACTGAGAGAGAAAGTTACCAAGTACGAAAACCTGGCGGTTGAGCTTAAGAACATCTGGAAGCTGACTAGAGTTTCAACAATCCCACTGGTAATTTCAGCAGAAGGGATTATTTCGAAGAATCTCCCTAAAAATCTTCAGGGCATTGGATTATCCCAGAACATCATGGGATATGCGCAGAAGGCAGTTATACTTCAGACTTGCCATATAACACGTAAATTCCTGAACGGAGCTTGAGTGAGAGGAACTGAATTGTTTTTTCACCAGGCTGTCCCAGCCTTAGTGATCAGGCTAAATGGTTACGAGCGAAAGCTGAGACAGCGCGAGAGACAGCGCGAACAATAATAATAATAATAATAATAATAATAATAATAATAATAATAATAATAATAATAATAATAGTAATAATAATAATAATAATAATAATAATAATAATAATAATAATAATAAACTTTATTGCCTATAGAATATACATTCATAGCAAGGGTTCGGTTGACAGTGCATGAATAATTAAATATTTGTAGTTACATCTTTGGTCTAAGGCTGATACTATACTAATATAAGGCAAATATACATAAAGAAAAAATAACAAACAAAAAATCAATATTTTCATTCAAAGCATTAAAAAATAGCACATATAATGGACGCATGGAACTAACTAAATAATTTTTTTGTCTATTGGACTAATCCGAAACCAACGAAAGAGCTCAAAAAACATCATTCGTTAATCACGAATGCTCGGAGCTTTAGAATATTCCATATGTAAGCAGCAATACATTTTGCATCATCAACATTGAGGTTATTTAGAGTTTCTATGAGAGATTCAATATTTCTGAGAGGGTCATAACTCGGTGATCTCATAGAAGTGTATATGGGACACTCAAAAAGCATATGGAAGATAGTTTCCGGTTCTTCCATGTTACACACAGTGCAGCGTTCTGATGGGTCAATTATATACGAGCAGCCATTCAAGGTAAATTTTATACGCAGCTGGTTGGTGAAACGTAACTGAGAAATATTGCGAGTAACCTTCATAGGCATTTTCTGGATTAAATAAGAACTGGGCAACGAACAGCTAGAAAGTGATTTATATAATGTAAGGAATGAGCTGTTTTCTTTTCGTGTAACGTCTAATAAATGTAGCTTTTGATAATACCGTGAGAGCAACGGCTTTCTATTAATTTTTAGTTTAACAGCGCTAATATTATCCCAAATATCAAAGACGTCAATAAAATCAAAATACGACTTTACTTGCTTTGCCCAATTAAATTTCTCATCACATACAGGCAACAATTTCAACTGCCGTTTGAAACATAACTTAGGGTATCTGCAATCATCCATTAGAAGTATCTTAATAATCCAATTTAATGTTATCTTGAACAAATTATACGACAATTTTACCCGACCTGCATCAAGTCGTAGAGCATAGTCAGGAGTATTTAAGGGCACCATCAAAACTCTTTTTAGAAAAGATACCTGATCACGCTCTATAATATCTGGATACCATAATCCCCAAATAGGCAATGAATTCTACATAATACTAGCAATAAGAGATTCAAATAGTTTTATCCGCGGGGACAAATTATCTATTTTCATTTTTGCCATTAAAGATAACACTGGTCCTATAGCTTGCTTTGCCTTATTTGCTATTGTTTTTGACATCTCGCAAAATACGCCAGATGATGTAAATAGTACTCCTAGATAATTATAATTGTTTGTCATAGAGATTAAACATTCGTTAAAATAAAATTTATAAGACTTTTGTTGAAACCCACCTCTAGAAAAAGACATGATCTTAGTTTTTGTAGTGTTAACCGTTAAATTATTTTTAGCGCAGTATTTTTCAAGGATTTGCAATTTCCTTCCTACATCAACTTCAGAAAATGCCAGTATTACAATATCGTCTGCATACAAAAGAGTTAACTTTCTCTTTTGGGCCTATCAGATGTATTTTGTCGTTGTTCAGATACTGGAACAATTCGTGGTTGATTAAATATATATTTAATTCTAATTGATTTTCCAGCAGCCTTTCTAGAAGTAAAGTCTTTAAAAATTGCAGCATTTTCTTGCATTTGTAGTGGAGTGAGGTCATTTTTCATTTTTATTTGAGGATATTGATTTACAGGCAACTTGGATTTATTGCGCAGCACAAGTAAAGCATCTTCATGAGACTTAAATACAATTTTAATAAGTCGCGGCTGGCTATCTCTAAGCTTTCCCAGTCTAATTTTTTCATTATTCCAATAACTTTTGGGGCTGTTACTGTGTTTACAATCTCCGTGACAATTTCCTCATAGTTACTACATTCAGGGATACCTTGCAAGATAACATTTTTCTCTCGTTCTGCTCTCATCTTATATTCATGATACAAATCTGCATTAATTGTCTGAAATTTTGTTTAGAATTCAGAGACTTTTCTGTGAATATTTTTGTTGTCTTTCTGAAGATCATCAATTTTTCTGGTACACTCATCAATTTTTTCGTTTTGCTCACTTATTATGAAATGCAGGTCAGTAACAGTTTTTGTAAGCACAGTTAGTTGACTCATAATTTTTTGCATTTGGGATTCTATATTCAAATTAAATTCCATTATTTTGTATTGACTTTTTTTCAACTCTTAATTGCTGTCGATATTTAATCACCAAACAAGTATTATCAGTTCGTTTTTGTATATTTACAACTTAAGAATCACTACAATGTGATAGAAATTGAATTGATATAGGTAAATAATTGCAATTAATCCTTAACAAATATGCACTTTATGTATATGTTCACTACTTTTGCAACATCGTTTAACAGGTTTTTAGTTCAAAGTAGTGTAAATAAACTTTAAATTTAATACTTCGTTCTATACACACACAACTACATACAGTACGAAAGTCAGAACCGATATGTTGTCAGACGCTGCACCCTACATGATAGAAGCAGTTAAATTTTTTTAAATATTTTATTGTAATAGTATTCACACAACCTGTTCACGGTCTAAGTCGTGTAGCAGAAGATATTAGGAATCGTTTTTCCGATGTTAACGATTTAATTAGTATTGTCAAAAAATATTTTTAAAAGCCCATTTGAGAGTCCAATTTTATTAGGAACGACTTCCAAATGTAATTGCTTCCTGAACCTATAATTACCAGATGGGGCACGAGTTAGATGCAGAAATTTTTTATGCCAATAATTTTGCAGGTATTAAATATATAATCCTCGAAATCAGTTATTCCAGCGTCGCTTTAGAAAATAGCAAAACAATTGTTAAAATTACGAATTTGCCCCAGCATCTTGTACTGCATAGGTGGTCGAATTGAGTGCATATTACCTCAAAAATCGATGTATTTATTTCGTTTTTTAGTGCATATAATATACCCTTTACTTATGAATTTCTTTTTTTAATTGTTAAAATTTAAGTTCGATACCTAACGAAGAAGCAAGAAGCACACATTTAAAAAACCATACTTATTGGTAGTTTTCTACGTTGTTATTACCTTTATTTTCATTTAACAACTGGCCTACAAAATCGGAAAGTGAAAGTGAAATGAACTTACTCAGGTTTGAAGAAAGTGAAGATATCCGCAATGTACCAACAACTATCACATAACCAAAGTCGAAAATATTTTACAAAATCTAATGTCACATTTAATGTATGTGACAAGTATGATTAAAATTGTAATCCGAATCCGTGAAGAATGTTGAATAGCTAATTTGTGTATCTAAGTAGACATACACTTGCTTACAACTGAGAAGTTCCGCCGTTCCGCGACTACTGTTGTTTCCCACCATTCCTCGGACGACGCGACGTCTCCAGATTCAGGTAGCGGCCTTGACTTGAGAGTTGCTTCATGAAGGGTAGGGCGATTATACTTACAAGTGAGGATCAGTGAATGCGTTTGAGTATAATTACTTCCTCGTTCTGATTTATCTAAAAATTTGGTACACTTCAATGCGTTAAATAGAAAAGTAAAAGCTATTAAATACTTCACTTCAAAATTATTAGATAAACCGCTGAGATGGAGTATAAATGGAAGCAATTCAAATAGTACTGAATTTAGATGATGAGTATACAAAATTCCCTGCTCCCCTCGTATTTTTTGAACGGCTTTGTTTATATATAACGCTCCGATGACAAGTGACTAAATCGTTATAGAACACGTCATACAAGTGACTTAATCGTTGATAGTAATTATTGCTTGTGTTTATGTTAGTTTTGATATATTAAATTAGTAAACAGTGAACTTTGAATGATTTTAAGTCTTTAAATGGCAGAATTATTTTTATTTTGTTTTTATTTTGACGTGGTTCGATTAGAAAGGGGTGACAAAAATAAACATAAGAAAATTATTTTAAAAATCTATTGCACAAAATAACGAAAATATACAAAAAAATGTTATGGTATACTTGCGAATTTGAAATACCGTGTTTATGACAGGGAGCATTTTGTAAATGTTAAATACAACAAGAATGCATAAAGACCACACATACTGCTTCCTCATAAATCAGAAATTATCCTTTATACTCACGTCCTAACAGGGTCGGAGTAATCACCAACCAGGTGTGACTTTTCATCGTGGCAAATAAAAATGGCAGTGTTTCGTCCATGGGAAAATTGAAATTAGTGACAACAGTGATACTGAAGATGATGTTTCGGACAACAGGAAGGTTAAAAGAAAACATTAGTCAAGTGACGCAAAAAGATAATAAAAAATGTTTACCAAACTCTAATTGAAAAAGGGTGTTCAACTTCTTTCACCGTGACAAGTGAATTAACAAAAGTCCCTGTATCTACGGTAAGGGACATTATATACAAGGGAGAGAGAGAAAGACAGAAACGAGAAGTGAATCGATGAAGCGGCGGGAACTGCAATAAAACAACAAATTTACTCTTTTTACAACGAAAATAGGGTGCCAACAACGTCTATGATTTTGGAAAGACTGAAAGTTTCGGGAGTTGAAGTAACCTATTCGGAACAATAGTTTCGGAAATATTTGAAAACCATAGGTTTTGAGTGCAAAACCCTCAACGGAAGGATAAACATCATGGAAAGTGGACGATTAAAAAGATTGTGTTGGGAGTACGTTACAGTAATAAGAGGATTTCGCCAAGAAGGTCGATATACTCGTACATAGTTTGGTTGGATGAAACATGATACGATAGCCATGACGTTATAAAGGAAGGATGAACTGATGGCACAAAAAGTTGTTGTCTAGAAGCCCCTCCGTCTAGGGGAAAAAGAATAATAAGTTTACATACCGGTGGCAGCGATGGATGGGTGTCCAATGCGTAGCTGTTATCCGCAAAAAATATAAAAAACTGTTCAGCCGACTATCACGAAGACATGAATTCACCACTTTTTGAGACTTGGTTTCAAGAACAACTGTTGCATAATTTGCCCGATAATTCTGTCACTGTGATGGACAACGCCAGTTATCATTCAAAACAAATTAACAAAAAACCCACCACAAGCACGAAAAAAGCAGAAATCCTACAATATATGGCTGAAAATGATATAGAAATACCTAAATCAAAATGCACCAAAAAAGATCTTCTAACCATTATAAAAGACCTGAACATTCCTTCAAAATATCGGATTGACACAATGGCACAAGAAAAAAAGGACATACGGTACTGCGTCTTCCGCCCTACTACTGTGTATTAAATCCCATTGAACTTATCTGGAGTACTCTAAAACGGGGAATTCAGCTCCAAGGCGAAGTTCCGCTGTAGTAGATTTAATTAGAAGTGAGGTGGAAAATATACAGTATTGTTACGAACTCGCACACCGAAGCATATACTAAGTACGGCCCTGTAACCTTAGGTTAACGGAGTTAAGAAAATGGCGAGCGCGCCGAATTCTGAGAAGGTCTATTGGGATTTATTGTGACCGTTTTTTTAAACATGTTCTCGAAAGGCCTTTTAAGAAATATCGCGAAAGACATTTGTCCCATCCGGAATGTTCTAGTAAAGAAAGCTTTGATATAAATACAGGACCGATCAGCGGATGAGTTTAGTTTTTATGAGTTGATAAAGTGATCTTGACAAATAAACAGTAATTAAGTGAATATAAAAGTGTTATAAATTAATAAGTTAGTGTGCATATAAATTAAATTTAAGTGACTAGTTAAGTACATATAAATTAGTGTTAGTGAGTTAGTGTTTAAATAAATTAGTAAGTAGCCATACCGAGTGTTTGAAATTTATCCCACCCGTTTATTGTTTAAATAAATAACAAAAACATTACATTGGTGTCAGGTGTGGGGTAATTTAAATAAATTGCTACGTAAAAATGGCCAAGAGACTATGTGATCTGAAACTCACGGAATTAAGAGCAGAATTGGAAGATCGTGAGTTGGAAACGTCCGGTAAGAAAAGTGAATTAGTAGAAAGACTTAAAGTGGCACTGGAAAATGACGGCTTTAATCCAGAATTATTTTTATTCAATGACGAGGCTTCCACCATAATCTCGGCAATTTCTGCCATGGACGAGAAGATTTCAACCATGAAGACCGATATTTCTGCAGATATCTTATCATTGAAAAATGATATTGCTGCTGAAGTCGAGAATAAAATCACGTATCTAAAATCGGATATTGAGGATAAGATGACAACGATGAACGAGAAAATAAAATCAGACATGGAGAATAAGATGGCAACGATGGAAAATCAGATGGACGAGAAAATTAGGAAGTTAGAGACCAAGATTGCCGATTTAAGAACACAGGACACTTCAGCAGAAGAAAAGAAGATCGAGATCTGCAAGCCAGAAACACAACCCAAGACAGATGATATTGGCAGTTTTACCCGAGTCAAGGCCCCAACGTTCGATGGAAAGATGTCGTGGACCAATTACGTAAAACAGTTCGAAGCAGCCGCTAGAGTGAATAATTGGTCCGATAAGGAGAAAGCAGTGAACCTAACTATCGCGCTTCGGGGAGATGCCTTAGATATACTTCAGACGATACCTCTGGAAGAAACGGATGATTTCGAGCTGCTGAAGAAGAGGTTGGACATGCGGTACGGTCACGAACATCTAGAACATTTGTACCAGTCCCAACTGAAGAACCGAAGGCAGAAACCGAACTATTAAAAAATACCTGTCCAAAGTAGTATCCAGCCATCAGAGAGATTGGGACCAGTATCTCTCCCTATTCGCATTGGCTTATCGATCTGCCGTCAATGAGTCCACGGGTGAAACACCTGCGAAAATCCTGTTTGGACGTGAAATGAGGCTCCCTTGTGACCTGGAATTTGGCTGTCGGCCTGGAGAAGATATAGCAGGCGAAGACTACGTGATCCAATTGAGAAGAAGGCTGGACGATATTCATGAACTAGTTCGAACAAATCTTAAAGTTGCCAGCGGCAGAATGAAAAGTCGGTACGACACGCAGGCCACAGAGGGCGGTTTTAAAGAAGGGGACAAAGTATGGTTACACAACCCGGCGAGGAGAAAAGGATTTTCTCCAAAATTACGAAAATCCTGGGAAGGTCCATACTTGATCAAGAAAAGGATCAATGATGTTTTATATCGCATAAGCAAGATCCCCAACGGAAAACCGAAAGAAGTTCACCGAAACCGACTAGCGCCATTTGAAGGAGACCATGACATAGAGGAAGGAGTAAACCTCATTCGAGAAGTGTCTGAGCCCACCTTCGATGAATTTATGGGAGCGTATGGAGGTACCGGGAAAGCTAGATATGGAGTCACTTCGGAACAACAACAATATTTGTTCACTCTCCCAGAAGATTATTCACTGGCATTCAACATCCCCGCCCGTATCAAGAACGCACGAGGGTTGGCAACCGTCTTTCGAAAGAAGTTCGGGCAATTAGAAAAACTTGAAGACCAGATTCCAGCCCCTGGCAAGACACTGAAACTGAAACATAATTCGCGGTACGTCTTCTACGTGGTAACTAAAAATGAATTCCAAGATCGATCTACCTACCGCGATGTGTGGGAAGCACTTCGAAACCTCCGAGACCATGTGTTGGATAGTTCAAATAACGAAAGCAAGATATATATATATATATATATATATATATATATATATATATGACAAATAAAAGAATTTATGTTCATAAATGTAAATATTATTTTCAAGTTGTCACAAATAACAAACAAAACTAGACATTGTAATATCGAAACATAACCATGAATTTCACTATTTTTAAAAGACTTGTTGTATTGAAATTCGTTTGAATTATAGAAGAAGACAGATAATTTTCAAGTGAAATTCACATTCATATATGTTTCCAAAAACTTTCATAGAGTGTTGTAATTGTGAATATAATTCGACAGCTCCAGAAAGAATATGATTGGTGTAAAAATGACAGGAAAAATTTTGATAAATTAATAAGAAACAAAACTTTATTGAAAATTAGTGAGCTGAGAAACAATAGTTTATTTGTTGATTAAAAAATTGACGATCAAGGACCAGCGTGGGTAGTTGGTTTTTGGCGAGGAGGTAACGAACAATTTTTCAACAAATTACAAGTAAAATCACAAAATATAATGATCAAATCTATAGATTCCTTGTAAATATAAAACTAAGAACACTCACATGTGTATGTATCCAGTTTTTCCATGAGAATATCCCAAATTCTCAAGAAATTATGCAGATTGGACTTCGGAAGGCGTATTCCTGTTGCCAGACGAGCTAGATCCCAGAATCCAGACTTCAGGTCAGTGTTTCTTAAAATATTATTGGCTAATAATAATAATAACTAACTAATATAAATTCAGTGACTATTTCCATGTGCATAATAATTCTTGCGTCTATATGATCGATCTAACTAAAAAAGAAAAAAAGGCTTTATGTAGTTTATTTAATAGATAAAATTTCCAGATTATTTAAAAAAGGCCTATTCTATAATAAAATAATGGTTGTACTTACTTCATTTCAAATAGTATAAGAAAAATGCATCTTAATCATTTGATATAATAATTTCCAATGTATGTATAATTTGTAACCTATTTCTTCTGAACATTTTTATCATTTGTATGTATATAATTTCCAAACATAAATACTTTTATGCAACATCCATCTCCAGCATCACAAAATAAACGATTTTATGATATATCGAATATTCACACAGCTGCTAAGCGTCTCTAAGAAATGTTCGGTTTTTCTCGTATCCATTTGCATTTATTTGAGCATGCGCATAGGATGGTGTATGTTATCATTCATGACTATGGTTTTGGTAATGTCATAGGCGTAACTGTTTTATAAATATTTAAATAAAATTTTCTTTTAAAAATTAAATCATTGAAAGTACTGTGTTTCTTTTCATTTACTTAAGCATAATAAATCAAACAAAGCCAGAACTCGAAGGGTAAAATGAGTCTCATGCTCCCGAATATCGTATAATTAATTAATAACTGAGCTATCCAAAACAACTAAACAAACATAAAATAAATAAAATTAACTAATCTATAAATAACTTATTTAAATAAATTATAATAAATAAATTAAACCATAGTTTTATATATATATATATATATATATATATATAAAACAAAAACAGAATTAGCGGGCATATCACGCAAAAGAGGTTACAGAGAATGAGTGGTAACCGTAGACATGCATGTTTCAGGCTCATTAGCCTTCATCGGTACGGCATAACCAAGAAAAGGTGTACAACTTGGGAGCAAGGATGTTAATTGAAACATGAGAAAACACAAACAACGGATTTCAACAAGATAACCAAACGCACATTTGTGCCTTCAAATGGAAGATCCCGAGTTTTCAGGACAACAACCAACAGAGACACGGAGGCGTCTATAGCTCTCCTGTCTGAACCTTCCGACCCTGGAAATAGACAAATAACCAATGAAAAGGTGAAAGAATAACGCGTGGAATATAAAACAAAAACAGAATTAGCGGGCATATCACGCAAAAGAGGTTACAGAGAATGAGTGGTAACCGTAGACATGCATGTTTCTGGCTCATTAGCCTTCATCGGTACGGCATAACCAAGAAAAGGTGTACAACTTGGGAGCAAGGATGTTAATGTAAACATGAGAAAACACAAACAACGGATTTCAACAAGATAACCAAACGCACATTTGTGCCTTCAAATGGAAGATCCCGAGTTTTCAGGACAACAACCAACAGAGACACGGAGGCGTCTATAGGTCTCCTGTCTGAACCTTCCGACCCTGGAAATAGACAAATAACCAATGAAAAGGTGAAAGAATAACGCGTGGAATATAAAACAAAAACAGAATTAGCGGGCATATCACGCAAAAGAGGTTACAGAGAATGAGTGGTAACCGTAGACATCCATGTTTCTGGCTCATTAGCCTTCATCGGTACGGCATAACCAAGAAAAGGTGTACAACTTGGGAGCAAGGATGTTAATTGAAACATGGGAAAACACAAACAACGGATTTCAACAAGATAACCAAACGCACATTTGTGCCTTCAAATGGAAGATCCCGAGTTTTCAGTTCAGTTATTTGTCTATTTCCAGGGTCGGAAGGTTCAGACAGGAGAGCGATAGACGCCTCCGTGTCTCTGTTGGTTGTTGTCCTGAAAACTCGGGATCTTCCATTTGAAGGCACAAATGTGCGTTTGGTTATCTTGTTGAAATCCGTTGTTTGTGTTTTCTCATGTTTCAATTAACATCCTTGCTCCCAAGTTGTACACCTTTTCTTGGTTATGCCGTACAGATGAAGGCTAATGAGCCAGAAACATGCATGTCCACGGTTACCACTCATTCTCTGTAACCTCTTTTGCGTGATATGCCCGCTAATTCTGTTTTTGTTTTATATTCCACGCGTTATTCATTTATATATATATATATATATATATATATATATATGTGTGTGTGTGTGTGTGTGTGTATATTGTATATATCATTTTCAAGAAGTCAGTTAAGCAGTTTCTGATTGAGAAGGTTGTTTATGATGTAGATGACTTTTTACTTTACTGACTGTTCTCGTATACCGTGTCTTTTTTTCTGTATAGGTAGATATATATTTATGTATAATATGTACTTTTTTTTTTGACATGTCCAGCGTAAATCTAATATTTTTCTATGTATGTTTCACTGAATGAATAAATGTATTATAATAAAAAAATATTACATCATATTATAATAATGAAATAATTTTTCTTTTACCCTAATATAATTGTGTATAATTATAATGTAATAATTATATGAGTCGTTTTTGTTTGTAAATCCATAAAATCCTTGTCAAGAAGAAATTGTTTTCTACTTTGCTCAAATTTTTAAAGACGTCCCTGCGTAGAGTCGGACTGTGTACTTGGTCTTGATTTACAACTATGCTATTTACGGTCCATAAATTGTTCCCCACTGGGTAAAGTTAACAACGGTCGAAGATAATAAACGCGGTATTTCAAATTCGCAACTATAGCTATATTTACCGGGGATAATTCTGGCAAACTGTTATTGTTTATGAAACAGTGGTAAATATAGGTAGCTACCATGTCTCCCTTTTACAACAAAACTAACATTCTATTAGATGGAAGAGACTAAAATGCATAAGCGGAAATAAAATTTTATTTTATATGAAATGGCTCGAAGCACGCCTTCAAAGAGCAACATAACACTTTTTGCATGTCAAATTTGATCGTTTTTGTTTTTTGTGTAAACTGCATTTTGCACAACGACGATAAGTGCCTTGAATAGGTAAGTGTCCGGCAACATCATAAGTGTTAATATTTTTATGAACCCCAGGTTTTTTTCTTGTAGTAAAAGACCTTATAATACCATCAGTGTTACGTATTGTACGTACATTGATAATTAATGCACTGTATTTCCAGTTGTTGGATTGTTTATAAAATTAAAATCGAAGTCGGACACTATTAATATATTTACAGAACTATACACAAAGTTTTTTTATACACTTATAATTCTACACTGTTTCTTTTCGTTGCGAAAATTTGCTACCAATCACTCACTAACATACACGTCTATTGCCGAGAGATACTTGAGCGGAAATAAAACCCTTGCGTTACTTCAGTAAGGGTACTGAGAGACAACTGAGCTGAATCGATTCACTAGAAGAAACAATCAATATTTTTTTTTGTGAGGATGTGCTTCGACCGCTAAGGGTCATTAGCATTTACAATATCATTCTACTACATAGTAAATTACAGCATTACATTCACTAAAACATTCACTAAGTATTCACGTAATATTCACTAGATATAATTATAGAGTTTAATATATTTTAGGTACTGTATTGGTTTTTGTATTTGCTCCAGAGTTTTTAGATTCTCACTAACATCTGTGGAGATTTTGTTCTCTTGTCTTTCCTGTTGAAAGTCTGGACAATCAACAAGGATGTGTTCAATGGACAGTCTTACATTGCCCTTGTTACATTTGGGGGGTTCTTCTTTAGATATTCTATAACCATGCGTTGTACGAGTGTGGCCAAGTGTAAGCCTTGATATTTTAATTTGTTCTAACCGGCTGGGTGTTAATATTAGTCTGTCAGTAAATTGCGATTTAATGCTTTTGAGGCTATTTTGATCATTATTCCATTCTGTTTGCATCTTTCTCTTAATTAACTTCTCGAGAAAGTTGTCGATATCACTGTGAATTTAAATTTGAGACATTTCAGTTTCTAACGATGTTGCTTCTTGGCAGCTGTATCAGCTGACTCGTTGCCGTCGATTCGAACATGTGACGGTACGTAGATAAGTGCGACTTTTACTTCTAGCGCAAATAATTGGTGGAAATATTGTTGGATTTGTTGTACTAAAGGGTTGCTTGCATACATTTGTCGAATCGATTCTATGGCACTTAGTGAGTCAGAACAGATTGCATATTTTGGTTTTGGGTTACTCATTACGTAAACTAAAGCTTGATGAATGGCGAACACTTCTCCTGTATATACACTACACTCCTCTGTTGGCCGGAATTTTTGTGTATTAGTTGCTGTAACTACTGTTGAGCCTACTGAACGATTTGATTAATTTTTTGACGCATCAGTGAATAAAACTTCTGACGGTTTGTAAATTCCACATATTCTATTGAATTCGTTTTTCAGTAGAGAAAGATGTGTTTATTTTTTATTGAGTTTGGAAAGTTCTGTGTTTACGGAGATAGGTGAGAGAATCCAGGGGGCAAAATTATAGCTGTTTATAGGAATTATTTCAGGAAAACTGTAGCTGATTTCTGTCATATACGATTTAACTGTGTTGTAAAAAGATGGTGTAATATTGATACTTGCGGGATTTAGTGCAAATTTTTTTGTGGTAAGGGTGGTTAGGAAGGGCCAAAATTTTTGTCGAGTAAGATAAAGATAAATGTTGAACTCTATAAATGTAAATGGCATTTCTCCAAGAAGTTTATAGAGACTGTCTGTGGGGGTTGTTGGGAACGCACCAATTATTATTCTGAGTGCTTTATTTGAAATTATTTCCACAGTTTTTATATAATTTTTTTAGCGGTTTGGAAAGCTATGGTTCCATATTCTATTTTAGATCTAATGGTACTTTCATAAATATTAAGTAAGCTGTTTGTATCAGCTCCCCATTTTTGATGTGATAGGATTTTTAATATGTTTAAGCTTTGCATACTGTTTTGTTTAAGATAGTCAAAGTGTTTTTTCCAGTTAAGTTTATCATCAAAAATTATTCCCAAAAATTTGATATCTTACGTGAAACTGAGTTTGGTGTTTCCTATGGTCAATTCCGGGTATTATTTATGGGCTCTTCGTGCAAATAAGACACATTTTGTTTTTTCGTTAGATATTTTGAAGCCAGACTTGTTTTTCCATTCATAAATTTTGTTTAATCCATTTTGAATTAGGGATTCAATGTTTTAATATTTTTACCTTTTCCGTATATTACAATATCGTCAGCGTTTAAGCTTACACGTAGCGGAGATGTGATGCAAGATGTGAAGTCATTTATGGCGACAAGAAATAATGTGCTTAAGGAAGATCCTTGGGGAAATCAAGTCTCTAGTTTTCTTTTGGTAGATAATTCACTATTTGTTTTGACTACAAAATTACGATGTGTCAAAAATTTTTCGATAAATGCTGTTATATTTCCATTAATGTTTCAATCTACCAGTGTTTGTAGAATTTTATGTTGCCAGGTTAAGTTGTAAGCTTTTTCAAGATCCATAAATAGACCTAGCAGTTTCTGACCGTTTGCAAATGCATTCTGTATCTCGGATTCCTGGTTTATAATGCTATCGTTTGCTGACCTGTTTTTTCGAAATCCGTTTTGGTGTATCGATATAAGGTTATCTTTTTCCAGATGCCACATTAACCTGCGGTTTAATATCTTCTATAAAACTTTGCACTTTGTACATGTTAGGGATATTGGTCTGTAAGACGTTACCAAGTTCTTTGGTTTGTGTGGCTTGGGTATTGGCACTAAGATAGCTTCTGACAATGATTTTAGAAATTTGTGATCTAAGTAAATTTTATTGTATGTCTGTAGCAAATAGGGGAGACCGGGGCTTAAAGTCTCACGGAAAGTCACAAACCCTTTCCTGCGCAAAGTAAATATGGCAACGTCGCCATATTCATACGCCAGGAACTATTTCAATGCTAGTTAGTTCCGCCATATTCGCCATTCGTATAAGTCGCATGTGTATATGTTTATAAGTGAATTTACGGAAAAAGCCAATGTAAGTAATTTTTTGGATTAATAATACAAACCGTATATTTTATCTGAGTGCCAGAATTTAAAAATGCCGTGTTATATTTATGATACCCCTAGGTGTTCTCCAAAAAGTCACTATAAATTTATTAATTTATAAAATTAGGTTAGGTAGTTATTTTAGAAAGAAAATGGTAGGACCGTTTGGGGTAACTTGTCTCACACGTTGTGGGGCAAGTTGTCATGTGTGACTTTTCACCCCGATATTAAAAGAAGTAAAGCTCTGAATCGGATTTAATTTTTAGATGGTGCGCGAATACAGAAAAAGAACAGATCGAGCGAGTTTTGATAAGGAAAGCGGTGTTACATGTAAAAAATGAAAATATTTCTATTAGGCAAGCAGCAAAAAATTTTGATTTAAATTATAATACAGTGGGGCGCTATTGCAAAAAGCTTTCAGCAGAGGACCTTAATCAAGATCAGTTAAATATAGACGTGGGATATGGCAAACCTCGCATGGTATTAAGCCGAGAAATGGAAATGGATTTAAAAACATACCTACTCGAATCACCAAATATTTATTTTGGACTTTTTCCTAAGGAAATTAGAAAGCTTGCATTCCAGTTTGCCATTGCCAATAAAATAGCTGTTCCCGAGCCTTGGAAAAGGGATCAAATGGCTGGACCTGAATGGTTTACATCATTTTTAAAGAGAAACAATGATTTATCTCTTCGCACTCCAGAACCAACAAGTTTCGCACGCGTAACAAATTTTAACCAAGCAAATGTGAACAGCTTTCTTACAAATCTGGAAAAGGTTATGAAAAAATATAACTTTCATCCATCCTCAATCAGGAATATGGACGAGACGGGGGTGACCACTGTTCAGAAGCCTTGTAAGGTAGTGGCCAGAAAAGGATTTAAACAAGTCGGATCCATAACTTCTGGGGAACGTCGAACCCTCGTCACAGTGGCCTGTGCCGTATCTGCTTTGGGAAATAGCATCCCGCCATTCTTTATATTTTTAAGAGTGCATTTTAGAGAATTCTGGCTAACATCTGGACCAGCAGGATGTGCGGGAACAGCTAATCGAAGTGGCTGTATGATAGAAGAAAATTTTGTGCTATTTTTGAGACATTTCATTATATTTTCAAAATGTTCCAAAAAGCACCCCTGTCTGTTACTTCTTGATAATCATCATTCGCATCTTTCTATCGAGGGACTTGAGTTGGCTAAGGAAAGTGGTATAGTTATGTTATCTTTTCCTCCCCACTGCTCGCACAAGTTGCAGCCTCTTGATAGGTCAGTTTATGGTCCGTTTAAAAAACAGTACAATAATCCTTGCGATGCGTGGATGATGAATCATCCCGATATATGATATTCCAGTTTTAGTTGCTCAAAGCTATCCCCTAGCCGCAACACCAAAAAATATACAATCCGGATTTAGTGTATCAGGGATATTTCCCTTCAACCAAAATGTATTTGATGAAACAGAATTTAGCCCATGTAAAGTCGCAGACAGAGACTTGCACCAAGAAAATCAGGAACCAGATCTTGAAAATCCAAAGCCCGGGACCAGTGGAATTTCATTCCAAACTGATGAACCAACAGTTGACGAAATGTTAGTTACCTGAGTATCTTAAAATTATTCTGCAATAATTTGTTTTTCTTGAAATAGGCAACAAAAAACAACTGTGTCAGAACCTGCAAACACAGAACTTCACGACACTCAGCAGCCTGGTCCTAGTGGCTCATCCTTAGAAAAAATCCCAAACCATACTCAGCATTCTGGGCCTAAGGAAAGTATATTTAGTGTCTCAGATATAAGGCCCTTGCCCAAAGCAGGTAAGACTTCTACCAACATCAGGCGAGGACACATTTTAAATAACAGTTACCTTAAATTTCAGCTGCAAGAAACAAAGGGTCAAATAGAAAGAAAAGGAAGTCGGCTGTACTAACTGATACGCCAGAGAAAGAGGCTCTTAAGGCGGAGTTTGCTAAGAGAAAAAGTGTAAAGAAAAATTTAACAGGAAATATAAGAGTGTCAAATAATAAAAATAAAAAGGGAAAAAACCATAAAAGTGCTGAAGAGAAGTCCCCGGAAGAATCAGAGGACGAGGATGAAGAAAGTTTTTGTCTTGTCTGCTTGGAACCATTTTCCAATAGTTCACCAAAAGAAGTTTGGGTTCAATGTACAGTCTGTAAGCTATGGGCCCATGAACTGTGCACTCCCGGTTTACGTCAACGTAACTCCAATAAGGATACGGATACGTGTAAAAACTTATGACAATCTAAAAGTTTCTATACCCTATTCTTAAACTAGGAGGACTGATTTGAATTTAAGTTGGCAATTATGTAGTTTCCCGATTGGTCAGATCGCAGCCGGTTTTACTCAGCACTTTTGACGTTTGATCGATCGATTGTGTAAATTGTAAACAAACGATGTCAATTTTACGTTTATGGCGTTCTTGGTTTCTTATTATTGTTTTATTAAAATATAAAACAGTGTCTGGACTAATTTTAAAATTGACTCGGATACTATTCAAAGTACTAACAGACTTTTTCATTAGCCCCCAAATTGAAGGAGTTCTGTAAGTTTTGGCTACTTATCATCTACAGGGAAAGAAAACATCGTAAATGTGTATAAACAAATCTTATTTGATCAACCAGAGACAAAGAAGACTGCCATCGTGTTTACAATTGTGTGAAATTAACAAATTTTACTTTTTACCGTCTACTAAATCATCGTAAAGGTCAAATGTCTTTCAAATTTGAAGCCACGGTGAGACAAGGACAGATGCCGTGGGTGGGAATATGTTCTCTTTCTAATGTGTTTTGATTAATTGCGTTTTGAGAAATTAATCGTCTTAAGTTTTGTTTAAATGGTTTATTGTTGATTACAAATAGACTTGGATGACAATAATTGCTTCCTGACAGTCTAGGTTTATTTAAATTTAATCATTGCACACTTTTGGAAACTTTCTAATGGTACAAAATTTTATTTAACAGCTCTAGATTGGTTAAAATAATTACACTGAATGAAAACAAATAAATAATAAGAAAAAAAAGTTATAATAAAACTAAGATCGCTCACCTTATTACTGGTTTTTAATGTGTTTTATTTCCGAGTTGTCAAAATTTGAAAATTATGAATGTTATTTGTTTCACGACTTAAGTAGGTACATGAACAAAAAATCCCAATGGCACAGAACCAATTGGACAGGCTTATTTCAGTAACATTTTTGCATAAAGCCCAAAATGTAAAATTAGATACAAAAGTAATAGAATGTTTTGAGAAGTAAATACGATTTTTTTTCAACTTTGACAGGCCGCTATTTTCTTTTTACTTGGCCGATTTGGCTCATTAACGAACTCGTCCAAGATTATTGCCTAACCGATTTTTGTAGCGAGTTTGGTTTCGATCCGTCAAAAAATACGCCCTCTATCGTGCTTACAAATTCCGGTATAAAATATATATATACGGAACGGGGGGTGTTTTTGGCATCTAGGAACACCGAAACGAAAAACTGCATTGAAATTTTTCCGAAGTCGCGTCATGCTACTCTCTACAATAGCCCTATTTCAATCTGAAATAAGCCTAAAAGAAAAAAATTATATGGTTCATTCAACGGGTTAAGAACCCGACTTAATAATTTCAGAAAAAAAATGCTCTAAACCATGTGCAACAATGAGGGCAGGAAAGTTTATAATATATAGTGTTATGAAAAATATTACAGTTTTGTTTGATACAGATGGTTGTAGAAAAAGTATAGTGTACAATTTGTATGAAATGACCAATTTACGACTCGTAGGTGTGAAATACTTGAAATATCTTTAGGGGAAAAGTTTCCAAGCAGTTGGCGACACTGCAGTAATGCCCTCGCGTTTGTCCAGTTTGACATTGACTTTTGTAAATCTGTTCGATCACGGTACTAGCTGACGATAACAAAACAACTCGAACGAGGACTATATCTTATTCTGTACCGCGAAGATTTTGAATTAGTTATTGAATAATTGCCATTGATAAGATTCTAAACGATTTTCACACCATTTACTTGATGAAGAAAAGGGTACTCACCGAATTTGTTCCTGTAGTTTCACTTTCGGGTACCCAAAGTCCGCTGAAGGCGTTTAATGTTTCTGAATACACAATTGTTTTCTTTGGCTAACTTCACACATTCAAATTTTTCTTTTTGTACACACCGAAAAGTTCAGTTCGTCAGCCTTTTCACCACGCACTTTGCTTGTTACGCCTGCGCGCAGTTCGTAACCCTTTCTTCAAGCGATGGTGTGTGTTTTGAATTAATATAACCGCGAAAAATAGTTTGTGAACAAACAAAATCTATTTAGTATCTATGACTTGTGAATATCAAAAAGTGGAGTATATTTTACTAATTTTGAAAATTTATATCTCAAGAAGTATTTGTTTCCGCAACTTGTAACTTGGTGTAAACCGTTTTTATAATAAGACCTATCTGTAAAAAAATATGAACCCCGAACTCGACTAGAGGCATTCTAATTTTGAGCCAAATGTACAATTGTCCAGTATTCTATACCCTTGTTTATAGACCGAAAAGTGTGACGTGAGAACATGGCCGCTGACAGTTACTGAGGGAAAACAAATTGATTATTTAACTTATGTCTTGTCCTGACCGTTGTAATATTTTAAAAGTTTATTCATTTTTTCATTTGTAAAGTGACACTGCAGAGACTATCAAGTAATTATGCCTTATTGCTTCGTTCCTAAACTTCCATCATACTCTATCTCTACGACATATCCACTGTTTAAACTGTCTCCACATTTCTTTAACACTTTAATTTCATTACAAAACTGCTCCGCAATGCTCGACAAATTAACAATAGCCATGTTTAATCTTCATAGGACTGGCCGGGGTCCGTTTGTACCCCATGACGTATGTTTTTGCAAACGCAAATTTTTAAACATTGATCTTTCATCTAGCTGCAGTTTATGAATTATTTTGATAAAATATGATGAATTTAGTAGTTTTATTGGCTGGTATAAACTGAAAATAGTTTTATATTCCAGGGGTCTCTTCAGACCCCGGTCAGCCTTTTACGTCCGATAAAATAATCCCGGTAACTGTTAGTAAAATCGGGGAATCCCATACATTTAACGTTTGTTTACTCACAGGGAATTTACCCATATAATTGTAAAATGTAAATTACCAGTTCAAATTGGGGGATTCCCCGCACTGCGATATAATTTTTAGACTTGATTATTCGGGTTAGTCTCTTGTGATATTGCGAGTAGGGTACATCGTTTTGAAAATGAGTCAGTTTTTATTTACAAACAATCGCAAGGGGCTTACTGACGATAAGATGTTAGGTATACTTGAAAGTGATGATCCAGAGTTTGATAGTGTTATCAATGAGGAAACATCGAGTGACTTAGAAGATGAAGACATTGTCACAGAAGTAGAGGAAGAAAATGATGTAATAGTTGTTGATCAAAGTATAGAGAAAACGAACCCAGAAGAACCAACAGTTAGTAACAGCCAGGGCATTCCAGTATATAAATCTAAAGATGGAACTGAGTGGTCAAAAATTCCAGGAAACACAAAAGTTAGACGTTCAAAAGCTAATATGCGGAGACATGCTCTAGGCCTTACAAATTACAGTTCTGATATCTCAAGTATAAAAGACGCTTTTCTTCTTTTCCTATCTCCGGATATTCTGAACATAATAGTAACCGAAACAAACAGAAAGGCACAAACATATTATGATAAATGGAGTATAGAAAATCCGAATAAAATTAAAGTTTTTGTACCTGTTGATTCTACAGAGATAGAAGCTTATATTGGACTGTTGCTTATTCTTGGCGTACTTCACGGATCGAAAGAGACTATCGATATGCTCTGGTGTCAAGATATTTCTTACTGTCGTCCTATAATTCCTGCTGCAATGTCAAGAGACAGATTCAAACAAATTACTTCATTTTTACGCTTTGATAATTTTCAAACAAGACAAGAACGAAAATTAGTAGATAAGCTAGCTCCGATAAGAGATATATTCGATATTTTCACTTATAATTGTAAAAAATCACTTAATCCTGGCGACCATCTATGGGTAGATGAGCAGCTTGTACCATTTAGGGGTAAGGCACCATTCCGAGTCTATATGAAGAGTAAACCTGATAAGTATGGAATCAAAATATGGCCTCTTGTGGACTGCACCACTTCTTATATTGCAAACATGCAAGTTTATTTGGGTAAGTTATTTGAAAAGCAATATAGGCAAACTTTATATTCCTCTGTATCTATTAATTTTTAGGAAAACAAGGTAACAAAGCGGAAAAGGGTCAAGGTCAAAGGGTTGTCCTACATTTGACAGACCATTTGGAAGGCGGATTTGGAATAACGACCGATAACTTTTTTACAAGCTTAGAACTTGCTGACAAGTTGTGGAAAAAAAATATTACTTTATGTGGAACCCTCCGGAAAAATAAAACATTTTTTCCCAGGGAACTTCTACCGACATCGTACAAGAAAGAGTTTTCAAGTATGTTTGCTTTTAGAAATCAAAGAACGCTAGTATCCTATGTTCCAAAACAAAAACATGCTGTCATCTTACTTTCAAGTAAGCATACTGATAGTAAAGTAGCTGGAGAAGAACAGCACTATAAACCAGAAATTATTCTTCATTACAACAAAACAAGTGCTGTTGACACTTCAGATAAGTTGGCCAAAGAATATACAGTGCAGAGAAAGTCAAACCGCTGGCCAATGGCAATATTTTCGCATCTTATAGATATCGCAGGAATAAATGCTTATAGATTGTGGTTACTACAAAACCCAGATTGGCGAAAAAACAGTTTGGATAAACATAAAATGTATATTTTGGGACTAGAAAAAGAACTCATAAAGAAAAACGTTTTCCGGCGATATAATAATAAATACATTCAGACAAATAGATAACGGCATATGACAGACGTTTTTCCCGAACTACTGGATGCAGTGCTGCCAGACGTGACGTAAGAAATTATCGAGCAGCTTTGCCAAAATTATCGGATTTTTCAGAAAATTATGTTACACACAGAATAATTTAAAATCTAAAAGCAGGGGTCACTAAGGGCTCTAATAAGGAAATATTATGCACGGATTTTTTAAAATTTATTTCATTGATAATAAAACGTTTTTGGTAAAATATAAAAACTTAAAACATAAATTATGTAATAAAATATATGAGCTGCTCAGTGGAATAACGGCCTAACCCTCTTGAAGGTGATATGGAAATAAACGTAAAAAAGGAATGAGCGAGTTTTTTTAAATTTTTATTTCAACTGTACGTAACATTTTCAATAAACATTTAATGTAGCGCAAATAAATAAAGTAAAAGCTAATGTTTTAATAAAAGTATTTTTTTAAATTCTGAAAACTAAAGAAAAATTATGTGGTTTGTGCCACTATTATATATAACAAAAAATTAAAAATCTCTCTCAACTGTGGCTTGGGCTCGTAACCGTACACACATCCACCTAGGTTTATGACACTTCCTCCAAAACTTCGTCATCTAAAGCATTGTCAAGATCATTATCTACGGCATCCTCACTGGTATTTAAATGATTATAAAATGAATGATGGATTTCCGGAATGTATGGAAACAGAGACCGTAAATCTTTCATTTTATTTTTTTCTATTTTTCGTCCTTCAGGATATAGCAAGTCCAGTTCAATGTTCTGTAAATCTGTTCTAGTTTTTCTTTTTTCAACATTTACAGACATAAATGGTGCTATAAGGTCATCGCCCACGTTCGTATATTTATAAAATATTTTATAAGGGTGAGATTTACACAACCGTATCCATTGAAATTTTAACCATTCTACTTGCCTTCTTTCATTTTTTATTTCGTTATCGTCTAGTTTTCTGTTCGTTATTAACTGTTCTAACTTTTTCGTGCATATAAAATCATTTTCGGTCATCTTAATTACCTGAAATTTAGGATGTTTCTTCTTCGCAGATGCTATGACTTTCACCCAATCATCAGGTATGTAAATATTTTCATGATATCGTTTTTCTCTTTCAATCAACCCAAAATCTCTATCGCACGGTCAGTATGAGTGACCGGACACTAAAAATTTCTGGTCAATTCAACATTATACTGGTTGGAACTTGTTACAAAATTACAAATGGCAGCAATTTTGATATTTCTATTCTACCCCCCACATTGATCACTATACATTATAACTTTTTTGGTGGTTACAAAATGATTAAAAAAATGTAACAGACAGGAACCAATTTCAGGTGGCCCACGAGATGCTAATCCTTCATGCCATGTATACATGTATGCTTGATTGGTTGCCAAATTAGTAATACCCAAGCAATATGTCCATAACTGACGTTTATAGTAAACAACACCTGTAGATAGATTTGGTGTGGGTAATGTTTTCATGAGGTCAAATGCAAATATTGTGGTATCATTGTCCAAAGTTTGGGCAAAAATCGTATCTTTCTTTAAACCAGACCGTGCAGATTCGACCTTTCTTAAATGAAGTTCCTTTTGAATTGCGACTTGGGTCTTTTCTATTTGTGTACCGTGCCGTAACTTAACGTTAAACGCATCACACTTTTTACAAGTGTCTGAATATGGCTGTCGAAAATGTAAATTAAATCTCTCAGTAAATATTTTACTAAATATGAACCTCGATACTGCATTATTTCCCATTTCTTCCTTGTAAAGACTATACATGTTAGCAATACATAAGTCAGGTGAAAGATATTGGGCATTAGGACTATTTGTTCTTCTGTAGTGATTTCTATAAGTATGAAATTTCTTAATGAATGAAATCACAGCATTCACCGCTTCTTCACTGGTCTTCTTGTTACATGGCTGTTTTCCTCTTCTATCCAATGGAGCTGTAGTCTCAGTTGAATAACTACCTGGATTTTTAGATCTAACTGCCCGAGAAATTCTTCCGTCCGAGACTCCTAAACTTTTTTAAAAAAAGTTTTACAAACGGTAACATCCACACCAGCTTTCGGTAGTAGGTATATGCGAGTATTCTGTCTTCTTGGTAAATCGGTCAGCGCTCTTCTGCTGTAGGTTCGTAAATTGGGTTCAACTTTTATTTTACCAAAAATAAAAGCTATCTGTAAATTGAAATTTTTCAGTTCATAAGAAGTTATCAAAAATAAGCTTCCTTTCTTCTAGTGTGAATAAACTATGACACTTTTTAGGGCATGTGCAATCACCATCATAAAACTTCTTTGCAGGAACAACCTGACCTCGTACATTTAAATACTCTTGACCTGCAGCTCTGGCTCTTTTTGCCGTCTCTCTTTTCCATTCGGAATGATGTCGTAGTCGTTTTCTACTCAGCTTTCTTTTTTCTTTGAGAGACAAAACATCTTGAAGTTGACTAGGGCCAGGGATCACAGTAGGGTTGTCAATCGCTGTTTCATGTTCATGCAAATTATCAGGCGAAAAAAGCCCACGTTCTTCATCTGACGAAATGTATTCAGATCCCGAATCCTCAAACTCGGAGGCTTCTCCTACGCTGGAATCTGACATTTCGTTTCTGAAACAACAATAAGTCCAGTTACTATAAAAACAATGACCAGTTGACGCTCCGTATCATTTTCAATAGGCCACTCTGTATAATACAAGATTCAATATTTTATTACTGGATTTACATCGTACTCCCAAAATAATTAAATTAATTTTTGTGTTTTGGATCCGGTTAAATATCCGCAACGTAGCAGACAATATAAGAAATTTTTCCCAAAAGTAGTGTTGTGTTACCAGACTATAGTAAATCACTATCATCTTATAAACACAACGTCCAAGTTTTACCATAAGAAGAATGTCAACACAATAGTCATACCAGAATTTGTTTTAAAATAATTAATTATTGTTCGTTAATATTATTACCTAACCTAAGAAAACAACAGAGGACTAAAATAAATCATAATGATGATATTATTATTTAGATTATGTTGTCTATAAGATAAAAAATACAAACCTCCCTCTTTTTTAGATGACACAACACAACAAAGTAACTGCACAAGGATACAACTGCAGCAAAATACAATATAAACATAACCACAAATCTTACCAAACGCCCCACAAAGCTTGTTATACATCTTGTATTTTTACAAGTATTGTGGCCTAAAAGTGATTATAACTGTTATATTGACTAATTGTAAGAAACTACAGTGGCTCAAACGATATTGGGCCACTCTTCCATATAAAAATATTGTAATTATGTGAGAGGAATAACTACTTATTCGTTTTCCTCTACCGTATAATGTCAGTAATAAGGTTAGGCCACTATACTTTTGAAAATTTACGTTCTTCGCCAATAGATGACAGTAGTAACCCAACTTTGTATATTTTGTGGGTTGGGCCACTATTTCCCTGAGCAGCTCATATAATTGAAACAAAAACATACATATTATCCTACTTTACTAAACATTAGCTCAACGTAACTTCTGGAAAAAAAATCATGAAAATAAAAAAAAACTTATTCAAAACAAACTTTGACATCGTCTTCATCGTTCTTTTGATAAATATTATTTAAAGACATTGCCTTTATCATCTGATGAATAACTTCAAAGTTATAGCATTCCCCGTTACATCGTTGTGATGATAAAAGCAATGCATTTACTGTTTTTGTACAAATACTATTTCGAATATTAGTTTTTATTAAATTTATTTTAGAAAATACTCGCTCACAGTCAGCGTTGGAGTGAGGTAAAACGAGTATGTCCAAGACAAATTCGCCCAAACCCTTAAATGACATGCATCATGAAAGGTCTTTATTTATTGATATTTTATACCAATAACTGTTGATACTGTTTTCATTTTTGATCTCATCTGGAAACTCGTTTTTTCGTTGACAA
The DNA here is from genome assembly GCA_963921935.1 of Galeruca laticollis. Lineage (NCBI taxonomy): Eukaryota > Metazoa > Arthropoda > Insecta > Coleoptera > Chrysomelidae > Galeruca > Galeruca laticollis. The sequence goes on from OY998175.1 coordinate 105,507,564, forward strand.
TAAGCCTCCACTGATCACCATTTTTTTGTTTTTTGTCAGTATCGTCGGGGCATACAATTCTAGGTAGCAACTTTATTACCTCGAGAAGGGACTGAGTTCTTTGCTTATCATAATTTTTGATATTTTGGACAAAATGCTATCTCCGAAATCAAACCTTGATTCAAATACCAACAACGCAACGGTCCTTTCCTTATTATTCTAATCTAATTTCTCCCTGAATTCAGTGAAGTCTCAAGTAAGTCCCACTTCCCAGAAGCAAGTACAGATTTGTTTACGCCGACGCGATGCGACAGAGTAGCAGTTCGAGTTCGGGGAATTTTAGAAAAGTTTGTGTTTGAGGAATTGCAGAGCAGTATCAAACCAAGGATCGTGAATACCCATAAAAATTTATGTCCCATGTTATTTTACTTAAAAAATATTAGCGATTTATTTAAAAAATTAATATTAGTTTATGCCTCAGTAAAATTATGTTACAATTAACGATTATGGTACAAGGGAAATTTAAACTTTAGTTTGGGATAAAATTATGTTACAATTCGATAATTATGTTACATCTGGCAGCACTGACTGGATGCAACAGAACATAGAGTTGAACAACAAAACATTACCAGGGGGCGCTGCCATATGTGTCAAAGAGGAAAAGACAGAAAATCCAGAAAAATATGTATTAGGTGTAATAACTTTGTGTGCCTAGAACATTCAAAATCGGAGATAGTTTCTAAAAAATGTTAAAATGATATGTAGCTAGTAGTATTTATTAGTGATTAGGGTATTTTGTATTTTTTCGTGATGATTTTTGACTAATAAATGGTTAATAGTAAAACTTTATTAAAACTTCTTTTCTATATATTTAATTTAAAGAAAAATACAGCATTTCTGCAATTTTAAGCATGGGGTCTTCTCGGACCCCAGTTAGTCCTTTTCGTAAAATTTTGATGTCCGTCCCATGAAGGTTAAGCATATTACAAACGTAAAATGAACGTAAATAAATATTTGTTTTCCCTCAGTAACTGTTAGCGGCTATGTTTATGACAAATAAGGTCTATACTTTAAAAAGTAGAGATATAAATAGAAATTGTATTTAGAGGAAGACAAGTTAAAAAGTACGGTCCTGCTTCCTTCCCATTTTAGTAAGCAGTAGGCAACCAATAATACACACTACATTTGACATTATTGGTTGGTGTGGTGCCTCGGTTATTGACGTTTAACATCGAACATTCCCATGAAAATAAAGAGAACAGAGAATAGGATTATGATTAAATAGGGAGTATATATAATCTGTAGATCAAATAAATCCAAAATCACACCTCATACGTAACAATACATGAACAATGAATATTAAATAAAATTGAGGGAATCATGGCCGGAGTTGTACCGAAAAAATCTGCATCTGGTAGAAAGCAGTGGACAGTACATGGTAATAATAAACAATATTGTTTTATGTTTTCACAAAAAGTGCTTCTATGGTAAATTTCAATTTTTCTTGAAATTTCAAACAAATTATAATTTATATTTTTGTAAAACTTCTTTTAGGTACTTCTAACAATTCATTGAAACGACTTAGGAATCAATTAGCCTCTGACGGTTGTCCAGAATCCCAAGTTGTTTTAGCCAAACAGTTATTGGATGAAGAATGTGGTAAATACTCAAACATCTGGCATAATATTCTCAATATTCAAAGTTTCTGGTTACCAGATAGATAAAATCATGATAATAAAATATTATTACATTTGGCTGGAATTTGAAAACTAGTTAATTGCACTTTAGTCAATTTATTAAATAAGGTATAAAAATAAATCAATTTAAACATGCGATTTTTTCAAATACTTACACATTCATTAAAAATATTATTTTGAATAAAAGTGTAACATAATAATATGGATCTAAATCAGTAACAACTGAAAATTTGTTTCTTATAAAAACGTATTTACAAACTTCATAATTATGTGTATATCGATGGCTTAGTGGCAATAACACGTAACAACATTTTCAAAAGTTGTGGGAAATCAAAAAACACTATAAGATTTGGGATTTTTGTTTGAACAATTTTTTTTAGAGTCGAAACTATATTTTGGTTATAACTTACCATCAACTAATATATTTTTTCAAACTTTAGGTGAAATAATAAAAACCAAATAAAGTTGCGTTTACGTCATCATTGTGAACATTTGTAGCGTTGTCAGAGTGTTCACGAAATATGGAAATTAACAGAAAATAACTGAAGTCAACTAAAAACGTAAATGTAGAAAATTTCACAATATTATAAATGAAAACTACAAAATTATCGATAGTTTGATAGTTTTCGTTTAATATAGTGTGGAGTTTTTTCATTTACGTTTTTTGTTAATTAAATTTATGAATAGATTTCACAAAGTAAGAAATTCTAGCATAAAAGTGGTAAGATTATTACTGACTTACCAAATCTTTTAATAAATAAATATAATAAAAATACAAGCGATAAAATAAAATATGTTTAATAATGAACGTATTATCAAAGACAAAAACTAACATTAAACAAATCAACATATTGTGAAATGAAACTAGGCAGATTCAAATTCTTGTTCATTTTCTTCATCTGATTCAACATCAGTGTCACTCTCTTCACTATTAAAATTTATAACTATCGGACTAATTTCTGAACGATCAAATATTCTTTCCCTCATACCATTTAAATATCTCTCTTTCAGTATGTTGTATAGAATTTTTCCACATATCAGGAGTTACCATGTGCAGTGCCTCATGCCACATGTTCAGGCAGTTATTCGCACTGTTACCATCCCTACCAGTATGCCTATTGTAGTAATTTTTTACTATGCCCCAAATTAATTCGATAGAGTTGAATATGCAATGGTAAGGAGGAAGACGTAAAACTTTGTGCCCATACTGTTCTGCCATATCGTCCACTATATACTTGATTGGTGGCTTATTTCTAAAAAAAAAAACAAAAAAAAATGTTTAAAATAAATGGCAATAAGTAAGAATATATCTGTATATTTACTGAGAAACCATTTGCAACAGTTCTGTTTTGAACATCATGTGAGAATAGGGAATGTTTTTTTCTGTCAACCATTCCTGAATAGCACATTTTGACCATCCTGTATTTGGAGTTTTATGCAATAACATGCTGTGATAAGGTGCATTATCAAGTATAATTAGAGAAGGATTCTCTAAATTTTGCAGCAACTGATATTCTAACCATTTGAAGAAATTTGCCTGGTTCATTTCCCCATGATAATCATTAAGTTGGGTTTTTGAACAAAATATTGCTTCAGCACCTTCAATAAATCCGTTTTCATTTCCAGCATGGAGTATAATATATCTGTAATAATATTATTTAAATAATGTTTAAGTAACCACTTATGTTTTGCAATACAACAAACCTTTTGCCATCTGTTTTAGTGGTTTTAACACTCTTGATATTTTCATTTTGCCATGAATGACCTATGATGCCATTTTGAAATATCCAGGTTTCATCGATGAACACAAATTGGTATATACCTTCGTCCTTTGCTTCTTTATAATATCTTAAGAATTCTACTCTTTTCAAAACAACATTAGGTAATTCCATAAGCCCTCGTCGTGGATTATCCTTCATCCACTTAAACCCAAGTTCTTTGAGCAATCTATTTAAAGAAGTGGTACTTAAATAATTATTTTTCTCTTAGTTGGGACCACAATGATTGAATCATTATGTGCTGTTCTAAAAGCATACAGAAATAAAAATATGTTAAATATACAATTGTCGTAATTATACTTACTTCTCTGGTACATGTTGTAAATGGTATCACGAATAGAGCTTGTATTTAAAGTTTCTGTATTTGTTACTCATTTATGAGCGCAACGTTTTTTCTTTGGTGACTCAAACTCTTCACCTTTTTTCTTTGTTTGACAAATTTTGCTTACTGTTCTTACACTGATTTTTAAAGCAGCAACTACACGCTAAAATAATAGAAATTTTCGTAAAGTAAAGTAAGGATATTTTATTCACGTATTACCTACCTCTTGTACAGCATTTAAGGGCAACAAAGGACCATTATTATTCCTTTCTTGTTCAAAATAATTTACTAATGAAGCCACAAGTTCTTTGCATGGGCTATTCAGCTGTTTAGGCATTTTAACAATCACAGAAGAAAATGCTTTGTTGTTTTGAAAACAAAAACAGTTTTGATTATAAATATTTCTCACAAGAAAATTTTATAAAGCACGTAATTATAACCTCAAAAATCGATGACAATACACGAGTAGAAAAGTCACAAACAACGCGGCAACATGACATTATTTCTGACAGTGACTATTTTACCGTCAATAATTGGAGGCTTCTTTATGAAAATTTTAACACAAATGTTTACATCGAGGGACGTCTAAACCCAATAAAGCTATATTGCTTATACATTATTTTGGTACAAAAGTTTTTTTATTGATTGGGTTATCTTTAGAACCGATTAATTAACAAATTTAAGTATATGCACTTTTCGATAGAAATGTAGCCACACATGCGATAGAAATACGCCCTTGGTGGCGTAAACACAACTTTATGTGGTTTTTACTATATATGTTTGATACTTGTTATTGTTAAGAAATACTATTGGTAATAGGAGGTATTATGTATTAATGAACCTACCGATAATGTGATGAAAATTTGAAATGTATTACTGTTATAAATGAAACTAACTGTTTCTAAATAATTCCACAATAGTATGAAAAAAATTCTAAAAATTGACAATTAGGGAGTTTCGTGTTCCTCCCCAGTAAAAAACATGCAGCAGGATCCTACCATTTCTTGACGTCAGCTGCCGGATGCTCATGTTTTATGGTGCCAATTCATTACAGTACATACTTGGTATTTTTTAGGTGGATTATTATTTCTTATTTTCGCTTGCGTAAGTGCTGTGTAGTATTTTGGGGGTGTTAAGTGTTTATTGGCACAATAATTAGGAGACATCCAAAAACACATTACGAAGCACACCTGATAAAGTTTTTTCTCAGTTCCGAAGGATGAGACTATACACAAGAAGTGGTGTGAAATAATGAGAGATGAAAAGAGAAATGCTCCTCTGTAAGTGAAATCGACAGCATATTGCTGCGAGGATCACTCTAATGTAAGTTTTCGTGTAGTTTTTACACAACTATGTAAATATCGTTGTTGATTTCTACAGCCTAAACAGATAAACATATTTTGATGAATGTGATGTCAATATTATACTTCATTTCCGTCATAGTGACAGTACATTGTGTATGCATATCCCAGTTTAACTGAACTGGGTGGTTCTAACAAGTTTGGGTATTTTTGACCAGTTTTGTACGGTTATTTATTAAACAAGTTTTACGTTGAGTAGGGCTGCCAGATATACAGGGTGTCCCACGACGTTTTGACAGTCCATTTTCTCGTAAACTGTTCATATGACATGTATGAAATTTGACAGATATAAATAGTGGAAACTGATGCTTATATTTATTATAAAATGACTTACGTTTTTCCTGTCATTTCGGGCCACGTGACCCCAACATAATTTTTTTAAATGGGACAACCTGTATAATTTTACAATTTTGGATATATCATTCAAAAACAAATTCATCAATACCACACTTGTCATCATTGTATTGTGCAGTAATGATAATAAGGGCTATTTATTTTTACTAAATTTATTAAAGCAGTAGTTTGCACTCAAAAATTTAGGTGGCTATGAAACAAATAAATATAGTAGCAACAACATAGGTTGTCATTCATTATTGTTTGTTGAAGTTTATTCAGGAACTGTCATTAATTATTGGTCATAATCTTGTGGGGCCCTTGTAATAATAGGTAAATAATGCCTTCCATTTTTACTTACGATGAATATGTTGACATGCAATTTATTTATGGAGAATGTGGAAAAACAAATCTCATGCTCAAGATTTGTTCAGAAATCGTTTCCTCATAGAATACCTACAAGCAAAAATACTTTTTTCTATGTCGAACGAAAGCTAAGAACTGGTAGGCAAACGATGTGGTGGCAGCAATATGGAGCATCTCCTCACTTTTATGGACCAATTAGAGAATATATTGATAACACATTTCGTGAAAAATAGATTGGTCGAAAAGGTGCAATTCTGTGGCTACCCCGTTCTCCGGATATTAGATTTCTTTCTCTGGGGTTACTTGAAAGTTCGACATTATGTCACACCTCCGATTTATATAGATGATTTAAAGGATAAAATAGGCATGCCAGACCCTAACACCCGAAATTATTACAGCAGCACTTACAACAAACCTTTTAACGAGATTTAACCATTGTGCCAATGTACATGGTCATCAATTTGAACATTTTCTTTAATTTTTTTAATTACTTGTACTTTTAAATTCCCTATGTTACGTTATTTAATAAAATAATTTATACAGATGTTCATTTAACTGCCCCTATTATCAATACTGCGCAATACAATAATGACAAGTGTGCTATCGTTGAATTTGTTTTTGAATGATGTATCCAAAATTGAAATATTATACAGGTTGTCCCATTTAAATAAATTATGTTGGGGCCACGTGACCCGAAATGACAGGAAAAACGGAAGTCATTGTATAATAAATATAAGCATCAGTTTCGACTGTTTACATCTGCCAAATTTCATACATGTCATATGAACAGTTTTCGAGAAATTGGACTGTCAAAACGTCGTGGGACACCCTGTATAGTAGAATACCATTGTTGTTGAGGTAGGGTTGCTTATTGTCCTGAAGTTTATAAGTCCTAAATATCACTGTCACGGACGGAGTATTGGGTTTTTACGGAAGAACCGTTTCAAGTTATGATTTATATAATAGAAATTTCAAAAGGTTTCTAACGGGAAGCGGACAATGTTTGTAGTAGGTACTGGTATGTTGTTTATTAATTTATTATTATTATTTATTCAGTTTATAGCTCAACTAGTAATGTATATAAAGAAATGATATAATATTAAAATAAAAATAGTAAATCAACAAAAAAAAATAAGTTGTATCCCTAAAAAGAGTTGATTTGCTAAAAACTGATAGATGGTGTAATTAAAGTTTCAATTCACATTCACTTGTTATATCGGAATCTGATGAATATTCAACTCAAATGTTAATTACTATGGGTTCCACAAATTTATCAATAATATGGTCCGTTTGCCACATCTCAAGTTCTTCTTTGCTTTTTCCAATTGGCTGGATTTACGTTTGATGTGTAGTAATTGTAGTATGTCTTTTAATTTATAAGTTTTGTTGTGCTGTGCTACATCACCCTTTACTTGCACCCATATGAGTTCAATTGGGTTAAGTACAAAGGTAATAAGTAGGTACCTACATCTTAATAGGTACTTACCTAATAGTTGTACCTAATCAAATAAAAAGTATTTAAAAGAATAAATAAGTTATCTAGGAACAGTTAGTTTCATTTAAAACAGTAATAAATTTCATATTTATATATATATATATATATATATATATATATATATATCTAGAATTTCATAAATTTCGGGTATAGCAGTCTGTAGGATATTAAAACTGCAATTTTTCCAATATTCTCAATATTTCGCCATTGTTTAACAGCTTCTTCAGGAGAAATTCTACAATAATCAATAATTTACATTTTAAAACCCATTAAAATTAACAATAAATAAAAACTTACAGAGAGCAACAGTTGTTTTTCCGATACGGGCACATTACACACACTAAAAATAGTTTAATATAAAATGTTTCTATTATGCTGTTTTTTCTATATTATAGTATAGAAAAATAATTATAAAGATTACAATAAATATTGCTCAAATTGTTAGTATCAATTTTGTAGTTAATTTTCTAATATTAAATTTATTTATTTAAAATTATTAAAAATCGTTAACAAGTTCAAACAAAAAAAACAATTTATTAAAGGAAAAAAATAACACAAAATCAATGGAAAAAATGTCTGTGAAATTAAATTGAATGTTCTAAATTATGGCCATCTTCTTGAATACACATCATGATTCTCTTTCTAAATGATTGTATTATGTTTTATAAAATATCTGGAGTAACAGCACGAATATAATTTTCTATTCTTATTTTCATATTGTCTGCTGTGGTAGGTGGTGTACTATAAACTTTATTTTTTACTTAGCCCCAAAGAAAAAAATCCATTAAAGTTAAGTCTGGAGATCTAGGTGGTCAGTTAACTTGTTCGCCCCTTCCAATCCACTTGAAAATTTTCTATTAAGATAGTTTCTTACAGGTCTAGAGAAATAAGCAGACGCACCATCTAATTGTAACCTCATTTTTTGTCTAACATTTAAACAAACGTCCTCCAACAATGTCCAAAAATCTCTTTTTAAAAATGATAAAAAATTTCTGCCACATAACTGGCCATCAAAAAAATAAGGACCAATAACTATATTACCAATTATTCCGCCAAAAACATTATTGCTTCAACGATTTTGTCGATTAATACTGCGAAAAAGGTGTCTATTTTCGGTGTCATAAAAATGAAAATTATGGCAGTTTACCAGTCCATTATTATGAAAAGTTGACTCATCAGTAAATAATACGTTATAAAAAAAAGAGTTCTCTTCTGTTAATTGATCAAGGACCCATAAACAAAAATCTATCCTTCTCTGATAGTCAATCCTGTACAACTGCTGATGTAAATGAATATGAAACGAATAATACTTATGTTTTCTTAAAATTCTGTTAACACTAGATCGACTAATCCCCGTTACTCTGGCATTTACCCTAGTGCTGGTTTTCGGATTTTCGGCTATGGAACCAACAACCATAAATTCATTTTCTTGGTTTCCTGCAACAGGCCTCATTCTTTGATATTTTTCTGAAGCGACGCCTCCCGTTTCTCTAAATGTTTCTAGCAATCTCCTTAGCACATTTTTATTTGGATGCCGTCCATTGGGATACATCTCTGCTTAAACCCTGGAGGCCAATAAACAATTTTCATAGTATTCACCAACTATTAAAATCATGTAAATTTTTTCTTGTGTAGAATAAACCATTGTAATTCCGTTAAAAAACAAAAATGGATAAATAACATAGACTGAAGTGACTCACGAATTTAAAAAACCTATCACTGACAGCAATTTCTCTAAATGTTGATGTTTAACGTCTCTGTTTTTTATGACATTTTTATAATAAAACACAGCCTACCACACCTTTATAATACATAAAAAAACCCGAGAACCAAATTATGTTTTTTCTTAATTACATAAAAAATTCTAATTATTGATGTAGGGATCCCTTATATCGATTGAGAATTATTTACTGTATCAAAGAAAAGAAAAAAGTACAGGGCGGTGCATTTAAACTATAGTCTGTTTCTTATTGACTGACAGCACGCGAAAAGGTCACAGATGCTAGTCAGGTAGTAAAGCATAAGCGTCACAGTTCATCTAAGGAATTTATTTAGTATTTAATTTTATACCCGATCTGATATATAAAGGTAATATAAATGTAAATTCGGTTAGTTAAAACAACTAACTGACCTTCATACATTTGTAGAGTACATACAGTTAAAACAATAAATTATTTTTGAAATAATCTTGTAACGCAACTATTCTGACTGTATATTTCATTAATTATCTTGAAAATTTGGAGTAGGTCAATTCTTGGGAGACATATTAACAAACCATTTATCAATTCATTCTCCAGATAATTACTTTCTGATTTTCGAAATGTTGATAATAACATTTCCAAGAAACATTACAATAGGGTCCTACTAGGGATTGTCCCAATGACTACTTAGAACTTTTGCAGGTATATACGGTGAAACTTGGTCTCGCCCAAATTTGTATAATTTGTTTTGCTTAGAGTCGCTTATGTTCCATAAGTGTTAACTGTGTTGTGAAAAATGTCTTCAAGTTTTACCCCAGTAAAGTGTAAGAGCGTGATTAGCTTACAAACGAAGACTGTAGTGTTAAATGTGCTTGATGCTGTTGTACATCAAATGCCGGCTGCTACTGTTAGAAATATAGTTTTGACATGTTCCAATATGACAGGAGTTAGTGAATCTACTATTTACAGGTTGCTAAGTAAGAGGAAAAATATCTCCACCTAAAAAGTCAACTGGAAGAAAACCATTTGACCTTGATGAACATATTCAAAATACAATAAGACGAAAACTACATGAATTATATTTTAAAAAAGAGTTTCCAACCCTTGACAGGATTCTAAGAATGGTGAAGGACGACGAGAATTTGCCTGACATAAGGCGAAAAACTTTGTGGAAAATATTACACAAATTAAATTTTACTTGGGAGAAGCAAAGTCGCAAATCAGTGCTAATCGAAAACGAAGAAATAACATGTTGGAGACGCCAGTATTTACGAGATATCCGAAAATACAGACAGGAGGGAAGACAAATCTATTATCTAGATGAGACATGGCTCAATGAAGGACATTCAGTGAAAAAAATATGGTAGGACAAAAGTATTCAAACAGTCGTCAAGCTTTCATAGAAGGTTTATCTACTGGACTGAAAACTCCTACCGGTAAAGGTCGCCGACTAATAATAACGCATATTGGATGCAATCAAGGGTTCGTTGAAGGTGGTTTACTGGAGTTTCAGTCAACATCAACCAAAGACTATCATGAAGAAATGACTGCAGATGTATTTGACACAAATGGTCGAATTAATTCCAAATAATGCTGTAATCGTTATGGACAATGCCACTTATCATTCGCGATTAACAGAAAATCTTCCATCTACCTCTTGGAGAAAAGCTGATATTAGAAACTAGTTAATCGTGGAAGATATACCATTTGAAGATGATATGTTGAAAAAAGAACTTTTAAAGGTTGCTTCAGATCACAAGCTACAATTTAAAAAGTTTGTTATTGATGAAATAGCCAAGAATCGTGGGATAACAGTGCTTCGTTTGCCGCCATTCCATTGTGAATTAAATGCGATAGTTAATATGGGCCCAATTGAAAGGTTATGTAACTAGACATAATAAAACATTTAAAATGAAAGATGTTCGTGAACTCATGAAGTACTCATTGACAACAATAACTGAAGAGAACTGGAGAGATGCTGTGAATCATGTAATTAAAGAGGAAGAGAAAATGTGGGGTTTAGATAACCTTATAGAACCGATAGTGATCTCTCGGATGATTCTTGTATGGCCAGCGAAGAGGATGATACTATAGATTGAATTTTATATTTCCTATAAATGGTATGTTTACTTTACTTAATATACATTAATTAATTGTCAATAAATTTGAATTATGAGAATTAAACTATATTTTCTTTAATTAATTTAATTTAATGAAAATGTAACTTGTTTTAATAGGCCTAAACGAATGAATTTTATTTCAACTGTAATGTTGACCGAATCTAATTAAATAAGCAAAATGAACTAATATCGTAATCTCCGCCACTACCGCACTGTTTATCCTTTTGCTGGCATTGTTCAGTTTTATTACCATATTGTATTTTGAGCTGAAACAGGGACCTATAGATAACCAATACAGACACCTACTTGTTTCGCATTAGAATTTTAGTATTTACTTGTAAAATTCTTAGGATCACTCTGTAAGAGATAATTTTCTATTTGAATATTTGATGAGGCTACTGTGCTGTCAGACATTAGGAAATAGACTATAAAAAAGTTATTTAGGTTAAAAGGTGTCACTGATATTTCCCACTTTTTTGAGTACCCTGGGCATTTTTTTAATTAGCAATGTTACAGAAAGTTTTCCCAAGGCCTTCTTATTAACTTGTGCACTCTCTTTTCCTTTTATGTTAAACCATTTTTTCGTTGATTAAATAGATGAGGCTTTTGCTTGATGAAAATCCATACTGAACGATGAAAATAAAACAATTTAATTTGTTTAAAACTTCATTTATTTGAACTAATGCTCAATTTAAACTGGTGGACGCGTTTCACTAACACAGTAGCTTCCTCAAAACGAATGAAGGTAAAATTTAAAAATGTTTTGAGCAAGCTACTGTGTTAGTGAAACGCGTCACCAGTTTAAATTAGTTCAAATAAATGAAGTTTTAAACAAATTAAATTGTTTTATTTTCATCGTTCATTTTTTCGTTATTCATTTTTTTTTCAACTCCCTGCATTTCGTAAAAAACCGAAATATATCGGAAACCATAAAAGATAGGTATAGCGAACTTTTATAAAACAGATATTTTGTTAGGCATTTCGTAAAAAAACCGAAATATATCGGAAACCAAAAAAGATAGGTATAGCGAACTTTTATAAAACTGATATTTTGTTACGCTTAATTTAAAAATTTTAAAACGTACGGGGTGTTCCATTTAAAAAAAACATAACTTTGATATCAACTTAGCAGTCATAAGAAATGAAACTATTTTTCTTAACTGCTCAATATTTCGCCCTTGTTTAATGGCTTAATCAGGAGCGAAAGAATTGGAGTTATTAATTAAAATGTAAATAAAAACAACATTACACATTCACAAATTTTCAGACACCTTCTAAAAATATTATTTTCCCCTCATTCTTCTTAATTTGCGTCTATATCTGTCCCATTCTAGTTTTTCAGCGTTTCCCTTTCTATTTTTCCCTTAGAAAATCCTGCATTATTATAGTCTTGTTCACCTTCTGATGGTTCACTATTTGTCTCTGAGACTTCTTAACTTTCTGTGGCATCTCGTACCTCAGTATTTTCATTCTCTGGGTCAGGAATAACTTGTATGAGATTTTATCTACGTTTGTTGATGATTACTTAAAATAGTATCTTCTAAAATACAAGTTGTTTCGGTCACTATTCTGTTTCCCAAGACTTCCGTGTCTTTAGATCCATTACATTTATTTTCGAGAAAGTTGCTAGCCTTTATTAATGTCCTGTTAAGTGGCGCGATTCATCCTGAGACCTTCTGTCTAGCAACCGTTCAATTTGGTTGGACACAAGAACTGTGTCAATAGGATAAATATTTTCTGATAGTGAAGGTTTGTGCATATTTTCAGATTCTATGGCAGGTACCTCTTGAATTAGAATTTTCCAAGTTGGTGATATATATAAAACATAAATTTCGATTTTCTACTACACCTGCTTTCAGTCGAAACTTCAATAATTTCGACGTATTGGCATGACCGTTCTTCGAAGGAAAAAACAACTACATTCTTGGCTAATACCACGCAGAATATTGAATTACATCCCCTTCGAAAACTGTGACGTCGATCAACCATTTTGCCGATACGGACATCTGTGGTGATTCGCAACTGATAGCGGAATGGTATAGTACACTGACGCGTTTCGACCTTCTTGGGTCTCTTCAAGAGTGCGGTAATGCCTTCCAGTTCAGAATCTCTAATCCGAACTGAAGATACTGTCCTCCGACAACTTATTTGGTTCGTGTAGTTACACACAAGCGAGAAGCAGTCAGCAGGCGCCATCTTCACTTTCGGTTGCGAACCAACACCTCAGATAAATGCGACCGTATGAAATAAAATGAATATAATTTCATAAAATACGAGGTGTCTATATAGACGAAACATAAATTTCGATTTTCTACTACACCTGCTTTCAGTCGAAATTTCAATAATTTCGACGTATTGGCCTGGCCGTTCTTCGAAGTAAAAAAACAACTACATTCCTGGCTAATACCACGCAGAATATTGAATTACATCCCCTTCGAAAACCGTGACGTCGATCAACCATTTTGCCGATACGGACATCTGTGGTGATTCGCAACTGATAGCGGAATGGCATAGTACACTGACGCGTTTCGACCTTCTCGGGTCTCTTCAAGAGTGCCGTAATGCCTTCCAGTTCAGAATCTCTAATCCGAACTGAAGATACCGTCCTCCGACAACTTCACTTGGGGATGTAATTCAATATTCTGCGTGGTATTAGCCAGGAATGTAGTTGTTTTTTTCCTTCGAAGAACGCTCAGGCCAATACGTCGAAATTATTGAAATTTCGACTGAAAGCAGGTGTAGTATAAAATCGAAATTTGTTTCATATAGACACCTCGTATTTTATGAAATTATATTGTGTGTAACTACACGAACCAAGTGAAGTTGTCGGAGGACGGTATCTTCAGTTCGGATTAGAGATTCTGAACTGGAAGGCATTACGGCACTCTTGAAGAGACCCAAGAAGGTCGAAACGCGTCAGTGTACTATGCCATTTCGCTATCAGTCGCGAATCACCACATATGTCCGTATCGGCAAAATGGTTGATCGACGTCACGGTTTTCGAAGGGGATGTAATTCAATATTCTGCGTGGTATTAGCCAGGAATGTAGTTGTTTTTCCTTCGAAGAACGGTCAGGCCAATACGTAGAAATTATTGAAATTTCGACTGAAAGCAGGTGTAGTAGAAAATCGAAATTTATGTTTCATATAGACACCTCGTATTTTATGAAATTATATTCATTTATATATATATATATATATATATATATAAATTGTTTTCCAAAACCCATGGTAGTCCGCCTTGTACGAGTTCTGTTTCATTCATCTCCAAATATTCAATTTCAAAATCATTGCTCCCACAATTGCTTTCCAGAGCTATTTCTCTAAATCCATAACACTTGTTCCTTGTTCAACAAACAATCTCTACTAACAAGAACATTATTCTCGAAATTGTGTATCAAATTATTCGACAAATTCTCTTTAAATATTATGGGATTCTTCAAAGCCTTTTCCAAAATATTTCTGTTTTGACTGCTACCACAAACCATTAAAGATTACTTGCAACAACATATATCAAACATGGCACATTGTTAGCTCTTAGATTCATAATTTTACATACATATACATAACAAAAACATTTTAAAGTCCAAGTTTCGTTGGCAAAATCTCAATAAAAAACCTGATTTTCGTAAAAAGTGATGATAAGTGGTATTGCCAGTAGGCACTACGGTATGTAGTTATTAACCATCTTTTTTCTAATATAGAATTTGAGTCTGAAAAAAAAGAAAATGCTAGGTTGGGCGTTTACTGGTTAATAAAAGCATCAGAACAAGGTAATATTGAAGCAACAAATCTGTTAAAGACATGTCTTCAAAATGGAAAAGGAATTACAGAGCACAATTACATGGATGTCAAATCCTGTATCACTATGACCCAGGATGAAAAATTAGCTAGGAAAGCAGCAAGAGAAATGTTTGCAAGGTATTATTTTCAGAAAAAAAAATATGAAGCTTGACATCACATTTGTTTCAGTTTATCAAATGGAGGTGAATACATTACTTCTGAGCAATTGAAAAGGAAAATTTTGTCCATAGATCGTAGAGAAACATGTTCCAAATCCACAGAGACAAGCGATATAGTTTCTGATAATTTAGGAGGTGGAGAACTAATAAATGATGAAGAAATATTTAGTGAGTCAGATGAAGAAATTGATTGGTCTCATAGATCAGACAGCAGCAACAAGAAGTTAACAGAAGATCACCTATTAGCTGCTGCCGTTGACTATTCTAACGGTCAACTACCTCAAGTTAATCAAGTCTTATGTTTATCTGCCCCTGACTTGAAATCTCTAGACCATATTCCTTATATGCACAGATCAATTCTACATCCTTTATTAGCTTTGGACATATATAATCATAAGTTGATTCGATTTTTAGGGAAAAAAACATGGCCTGTCTTTGCTTCTCTACTCAGATCTGAACATCAGTTTTTATTTTTATTAGTAGCCTATATATTTTTCAGCTCTGAAAACATTTTGTACATGGTTCCTTTGCTGATATACTACACAACTTTTGCTGTAATGATCTGCATGTCTTTTCAAATGTTGCAAAACCACCACGAGTTTATCGATTTCCGTTTATGGTCTGGGTTATTTATTTGTTATTCTGGTGGAAGTTTAAATGCTAATGATACTGAGTATCAATATATATGTAATAATATGAAACCATACTGGCAATTTTTTGTTAGTCTGTTGATAAATTTGTCTGTTTATCCAATAATTTCAGAGCAATGGATACCACAATCTGAATTAACAATTATTTCATTCTTACTTACTTTCACTACATTACTTGGTTTCATGTCTAAAATTCGGTCAAAGACTGTATTCGACATGTCAGTATTATTTAGCTTTGCAATAAACGTCTTAGCAAAATATCCATATGACACTGACCCAGTTGTTGCACAAGGCTGGAGATTTCTGGAATTAAATGTTCCCACTTTTCCAAGTTACATTATAGGAAATGGAATAGAATTCTGCATGAGTTTCCGTTTTATTCTATATGCATTAATACCACTAATATTTTTAAAGATAGCGCGCACACAAAATTGGAGAGGTACTTATAAAGTACTTATACCCCACTGTGTCACCTTAAGTTGGTTACAAATTTGTATAATAAGCTCCCAGGGAGCAACAATGTTCGGTTTCTTGCGTGGAACTTTAGCTTTTGTCGGAGTAGTACTATTTTTGCCTTTGGTAGGCATAACAAGCGTTATTTTACCTGTAGCAGCTTTAACAAAATGGATAATTGCATCCAATTTTATATTCGCTGTTTGTATTTTCGTTATCTTGAGTACTTTAGGATTGGGGATCTGTTATGTGTGTGCTCAAACAAGATATAAAAAATATACAGCAGCCATTCAAATTGTACTGATGGTTCTAACGTTTTTCATTCTTATAAATTCTTCAAAAGAAACTCATTACTATAAAGAAGTAAAAACTCCCCAAGTAATGAGTTGGGAGATTTACCAAAGATTCTGTCATCAACCAGTTTGGCAAGAAGAAAACATTGCATTGTCTCAAATAAAATGTGTAAGTTTAGAAGGTGTGACCATCCAATGGAGTGGTTACATCAGTGAAATTAAAGTTAGATCAGTATCAAATACCTACAAAATGGTTTTCAGTAAATTACCCCGCAGTCTCTCAGAGTACTTGTATTGTTTGTATGGCGAAAAAACTCAGCCTGATTGTGGTAATATGCCTGATATAGCCAAGGAAACTTGTTTAACATTCTATGATATGATTAGCAGCGTAAGCAAGTGTACATTGCAAAAATATGATAAATATACGTTTGAGATACTTTTAAAAATGCACTCTGGAATTTGGGGAAAAGCAACTGAAGTTACCTTGGTAGTAAACGATTATTTCAAAGATTTTATTTTGAAATTAAGACCTACCGATCATATTTGGTTTAAGGGAAAATTATTTAATAATGAAGCTTTAAGCTCTGATGGCATCTTAGGAGGTTTAAAACCACATGTGCAATTAGAGGAGTTAGGCTGCTCATCTTGCCAAGACAGTACCTTGGGTGAAATAAAAATGACAAATTCTAAAATAACTATTTATGATGTATTAGAATCCATACATGTTGGTGTTAAGTTTGTATTGAATGTTATTTTTACACCGTTTTTAATTTTTAAATAGTTATTCATTAAATAAAAAAATAAAAAAATGTTGTATTATTCAGTCTCTAACCCTACAGTAGTCACCGCGAATTCTCTTTTAAGTTTTCAATCGATTGTCAACTGGTGCCTCGTTGTGGATAAAATGTCAAATTGTGGAAGCGTCATTGTATTTTTGTTATATGAATTATTTTCACAGACACTCAAATTTGATATTAAGGTTGTTAATAAATCTGCAGAAAAAGAGCGGCGATTAGATTCATTTCCTCCATTTCGAATCGCGAACAAACGTTTGAAAACGACGAGTTTCTGCCAAAAGGACTCTTTCGCGATACTACTGACTGCGCCAATAATATTTTTCTTTTTGAAAACTGAATTTTTCAAAACAAAAATTACAAATATATTACGTGAACTTTTACAACAGAAGTGAATTACAAAATGAAAATATATAAAATAATGTCAGATTCTACTAATGATGTCTATCTTGAGAATTTATATACCTAAAATTGCGCATTTTGCACTATCAGCTTCTTTCTCAAACAATACACTATTATCGCAACAATGTAATATTTTTACCGCCCGCGTGACTATAAAATCCCTAGCTCTATTTTAAAGCCAATATATCCAAAAGTAAAAGACGAATTAATTGCCCTCACTTATAGAGACGAGAGTGAAAGGCCGGAAAGTAAAATAAATCCGCTTCATACAAGCTCTGAATCCAACATGGATCAAAGTACAATGGATTTTTTAAATGTTGCTAGTAAAATTATACAGGGTGAGTTTGATGACTCTGGGGATAAGTTAACTTCATTTCTGGATGCCTTATAACTACTAAAAGCTAATGTTGAGGCCCACGAGTAAAATGAGGTTGCTTATGTCGAAACCAGCAAAACTGTAACCGAGATTCACTAAGAATTAAAAAACGGAATGAAACTTGAAAGTTCCCAATCGGTTAACTCAAAAATCCTCAGTTTACAGCATCGACGGAAACATTTTGAAAAATAAATGTCTTAGAACCCGGCATTAGTCGCTATATGAGTCATAATTTTTTATCAACAAGCAGTAGAATAATTACGCTTCTTATCCCCTCCCTACCTCGCTCTACTGCATATCATACACGTTTGCTCCAGAGTGGTTATAGGTCAATATCAAGCGGGTCTTCAATATGCGAGGACCACCGCTGTGAGACTTTTTCTCATTGCGCGACCAAGCGCGTTTGTGTTGCTGAACATGAGTCGTGGTAAAAAAATTGTTGAGTTGACCCTTTTAAAGGCTGATGAGGATCGAAATAAAGGTATATGTGATATTGTTTAAATTGTAGGTGGTTAATAATTCTGTATCTTGAATTTATTTCAGATATAGTAGCCAATTCTCTACCTGATTTAGAAGATCAAAATGAGCGTCTGGATACCATTGAAAGTGAGGCGGAAAGTGAGCATAGCTCTCATAATATAGACACAGAGCAGTCTGGCTCTGATTCTGAAATTATATTGGATGAATTTCCTAGAAGTATTCCCGTTTATCGAGGAAAAGATAAAGTTACAGAATGGCTAAAGCACGTTCCAGTATCTACAGGTCGGACAATAAAACCAAATGTTGTAACCCATCTTCCAGTTGCAAAACCTGTTGCCAGAAATGCTAAATCGCCCTTAGAATGTTGGATGTTATTTTTTCCTCTGGCGTCTAGAGTCATTTATGACCCTGAAATTGCCAGCGCAAATGGATATAAGCGTAATGTTAACATCAGATGACCACAGATTTTTGTTAGAGATATTCATAAACGCAGAACATATGTACAAACTGTTTACAGAAATATACAGAATTTAGATAAATATGATGAGACCGGATAAAATTAAAATTACATATATGGATTTGAACATGTTATTTGAGAGAGAAATTCTTAACTACTTATATTACAACAAATCTAGATAATATTGAACACAAGTAAGTACAAGTCCGCTATTATTAGCATGATTATTATCAGCGCTTGTTTAGTATGAAAATTAGTCTTTTAAATTGTAATAAGAAGGGACCGAGTTAGAAACAATGACATCAGGGAACAATGTGGAGCACAAGACATCGTAAGATGGGGGAGACAAAGAAGAAGACATTGGTACGCTCATGTGAGAAGAATGGAGGAGAGCAGACTGCCACGCATCGCACTTGAAGGGAAACCAACAGGGAAAAGAGCACCCGGTAGACCACCTAAGAGATGGAAGGACAGTTGGCAGTCCACCTCCCAGGAAACGATAAAGAGGAACCTTCAAAACTAACAGATCGCTAGATCTTAAATACGAATAAGAAGAAGAGAAATTGTAATAGGCCTTTTTATTTGTTAATATTAATTAGTAAAAATGATCATTTTACATCAAGAGTTTAGCTTTGGGACCCAAAGAAATGATTTCACTGACCTGTATGTTGAAATAGTCTTAATTCAACATGTCCCACTGCTCTGAATTTCAATTGTCTGTCTTTCTTCATAAATATCTTCTTCTGAAGTGGGAAACTCGTTTTACTTCACACTATATTCCCGTTACTGATACAGATAATAAATTTTACTGAACTTAGAGATTTTCCAATAATTTTGTCAACATTTATTAGAACCAAATAACATGCAGTTCTCGCTATTCAAACTCCACGACGATTCTCCTTTGTTTATTTAATCAACAAACTTTTCCTAACCGGATGTTCATAGCGTGCTTGTTACTATTATGTTTAATAATAATCGACTGTCTTATAATAAAATGTTCGAAATTATCAAATTGTTAATAATAATGTCTTGTAGATTTCTTTTTACAATTAACCTGGTTCATTCTTTCACAAATTCTCAAAATACTTCCCTTTTAATTATCTTACTTTTTTCTTCATTAAAAGCTTGTTTAGGGGTATAATTATAATCTTAATTTACATTAATTCTACAACTAATTACTGAATTGCCATATATGTAATTGTTTCTTTTTAATTCTTCTTTCTCATCATTTACTTGTAATTAATAAACTCCTAATCCAGCGGGCGGGGAACTTTTTTAATCATTACCCCAAAATATGTTTGTGTAAGTTGATATTACCCCATGCCGAAGAGCAAAAAAAACAAAATCGCCTCTTTTTAGCATCTTTCATATTATAGCCCCCCATGATAATTTTTAAAAGAAAACAATAACTAAAAATTTAATTTAAACACCATTTATTCAATTTATCAATGTAATACCTAGTAATACATAACAGTAATAAGTAATATAAGTAATATATATATATATATATATATATATATATATATATATATATATATATATATAACAAATTGAAACCCATTGGGGTACAATTGAGGGTTGACAATTTGGGGTACTGTAACAAATTATAATAATAATAATGGTGGTACAAACAAAAATTAGAATTAAAAAAATTAAAAGAAAAAAAAGAATAATTGAAAACGTTCTTTTTTCAAGTTTTGGAGAAATTATGTTGTTTCATGTTCGATACAATTGCTTCAAAATTGGGACTTTTTTATGTAAGAGCGATTTGAATATAGTCTTCGGCGTTTAATCGATTTCTGTTCTTCGTTTTTATGTTCATTAGAGTAGAAAAGCCTTGTTCGCACAAATATGTTGTTCCAAATGGCAGCAATTTTATAACCGCCTCTTCATGAGCAATTTTGAAAGCCTTTGCAGCTTTTGACATCCAAAAAGACGACAGATTTGGTTTACTCTCAAATTGAATACGTGCTTCAGTATTAGATCGAAGTTCAAGAATTGATTCTGCCAAACCTGAAGGTTCCTCTGGTATCATAGCAATTTTACGTTTAAAAGGATCTACAATCCAACTGACAGTACGTGTATCAAGATCTGAAAACCGCTTTCTGAGTTTGATAAGATGTCTTACAATTGTATCCTTGATGTTAGCAAAAGTAATATTTTCGCAATTTTCCAAAAAACAAAGCTAACCTTGAAAAAGAAGCTATCTTGTTCTGTTCTACTTTCTGTCTCCAATATTGCAGCTTTTATCCAAACGCTGACACTATTTCTCTCGCTAAAATGATATTAATATTCTTTCCTTGCAATTCTTTGTTTAATATATTTATACTCTCAAAAATGTCCGCTAAATATGCAACCCAGGAAGAGTTTTTAAACTTATTTGCGAGAATATTTTTTTGATCAACCATAAAAATTTCGACTTCAGTTTTGAGAGTCCATACTCGATTTAGTACATTTCCGCGAGAGAGCCACCTTACTTCTGTATAATAAAGTAGGTCTGCATATTCAGCTTCACCGTCCTGACATAATTCACGAAATAGCCGCGTATTTAGTGCATGTCCCTTGATAAAATTTACAATCTTGATGCCATCATGCATGACGGCTTTCAGTGTATGTTCTAAATATTCGACCATAAGGGCCTGGCGATGGATCATACAGTGAGTAACTTCAATATTTGGGTTATTTTTTTACGAAAGCCGAAAAACCATTAATATGACCCAGCATAGCTGGAGCTCCATCCAAAGATACAGAAATACAGTTTTCCCATTTTAAACTTTGCGCATTGAAGTATTCATTTACTTTATTGTAGACATCAATTCCACGAGATCTCAACTCGAGAGGAGAACAAAACAGCAATTCCTCTTCAAAATTATCTGCACCTTTGTAGCGAACATATACCATTAGCTGTGAATTGCTACTAAAATCAGTTGTCTCATCAATCTGAATAGCAAAATATTTAGCCTGTTTTAATGCGAAAATAACCTGTCCCTTCACATTTTCTGCTAATATAGAAATTCGTTGTTTCACAATTCTCGCAGAGAAGGGCACTGAATTCAGTTTCTTCGCTTCTTTTTGACCACACATAATCTCTGCCATTTTTACAGCAGCTGGTTTAACCAAATCTTCACCAATAGTGTATGGTTTCTTATTTCGAGCAATCAACCAGGCTACTTCAAAGCTAGCCCTTGATGCTGAACGTTGATCAAATGTACCAAACAAGTTGCTATTCAATATTTGTCTTTTAACAGGTATTTCTAAATTTGCAAAGTATTCTCGCGGTTTGGAAGGCAGGTGTGAATGCAAATTATCTAAATGTTTCTTCAATTGACTTTTTTTGAAAGATTCTGAAGTCAGTACCTTCATACATACAATACACTTTCATTGTACCATTGTCTTCTATTTGTGTAAAACCGTAATTAAGGAATTCGTCTTGGTATGTTCTTTTTCTATTTGCTGCCATCTGAAGGGAGACAGAAAATAATAGTCGTAAAATACTTGAATTAAATTTTCAAATTGCGGCTTACCTTGATCGATATATCGATGATTAATGATAAAATGGGGGTCTTGTCAGCAACTAACTAGTAAAAACTCGCTCTCTGACTCGTCAATGTATTTGTATCTTGACGGCATGGCACGGACTGAGCAGGTAGCCGGGGCTATGCTTTACTGTGCAAAGATATAACTCGAGAACACTCTAGTGGTGGGGAGTGAGATGGCGTGGCCTGCATATGTCGCTAAATTGTTTAAGTTGATAAAAATACAGGTTTATAAAATAGCAAATTAAAAATATATACTTTTTACTCACAAAAGTTTCATTTTTACTCCCAAAAATTTCATTTTTACCCCATCTAGGGTAACTGACTACGAACAAGCTTATGCTGTGTTGCCACCAATACTTTTTTCAGTCAGTGCCTCTGAGAAAGACTGAATTCAAAATATTTCGTAAAAATTGGGTCATATTTTAACCAACAGACGGCTTATAAATTTGTTTGGGGTATATATGTCTCGATAGTCTTCATAGGGTTAACTTAAAAAAATGCACAAAATTCGAGTTCAGAAAATGCAGCGCTTCTAAGGTTCCAATTTTTAACCCTGAATCGAACAATATATAGAGAGAAACTTACACTTCCTACATAGTAGTTAAACTGCCATGTACTCATAACAAAATGGTTATGATTTGGTACAAAAATGATTTTATTGTTTTTTTTTCATTTTCAATAAAAAGTTCATTTTTGTATATTTAGAATTTTCGAAACAAAGCCCTTTCGATATTTCATATTAATAAAAAAATATATCTTCACAACATTCTATTTTCCAAAGACCTACAATAAATTAATGATCGGAATGTTTCCAAATAAACTGTACAGTACATTAATGATAGATATTCAAATTCTTACTTACATATAAGGCACAATGGTTTAAGTTGAATTAGTCTTAACAAATAAAAAAATAACAAGCTTATAGTATTTTATTTTTATTAAAAAAATAACAAATATAGCTGTTGATTTTAATTATTCCGAAACAAATATAAAAAGGAAGCAGTGGTTTGTCATCATTATTTTCTATTTTAAAATTAATATTCTTAGAATCCCTTACTATTAAGGAATTGCTTTATGAACTAATTTTTAGTATGAGTAGTTATGTGACACTAGAAAGTATTGAAGCTCAAATCGTCATAAGAAAATATATATATAAATAAATAATTCACTAATTATAAACCTTAACTAGTGATGTGTGGTCACCATGACCGAGCTTATTTTCATTTGTTTAGTATTTACCGATTTACCCCACCCTTGACCATAACCGCCCGAGCGTCTCAGTACCTACCCAGTGCAGCCCTTAGATGGCCGGCGGTTTTTTCGCTACGCAACAATAAAATATCGGTGCGGTCTGCTTGACCTCACATCACCGTTAGTGTAACTTTTCATTGGCCCGCATTTTAGTGAAACGATTAGATTTTACAATGGGTTAACGTGCTGGATCGTCAAAAAAATTGAGAACAACTGATTCAGACCGAGAACGTTGCTATTGAATGGTACAACGACATTGACAGTGAAAACGACGACGGTGAAGTCGATGGAAACGTATACGAGATGAGTGAACAAGAGACTGACTCCGCAGGCAACGACTTCCAAGTAGATGTAAATTATTCTGCACAAGAAGACAGTGAGGAAGAAGAGCTTGATCTACAGAAAAATAGTAACTAGGTCTACACATTTTTTTGGGAAAAATCGCTTCAAATGGGCGACTTAAACTTTTGTTTCTTGAAGTATAACCCAGAAACATAACATCATATTACGTGTGCAAACGTTACGTGGACCCGCCACAAGGTTAAGCGATACCTCAAATCCTGCTAATGTGTGGGGTTTGTGATTTTCGGAAGATATGCTAGACATTCTTTTGCGCTGGACTAACGACAGAATAGAAAAACAAAAGTTAACAGATTCTTCAAGAACACACATTCAAGATATGAAAATCGTTGAGCTAAAGCCATTTATTGGTTTGTTCTTTTATAGCGCCGTTTGTATCCAATCATGAGCGCATTGACATAGTATTTGCAACCGATGGAACCGGACGAATGATTTTTCGTTGTGAAATGAGCAAACAAAGATATGATCATAAAGCTCCCATATCGGATATCTTCAACAAGTTAGTAAGTAACTTTCAAGCCGTATATTCAGTAGGAGCAAATTGTTGCATCGATGAGATGCTTGTCCCATTAGGAAGGAGGTACAAGTTCAAGATGTACATGCCTAATGAGCCCTGCAAGTATGGCATCAAAATTATGTGTATATGACAGATGCTGGGAAGTATTCATATAGACTTGGCTTAGATCCAAACTTAAAAAAGATTTTCCAAACCAACACAGTCGGTGCTGAAACTAGTAAAAACAATTGAGGGTACTAATCGCAGTACT
Organism: Galeruca laticollis; assembly: GCA_963921935.1. Lineage (NCBI taxonomy): Eukaryota > Metazoa > Arthropoda > Insecta > Coleoptera > Chrysomelidae > Galeruca > Galeruca laticollis. The sequence goes on from OY998175.1 coordinate 105,532,499, forward strand.
ACAGCTGATAACTGGTTTTCATCCATAGAAGTCATAGAGCAATTTAAAAATTGGGGACTTACCTATGTCTGAACCCTAAGGAAATCAAAAAAAGAAGTCGCTCTCGCCGAAAAGAAGTAGGAAAGTTGGAAAGGATGGAACATTATATGGCATTATGAAAGAAATGGTATTAGTTTCGTATGTCCCCAAGATAAATAGATCAGTAATTCTTATTTCATCGTTGCATTATACAAAAGCCTTTGACGAATAGACAAAAAAACCAAAAATTATAACGTACAATAATTGCACCAAAGGGAAAGTAGATGCTCTTGATGAAAAATGTGCTAAGCGTTTCACGAGTCGCCGAACGAGACGATGGCGATATTTTTTTCGAATACTGGTTAGTGGAGTAAACGCGCATGTTATCTATCAATAACAACAATCCAGTATTAGAAAAAGCGGAGATGCGAGCAGTAAATGAGATAATTTCTTGCGAATTACGAGCCTCTATTAGGAGAATTCTAAACATCCCCGAAGACCTCTCTGGACACATGGGCGTGGATAAACTGCAGAAGTGAAAGACCTGGCCTCCAAAGACATTCCCTCCAAGAATCAAGGTTAAATTAGATATATTGACGACAAATTGCTAAAGCCATTTTCAGAATTGATAATATTGTTGCCACGTAGAACCGGATGATTCGATTCCGAAGCTTAATATTTTTAGCACAATTTTGGTGCCATTTTTAACATCGACCTTAGCAACGAAAGCTGAAATACAGATGGTACGCAAAATTCGATCGTGTTCGGATCCAGTAGAATTTCTAAAATCCGAAAAGGTGGATATGTCCTCTAATTGATATTGCAATTTCGTCAAATGAATTACCATGAGATTGTAACAACTTCGGCAATCGTATGGCAATCATCAACGAGGTTATGTAAGGTAAGGTGGGGTAAGTGTAAACAGATTTTTTTGTTAAAATACCAAATATCGATTTTCTGAAATTTTGTCCATCTCTACTGTTGGGTCGAAACCTTGCTAGAATTACCCACAGCTAACTTCATGTAAATAAATAGTTTTGCAATGACAGTTGTAGTATCCACTCCTGGAGTTTTTTAGTAGTAATATTGATTACAAATTTACCATTTTTTTGTATTTCTGATTTTTAACCTCAATTTGGGGGAGTTCACACTTGCCCCTGAAAATTTGTAGAATGGGGAAAGTGTAAACTATATAGTCAAGGCAAGTGTAAACATATGTTTACACTTACCCCAATGAATTTTAGATGTAAGTAAAGCCTAAATTTTTGAATACAAATAGTCAGAAAGTACCAGAAAAAAATAGGCGTGCACTCTATTCAAAGAGTCACTTGAAGAAGCATTAGCTGGAATAAGAGAAAGAATAATAACATTAAATGCTGCCCATATCCGTTATAAAATATCCAAAGCGACATTATCTGAGCATTTATCTGGTAAACGGGGGCTGAAAAGCAAAACACAAGGGCGAATACCTTGCATTCCTGAAAAAGATGAAAAGAAACTGGCTGAATGTCTTCGTACTATGGAGCAATGGGGTTTCGGTCTTAGCAGGAAGGAGGTATGTACTTCACCTAAATCTACAAGGTACTATAGGATCCATGCAAGTAAAATTAATATAATTTTTAGGTTTTACCGGTGGTCGCGGGCTACGTTAAAAATAATAATATTGGAACTCCATTTAAAAATGGGGTTTCTGGAACAGATTGATTCATCGGTTTTAAAAGAAGAAACAAATTGTCTATAAAAAACCACAAAGTGTGGAATTTGCAAGAAGTAGGATGTGTGATCCTTTCATTGTGTACGAGTACTTTAATTTATTAAAAAAAACATTGGAAATCTGGAAATTGCGGACAAACCGTATCTTATCTGGAATTTGGACGAAACCAATTTGTCCCATTGACCCTTCAAAAACCAAAGTTGTGGGCGCAATAGGCCTGCCTTCTACTAGAGTAACCAGTACTTTAGGGCGCGAGAATGTAACTGTACTATCTGCAGTCAGTGCACTTGGTGACAAAGCTCCTCCTCTAATAATATTTAAGGCTAAATTTATTTGGGACCAATGGTTGGCCGATGATAATAATTTCCATGGAACATCATATGCAGCAACAAAAAATGGCTGGATGGAAGCAGACGTATTTTTAAACTTTATGAAGACAACTTTTCCACAAGCAGTGGGCGAACAGCGGCCTATATTGCTAAAACGAGGATGTATTGATATCTAGTTAGCCTAGACCAGTTCCATGCATAAACAAAATATTGCGTTACCATAGCAACGAACAATGACTTATTAGATGTGTCAGTGTAAAGTTTGACGTCAAAAAAGTAAACCAGAGTTACGCAATAAATTAAAAGAAAAAAGATGTCCACCGAAATTGTGAAAATCGAATAATTGGAGTATCGCGCTATCATCAAGTACCTGTATTTAAAAGGGTTAAAAGGTAAGCAGATTTACGAAGATATGCTTAATACCCTTGGTGATCAATGTCCTTCGTATGCGACCGTGAAAAATTGGACTGCAAGCTTCAAAAGAGGTAAATTATCCATTGAAGATGATGACAGATCGGGAAGGCCAGTTTCTGTGTCAGTCCCCGAAAATATCGATGCAGTTCATGACATGATTTTATCAGACCGTAGAATTGGGCTAAAACGGATATCTGAAGCACTGAATATTTCATACGAACGCGTTCATCATATAGTTCACGTCAATTTGGACATGAGAAAAATTACTGCAAAATGGATCCCCTAATGTTCGAATCTTGACCAAAAGCGTGCAAGGGTAGAAACATCGCGTTCGATCTGTGCTCTATTTGAAAACGATGTAACTTCTTAAACCGAATTGGTACTATGGATGAGAATTGGGAACATTTCTACAATCCAGAAACAAAGCAACAATCGACGGAATAGCGACACTCTGGTTCTCCAAGACCTAAGAAGTTTCGGGTCCAAAAATCTGCTGGAAGTCCTTGCTTCAGTTTTTTGGGATTGCCATGGAGTAATCATGATTGATTTTTTGGATAAGGGTAGAACAATAACTGGAGATTACTATTCGACATTACTGACCACTCTACGGGGAAAAATTGAAGAGAAAGGACGCGGAAAGCTATCCAAAGGTGTTTTGTTTTTGCAGGACAACGCCCCTGCACACAAATCTCATGTTGCCATGCAAAAAATTCGTGATTTAGGGTTTGAATTACTGGAACACCCCCCTTATTCACCAGATTTGGCTCCGTCCGACTATCATCCCTTTACTCAACTGAAAAAAAGTTTAAAAGGCCGTAAATTTTCTTCCAACGAGGAGGTAATAAAAGCTGCGGAGGTCTGGTTTGCAGAGCAAGAAGAAACATTTTTTTTGAAAGATCTAGAGACGTTGCAGATTCGCTGTAATACATGTATCCAATTAAGAGGAGAATATGTTGAATAATAAAATAATTTGACATTGAAATTTAGTTTGGTTCTATAGAAGGCTAATAATTTTTCAATATATCCTCGTATATGATGGACATAGTACGCATATTGATCATAGAATTGTACACTTTGCTCAATCCAATGAAACTACAATATTGAAGCTTCCACCTCATACCAGCCATTTTTGACAACCCCTGGATATATCAGTTTTCAGACCTTTTAAAATAGACTGGGACCAACGTTTATGCAAATGGCAAAGACAAAATATCGGACGCAAAATTCCCAAAAAGATATTTTCAGAGTTGGTTAGTAAGACATGGCAAAATATAAAGACTGAAGTAATTCAAAGTGGATTCAGAAAAGCAGGAATTTATACCTTCATTGATAAAGTTATTCCAGTAGACAAATTTAACCCTGAGAGTTTTAAGCGCTGAGAAATGGAACAAGCAATGCAACTCAAGCAACAAACCATAAAATCTAATGAAATAACACAACAATCAAACACCAACGGTGAGCCTGAACCTGACATTGTGGAAGCCGCCATTCTCGGTCCATCAACATCTAAAGTTTTTTCAAAATACACAATCAAATATATACTTACAGAGATATGCAGGCTCCACGTCTTTTCAGCAGATCCTATTAAGTACGGTAAAACAAGCTGCCTATACTAGCCTGAATAAAAAAAAAACGTGTTTGCAAAGGGGCTGAAGTAATCACAAAAATATCTGCTGAGAAAATACTAAACAATAGTTCTGGTAACAAGAAGAAAAAAAGACAACATCTTGCTCTGTAAGTTCTAGCTCAAGTGAAAGTGGTAAAGATGAAAGTGTTGAATTTGAAGAATCATCCAAGGATAGTGATTTCATTGGCGATAATGAAAGTGACGAAAATTACAATATGCTATATATTGGATCAATTGCAGTTATTAAATTTTCAACCAAAAAATCTTTAAAATATTATATAGGCCAAATAACAGAAAAGACAGAAAATGGGATTGAAGCTAAATTTCTCAGGAAGTCAGACGCAAATAAATTTGCTTGGCCTCAGGTAGAAGACGTGGCCTGTATAGATGATAATAATATTGAATTGGTTCTTCCAAAGCCCAAAACTGATCATCTTTTTCTATTTGCTGCCATCTGAAGGGAGACAGAAAATAATAGTCGTAAAATACTTGAATTAAATTTTCAAATTGCGGCTTACCTTGATCGATATATCGATGATTAATGATAAAATGGGGGTCTTGTCAGCAACTAACTAGTAAAAACTCGCTCTCTGACTCGTCAATGTATTTGTATCTTGACGGCATGGCACGGACTGAGCAGGTAGCCGGGGCTATGCTTTACTGTGCAAAGATATAACTCGAGAACACTCTAGTGGTGGGGAGTGAGATGGCGTGGCCTGCATATGTCGCTAAATTGTTTAAGTTGATAAAAATACAGGTTTATAAAATAGCAAATTAAAAATATATACTTTTTACTCACAAAAGTTTCATTTTTACCCCATCTAGGGTAACTGACTACGAACAAGCTTATGCTGTGTTGCCACCAATACTTTTTTCAGTCAGTGCCTCTGAGAAAGACTGAATTCAAAATATTTCGTAAAAATTGGGTCATATTTTAACCAACAGACGGCTTATAAATTTGTTTGGGGTATATATGTCTCGATAGTCTTCATAGGGTTAACTTAAAAAAAATGCACAAAATTCGAGTTCAGAAAATGCAGCGCTTCTAAGGTTCCAATTTTTAACCCTGAATCGAACAATATATAGAGAGAAACTTACACTTCCTACATAGTAGTTAAACTGCCATGTACTCATAACAAAATGGTTATGATTTGGTACAAAAATGATTTTATTGTTTTTTTTTTCATTTTCAATAAAAAGTTCATTTTTGTATATTTAGAATTTTCGAAACAAAGCCCTTTCGATATTTCATATTAATAAAAAAATATATCTTCACAACATTTTATTTTCCAAAGACCTACAATAAATTAATGATCGGAATGTTTCCAAATAAACTGTACAGTACATTAATGATAGATATTCAAATTCTTACTTACATATAAGGCACAATGGTTTAAGTTGAATTAGTCTTAACAAATAAAAAAATAACAAGCTTATAGTATTTTACTTTTATTAAAAAAATAACAAATATAGCTGTTGATTTTAATTATTCCGAAACAAATATAAAAAGGAAGCAGTGGTTTGTCATCATTATTTTCTATTTTAAAATTAATATTTTTAGAATCCCTTACTATTAAGGAATTGCTTTATGAACTAATTTTTAGTATGAGTAGTTATGTGACACTAGAAAGTATTGAAGCTCAAATCGTCATAAGAAAATATATATATATAAATAAATAATTCACTAATTATAAACCTTAACTAGTGATGTGTGGTCACCATGACCGAGCTTATTTTCATTTGTTTAGTATTTACCGATTTACCCCACCCTTGACCATAACCGCCCGAGCGTCTCAGTACCTACCCAGTGCAGCCCTTAGATGGCCGGCGGTTTTTTCGCTACGCAACAATAAAATATCGGTGCGGTCTGCTTGACCTCACATCACCGTTAGTGTAACTTTTCATTGGCCCGCATTTTAGTGAAACGATTAAATTTTACAATGGGTTAACGTGCTGGATCGTCAAAAAAATTGAGAACAACTGATTCAGACCGAGAACGTTGCTATTGAATGGTACAACGACATTGACAGTGAAAACGACGACGGTGAAGTCGATGGAAACGTATACGAGATGAGTGAACAAGAGACTGACTCCGCAGGCAACGACTTCCAAGTAGATGCAAATTATTCTGCACAAGAAGACAGTGAGGAAGAAGAGCTTGATCTACAGAAAAATAGTAACTAGGTCTACACATTTTTTTGGGAAAAATCGCTTCAAATGGGCGACTTAAACTTTTGTTTCTTGAAGTATAACCCAGAAACATAACATCATATTACGTGTGCAAACGTTACGTGGACCCGCCACAAGGTTAAGCGATACCTCAAATCCTGCTAATGTGTGGGGTTTGTGATTTTCGGAAGATATGCTAGACATTCTTTTGCGCTGGACTAACGACAGAATAGAAAAACAAAAGTTAACAGATTCTTCAAGAACACACATTCAAGATATGAAAATCGTTGAGCTAAAGCCATTTATTGGTTTGTTCTTTTATAGCGCCGTTTGTATCCAATCATGAGCGCATTGACATAGTATTTGCAACCGATGGAACCGGACGAATGATTTTTCGTTGTGAAATGAGCAAACAAAGATATGATCATAAAGCTCCCATATCGGATATCTTCAACAAGTTAGTAAGTAACTTTCAAGCCGTATATTCAGTAGGAGCAAATTGTTGCATCGATGAGATGCTTGTCCCATTAGGAAGGAGGTACAAGTTCAAGATGTACATGCCTAATGAGCCCTGCAAGTATGGCATCAAAATTATGTGTATATGACAGATGCTGGGAAGTATTCATATAGACTTGGCTTAGATCCAAACTTAAAAAAGATTTTCCAAACCAACACAGTCGGTGCTGAAACTAGTAAAAACAATTGAGGGTACTAATCGCAGTACTACAGCTGATAACTGGTTTTCATCCATAGAAGTCATAGAGCAATTTAAAAATTGGGGACTTACCTATGTCTGAACCCTAAGGAAATCAAAAAAAGAAGTCGCTCTCGCCGAAAAGAAGTAGGAAAGTTGGAAAGGATGGAACATTATATGGCATTATGAAAGAAATGGTATTAGTTTCGTATGTCCCCAAGATAAATAGATCAGTAATTCTTATTTCATCGTTGCATTATACAAAAGCCTTTGACGAATAGACAAAAAAACCAAAAATTATAACGTACAATAATTGCACCAAAGGGAAAGTAGATGCTCTTGATGAAAAATGTGCTAAGCGTTTCACGAGTCGCCGAACGAGACGATGGCGATATTTTTTTCGAATACTGGTTAGTGGAGTAAACGCGCATGTTATCTATCAATAACAACAATCCAGTATTAGAAAAAGCGGAGATGCGAGCAGTAAATGAGATAATTTCTTGCGAATTACGAGCCTCTATTAGGAGAATTCTAAACATCCCCGAAGACCTCTCTGGACACATGGGCGTGGATAAACTGCAGAAGTGAAAGACCTGGCCTCCAAAGACATTCCCTCCAAGAATCAAGGTTAAATTAGATATATTGACGACAAATTGCTAAAGCCATTTTCAGAATTGATAATATTGTTGCCACGTAGAACCGGATGATTCGATTCCGAAGCTTAATATTTTTAGCACAATTTTGGTGCCATTTTTAACATCGACCTTAGCAACGAAAGCTGAAATACAGATGGTACGCAAAATTCGATCGTGTTCGGATCCAGTAGAATTTCTAAAATCCGAAAAGGTGGATATGTCCTCTAATTGATATTGCAATTTCGTCAAATGAATTACCATGAGATTGTAACAACTTCGGCAATCGTATGGCAATCATCTACGAGGTTATGTAAGGTAAGGTGGGGTAAGTGTAAACAGATTTTTTTGTTAAAATACCAAATATCGATTTTCTGAAATTTTGTCCATCTCTACTGTTGGGTCGAAACCTTGCTAGAATTACCCACAGCTAACTTCATGTAAATAAATAGTTTTGCAATGACAGTTGTAGTATCAGCTATTTATCGCCTTTTTTCAAAATTATACAATAAATATAAGTATTTATATAAACGTATCCACTCCTGGAGTTTTTTAGTAGTAATATTGATTACAAATTTACCATTTTTTTTGTATTTCTGATTTTTAACCTCAATTTGGGGGAGTTCACACTTGCCCCTGAAAATTTGTAGAATGGGGAAAGTGTAAACTATATAGTCAAGGCAAGTGTAAACATATGTTTACACTTACCCCAATGAATTTTAGATGTAAGTAAAGCCTAAATTTTTGAATACAAATAGTCAGAAAGTACCAGAAAAAAATAGGCGTGCACTCTATTCAAAGAGTCACTTGAAGAAGCATTAGCTGGAATAAGAGAAAGAATAATAACATTAAATGCTGCCCATATCCGTTATAAAATATCCAAAGCGACATTATCTGAGCATTTATCTGGTAAACGGGGGCTGAAAAGCAAAACACAAGGGCGAATACCTTGCATTCCTGAAAAAGATGAAAAGAAACTGGCTGAATGTCTTCGTACTATGGAGCAATGGGGTTTCGGTCTTAGCAGGAAGGAGGTATGTACTTCACCTAAATCTACAAGGTACTATAGGATCCATGCAAGTAAAATTAATATAATTTTTAGGTTTTACCGGTGGTCGCGGGCTACGTTAAAAATAATAATATTGGAACTCCATTTAAAAATGGGGTTTCTGGAACAGATTGATTCATCGGTTTTAAAAGAAGAAACAAATTGTCTATAAAAAACCACAAAGTGTGGAATTTGCAAGAAGTAGGATGTGTGATCCTTTCATTGTGTACGAGTACTTTAATTTATTAAAAAAAAACATTGGAAATCTGGAAATTGCGGACAAACCGTATCTTATCTGGAATTTGGACGAAACCAATTTGTCCCATTGACCCTTCAAAAACCAAAGTTGTGGGCGCAATAGGCCTGCCTTCTACTAGAGTAACCAGTACTTTAGGGCGCGAGAATGTAACTGTACTATCTGCAGTCAGTGCACTTGGTGACAAAGCTCCTCCTCTAATAATATTTAAGGCTAAATTTATTTGGGACCAATGGTTGGCCGATGATAATAATTTCCATGGAACATCATATGCAGCAACAAAAAATGGCTGGATGGAAGCAGACGTATTTTTAAACTTTATGAAGACAACTTTTCCACAAGCAGTGGGCGAACAGCGGCCTATATTGCTAAAACGAGGATGTATTGATATCTAGTTAGCCTAGACCAGTTCCATGCATAAACAAAATATTGCGTTACCATAGCAACGAACAATGACTTATTAGATGTGTCAGTGTAAAGTTTGACGTCAAAAAAGTAAACCAGAGTTACGCAATAAATTAAAAGAAAAAAGATGTCCACCGAAATTGTGAAAATCGAATAATTGGAGTATCGCGCTATCATCAAGTACCTGTATTTAAAAGGGTTAAAAGGTAAGCAGATTTACGAAGATATGCTTAATACCCTTGGTGATCAATGTCCTTCGTATGCGACCGTGAAAAATTGGACTGCAAGCTTCAAAAGAGGTAAATTATCCATTGAAGATGATGACCGATCGGGAAGGCCAGTTTCTGTGTCAGTCCCCGAAAATATCGATGCAGTTCATGACATGATTTTATCAGACCGTAGAATTGGGCTAAAACGGATATCTGAAGCACTGAATATTTCATACGAACGCGTTCATCATATAGTTCACGTCAATTTGGACATGAGAAAAATTACTGCAAAATGGATCCCCTAATGTTCGAATCTTGACCAAAAGCGTGCAAGGGTAGAAACATCGCGTTCGATCTGTGCTCTATTTGAAAACGATGTAACTTCTTAAACCGAATTGGTACTATGGATGAGAATTGGGAACATTTCTACAATCCAGAAACAAAGCAACAATCGACGGAATAGCGACACTCTGGTTCTCCAAGACCTAAGAAGTTTCGGGTCCAAAAATCTGCTGGAAGTCCTTGCTTCAGTTTTTTGGGATTGCCATGGAGTAATCATGATTGATTTTTTGGATAAGGGTAGAACAATAACTGGAGATTACTATTCGACATTACTGACCACTCTACGGGGAAAAATTGAAGAGAAAGGACGCGGAAAGCTATCCAAAGGTGTTTTGTTTTTGCAGGACAACGCCCCTGCACACAAATCTCATGTTGCCATGCAAAAAATTCGTGATTTAGGGTTTGAATTACTGGAACACCCCCCTTATTCACCAGATTTGGCTCCGTCCGACTATCATCCCTTTACTCAACTGAAAAAAAGTTTAAAAGGCCGTAAATTTTCTTCCAACGAGGAGGTAATAAAAGCTGCGGAGGTCTGGTTTGCAGAGCAAGAAGAAACATTTTTTTTGAAAGATCTAGAGACGTTGCAGATTCGCTGTAATACATGTATCCAATTAAGAGGAGAATATGTTGAATAATAAAATAATTTGACATTGAAATTTAGTTTGGTTCTATAGAAGGCTAATAATTTTTCAATATATCCTCGTATATGATGGACATAGTACGCATATTGATCATAGAATTGTACACTTTGCTCAATCCAATGAAACTACAATATTGAAGCTTCCACCTCATACCAGCCATTTTTGACAACCCCTGGATATATCAGTTTTCAGACCTTTTAAAATAGACTGGGACCAACGTTTATGCAAATGGCAAAGACAAAATATCGGACGCAAAATTCCCAAAAAGATATTTTCAGAGTTGGTTAGTAAGACATGGCAAAATATAAAGACTGAAGTAATTCAAAGTGGATTCAGAAAAGCAGGAATTTATACCTTCATTGATAAAGTTATTCCAGTAGACAAATTTAACCCTGAGAGTTTTAAGTGCTGAGAAATGGAACAAGCAAAGCAACTCAAGCAACAAACCATAAAATCTAATGAAATAACACAACAATCAAACACCAACGGTGAGCCTGAACCTGACATTGTTGAAGCCGCCATTCTCGGTCCATCAACATCTAAAGTTTTTTCAAAATACACAATCAAATATATACTTACAGAGATATGCAGGCTCCACGTCTTTTCAGCAGATCCTATTAAGTACGGTAAAACAAGCTGCCTATACTAGCCTGAATAAAAAAAAACGTGTTTGCAAAGGGGCTGAAGTAATCACAAAAATATCTGCTGAGAAAATACTAAACAATAGTTCTGGAAACAAGAAGAAAAAAAGACAACATCTCGCTCTGTAAGTTCTAGCTCAAGTGAAAGTGGTAAAGATGAAAGTGTTGAATTTGAAGAATCATCCAAGGATAGTGATTTCATTGGCGATAATGAAAGTGACGAAAATTACAATATGCTATATATTGGATCAATTGCAGTTATTAAATTTTCAACCAAAAAATCTTTAAAATATTATATAGGCCAAATAACAGAAAAGACAGAAAATCGGATTGAAGCTAAATTTCTCAGGAAGTCAGACGCAAATAAATTTGCTTGGCCTCAGGTAGAAGACGTGGCCTGTATAGATGATAATAATATTGAATTGGTTCTTCCAAAGCCCAAGACTGATCATTGGGGAAAAATTTCTTTCGGTGTGGATCTTACTCGGTATAATGTCTGTTAAAAACTAACAAATAGGACTCTTTTTATTGAATATATCATTTAGTTTGTTCTTGCTGGTAGTTTTACTTTAAAAACGACATTATTATATTAAATCTCACTTTAGGTAGTATATATGAACCTATTTGGCACATTTAAATGAAAGTTTATATCTTTGAAACAAAATTTAGTAATAAAAATGTAACCAGATTTCCTTTAACTGCATACTAACCTCTTATTCACACTAGTCCCACACCAATCTACATACAAAATTAACAGAAATAATATAAGGGCTTACACTTGCCCCAACATGACGGGGCAAGTGTGAACACCTCGACATTTTAAAATATAATTTTTTTCAAAAATGTGCGTATAGTTTTAAATTTTGATATACCTAACTGGTAGAGGATACTGGGCACTAATAATGGTCATTTTTGCATTTAAAAATATTTGTTCGTTATAGTTTTATGTAGTAATATATTTACACTATTCAAAAATCAGTTCACTTACCCCGCCTTACCTTACAAACATTTAGCCAGAAAAAATAATTACTTCACATAATTTGGTAATCGCTAAAAACGGATCATGTCTATTATTGTGAAGAAATGATATTATAAGAATATATTAGACGAAAAATTATAAGTGTCGTAAGAGCAACGTTTCTATCAGAAGTACTGGTTAAAATTGGGAATAAGGAACACACATATTTACATCAAACTAATACGGTGAAACAACTAATAACTTTGAGGTCTGATAAGAAATAATTTCTCATTTATTCAACTCCCTTTATAAGTATTCAAAAAAAAATATTTGGCATGAATGCTTCTTTTAATCACTTATACTTCCTTCTTAGTAAGGCCTTTATAATCTTTAAAGTAACAACTAATAGGAATGAATAACCAAATAATTAAAACTAAGTTGAAATTAATAGCAATGTTAAAAATTAACTAATATAAAATATATCCCAGCACCCAGTTATGAGCATTATTTAACATGTATACAAAATAATACAAAAAATTATGTGCAAAAAATCATAAAAATAGTATACAACAGAGCAAGAAATAATTTGATAATTAATCCCAGTACAATATAGACCTTCAGGACGCTCTACCTAATACGTTATTCACATTTTTTGTTTAAACATATTTTGAAATATTTTACATTTCTTGATTTTGAGACGAATTCATTGAATAATACGTTTCTTTCTAAGGTATGGGCACAATAAGTTTTGGCCTTTGCCAAATTTTTTTTATACATTGTGCAGAAACGCCTAAAAGATGCTTCTTTAAATTAGACCTAAAATCAAGAAGATTTATGCAGGAGAATATATATAAAAAGGTCTCAGAATGAAAAGATTGAAGATATAAATGTATATACCGAGTCTATCGGATAAATTCATTATCTACGTAATTATAAATGCAAATGAAAATAGGTGAATTTTGTCAATATGAAACTGCACTTTCTGAATAAGATTATTCACCTGCCCCTTCAACATCCAAAAAAAAATATTAAATGGGTTTTTAATACTCTATTCAGCAATGCAGCACTTTTTGATTTTTGGATGGGGATACTCAAGTAAAAAGTAATTTTATTTCATATAAACGAGTAAAATACCTGTCACGATTGACTAGTCTATTAGTTATCTTTTTTCCAAAAATGTAAAATTGGATCTGTTTGTGATCTGACATATTGATATTAATTGGAGTGGGTGATAAAACAAGAACACATTCTGGGGTATGCAGAATATTTAATGAGAAGTATCCTGACCGTCACATATCCTAATCTGCTGTGAGTAGAATAGAACAAAAATTGCGTAAATTTTAACTGTAACAGATCTTTCCAAGCACAAGATCGTACTGGACAAAAAAAGAACAAACTAATTGTCATTATATTTTCTTTGTTTTAAGTGATTTAAATTTTTATAAATAACTACATACCTAGTACTTTTAATAACAATACCTGCTAAATTCACAACAATATCTGCGATCTGTATTTTAATAAAGACCGAAAAATATTTACCTAAAACAGTTTCCTTACACGACAGGGAACACATTTTTATAATTAATTAAAATTTTACATTCAAGAGTTACCACTTACAAACGCCGTAATGGTTTCATCATTCTCCAGTAAAAAACCGTGCCTTGCAGTTACTTTCTTGAATGATACAACTTAACAAGAAATATAATACCTTATTACCAAGCTTATAAATTGTAGGAAAACATATTTTTCAGTTAGTTCTTTTGTTGCTTTTGAATAATAATATTACAATTGTTAAAAAGAAGTTTTTCATTTTTGAACTTTTAACTGGCGCTGAGAGCAGGATTGACCAAAATTGTACGAAACGTGTCGAAAATTCGTACAGTTCTCCGTTTTAACGGTTAGTTGGTGCGAATCTACGGAAATTCGAGTGCTCATAAGAACTCGTAAGTGACCAGGGGACCGGAACCACATGGTCCATAACCCCATTGGTGAGGACAGAGGAACAATAATCGTCCATAGTGTAGTTTGACCAGGGGATCGAAACCACATCGTCCACAACCCTATTGGTGGAACAAGAATCGTACAAAGTCCATAGTATAGTTAAGAATTTTGAATAAATGAAGAAAATATATTTACTGTAAGTGTTTTTCTGATTCTCATCGTGGAAGATATTATAGATAGAATTATAAATTTAAACTTAACGAAATGGCTCAACCAAACTACCAATTAATTAAGTACCAGGCAGACAATATTCCAAATTTTGATGGAAACCCGAAACAATTTAATAGATTTATTAAAGCTCGTGAGAATTTTTTAATGAATCATCACAATCGGGGTTATGCTGCAATAAATATTTGTCTGATACTATAATTAGAAAGTTTATAGGTAGAGCTGCTGACTTAATAGCTTCTAGAACAAAACAACAATTAGATAATTGGGCAAGGGTTAAAGGTTCACTTTTAATTATTTATTCCGATCAAAGATCAATTGATTGTGTTATCCAAGACATAATTTCGATGCATCCTGATAAGAATCAGAACGTACAAAATTTTGGACAAAAAATCCAAGATGCGCGTAGTATTTTATTTTCAAAAATAAATAGGTCAAACGACTCAAATAATGTTAAGTTATTAAAAATTCAATAACATGAAGGTTTGTGTTTAAAAACCTTCATTAATGGTCTAAATTATCATATAAAATTAGTTGTTAGGTTAAGAAATCAAGATTCAGTTGAACAAGCTATGGCTTACGCCAAAGGGGAAGAAAATTTCCTTAGTTTTAAAAATGGAAATATTTCAAACTCAAAACCCAGTAGTAATGTTCAAACTTTCAACTATTTACTCCCATACCATTTAATTCAAACTATAACCCACGAGCTCAACAAAACTTTATTCAAAATCTCTCAATACAATCAAGAAATAATAATTTTTTAAAGTCAAAAGTTAATTTTGAAGAATTATATAATCAATTAGTAGAACCTTATAAAAATGAACCATTCTTTAGTTTTTCACAATCTAATGACAACATAAAGTCACAAGAAAATACTTGGGAAGATTGTTATGATGATAATTTTCATCAGACGCCCATGGAAGACAATGTAAAATGATGAATAATAATAGTAATTTTTTTATAGATACAGCCCAATTTTTTTAAACCGGATCTTGCTCACAAAGTGTATAAAAAGTTTATTTTCAGGATGAAACTATGGCCATTCCTATATTACCTTCATTTAATGTAAAAGTGAATCACAAATTTTATTTATTTGATTTCTCCCCAAATTTTGATGGCCTAATAGGATATGATTTTCTTAAAACCATTGGTGCTAACATAAATTTTAAAAAAATCCCTAGAAACGCCTCACGCTGTATTGCCTTTGTCTCATTTTCAGCACAAGTATTTTAAACCAAGCCAAGTAGTTATTCCCTCGCGAGTATGACAGAAAGTAAAAGTACCGGTAAATCAAACCTCCGGCGTAGGTTTATTAAATTATGTTCATTTTGGAAAAACTGAAATACCCCAGTGTCTAGTGAAAATTATAGATTCATTTGTTTTTACTGTAATTACGAATAGTTGTGAAAATGCTGTTAAAATAACTATTACTGAACCCTTTCATGGAGAGTTAATTCAAGTAAATATATTGAAACCTACTGTAGATTTTTAAGTTTTTTTTTTGAAAAAATGGATATAGATGAAGATGAACTTGATAGTTGACATATAGATAACTTAAATAAGCTTAGGTAAGATCATTGTAATAATATGAAGAGTATGAAGCTATTAAAAACATTTGCCGAGTATAGCGATATTTTTTATTGAGGGTGTACCCCTTACATTTTGAAATCAAATTAAGCACAAAATTAACCTTATTGATGATAGTCCAGTATATACAAAAAATTATAATTATCCGCCAATTTCTAGAAAATAAGTAGATAGTCAAATAAGTAAAATGTTATGGGCAGGTATAATAAGACATTCAAAATCACCATATTACTCACCGATCTGATTGTCGAGAGAAAACGATAAAAATAAATATAGAATTGTAATAGATTTTTGAAAGCTAAATGAGAAGATTATCGATAATTAATTTCCACTTCCAGTTATAAACTATATTTTAGACAAATTAGGGCACGCTCAGTATTTTAAAATGTTAGATTTAGCTAACAGACACCATCAGATCGAAATGTATCCCTGTGATGTTCCGAAAACTGCATTTTTGACTGAGACAGAACACTATGTATTTTTGCGGTTTCCTTTTGGACTAAAAAATGCACTTGCCTCTTTTGAGGTTTTCAAAATGAGATCTGCTATGTGTATCTTGGTGACATAATTATTTTCTCGTCGTCGTTACAAGAACCCATACGGATATTGAGATTAGTGTTTGAACGGTTATGACAATCTAATTTAAAAATACCGTTAGAAAAATCTGAATTTTTACGAACCAAATGAATGTATTTAGATCATAAAATTACTAGAAAAGGCGTATTACCGAATCCCGACAAAATTAGTGTTTTCCAATACCTAGGACACAACGGGAAATTAAATCTTTTTTGGGTTTACCTGAATATTACAAGCACTTTATAAATAATTTCGCCAAAATTGCAAAACCCCTGTCTTAACAAGCATTCTAAGGTAGTCCATTCTCCAGAATTTAATAAATATTTTAACCACCTTAAGGAACTTTTAATAAATTCCCCAATGTTGACATAACCAGATTTTTCTAAACCTTTAAAATTAACCACCGATGCTTCTAATGTAGCATTGGGGGCTGTATTGTCACAAGATACAATTCCTAATGATCATCCCATAGCATACGCGTCGCGAACCCTAAATCAAATAGAACAGAAATATTCGACGATCGAGGAATTGCTGGCCATAGGCTTGCAAAATGTATCATTATCTGTAGGGCGTACATTCGAAATTTTGACAGATCATCGTCCTCTAGTGTGGTTATTTAACCTAAAAGAGCCAAATTCAAAACTCTTAAGAGATCCCCTTAAATTGGAGGAATTTCGCTACGCTATAAAATATAAACCAGGGAAAATAATATTGCAGATCCTATATCTAGAATTAATCTTAATACTTTAGAAACCCAATCAAACCTAAATAATTCTGGAAATATTGACCTCGACATAAGGGAATTTTTAGGAGAATTTAACCCCGATAACATTGATCCCGTAGAATTGGATAATACACTAAAGGAACTCGAAATTTATAATTTACAACCACAAGTAAATAATCTTGAAATAATTCAAAAAAATATTAATAAACATTTAGAAAACAATAAATTACAAGGCCAAAAAAATTATAATAATTCAGATACAAATAGGGCATATAGCGGAGAATCTTCCCAAGATGCAAATTTTACATTGTTAGATATTATAAATAATAAAGCATTTCAATTAATAGTAAAGAAATTTCCATAGGTGCCTTACTTGAATGATACTTTAACGACGGTCATAAAATCATTTGAGATACAGTTCCAGCTGACGAGAAGGTTATCACCAAGTTTCTTAGAGAAAATGTTTCAAAAAATATTTCATACATACATTTTTTATCTAAAAAACTTCAGTCCTATTTTTCAAAAGGTTTGGTCAAAAAATTTTACTAAGTTAAAATTATTTGAATGTACTAAAATAGTGAATGACATGCTACAGGAAGAACGCGATATGATGATGAAACAAAAACAGTAGGGTAAAATAAAACATAGTGGGATTGAGGAAACTTTGAGGACCTTAAAATTAAATTACTTTTCGAAATCAATGAAAAATTATGTCACCGATTATATAAATGCTTGCAAAATCTGTCATAGAGCAAAATATAATAGAAAAACTCCTAACGAGCATTTAGTTTTAACATAAACCCTTTTGAAACCATTTGAAATTATACAAATTGACACTTTTAAAGTATTATAGATTTTTAATAATTTTAGACAAGTTTTCAAAGTTTGGGCAAGCTTTGCCATATTTCGGAACTTCTATTTCAGCCTGTCAACACTGGTACATTTATTTTCCTTTTTTGGTGTCACAAAACAAATTATCTCTGATGAAGGAACATAATTTCAAAACGACGCTGATAAAGAACGATTAAGATCATATAAAATCACTATTCATTTCACAATACCCTACCACCATGAATCAAATGGGTCAGTATTAAGATTTCATTCTACTACAACTAAATATCTCCGGCTGTTAATAGAACAAGACAAAGATGCCGATGTCCTTTCTTTAATGCCTTATGCAATTATAGCTTACAACTATACCAATCATTCTAGTACATGGTATACACCTCATGAATTAGTATTAGGGCATAATAATAGTCGTGATCCAATGGCACTTATATCAGCAGAAGTTTATACACAAAATATAAATTCTCATCAAAATAATACCAAAGCTTTATATACTAAAGTACACGAAGAATCACAAAATGCAAAAGGAAAAATTATAAATCGTGTAAATGAAACAAAAAACTGTAGTTCCTAAAGTTGGTGCACAGGTTTATAGAAAAATTGAAAATCGGGCAGGCAAATTAACACGTAAATTTAAGGGACCCTATATTCTAACCACAGTCTTAAATGGATAATTAGAACTAGAAAACCCAAAAAACAAAACAAAAAAATGATTGTGCATATCAATGAAACTAAAATACTGCCTAAAATTTCAGATGGCTCACTGGAGTCGCCGTTGACACCACAGCCATCAAGCCCCACACCCTAAACAATTATCCTGGGCTCCTCCCATATAAACAAGGGACAACTAAATTAGTAACCAGTCATTGGTCTTTTATACAAATATATAACTTATCTTCAATCTCGATGATAAGAAATCAATCAAACGTATTACATAACTTTAATACTCACCATGGATATCATTCTGAGTTTGAAAATTCTTTTATTCCTCTTTTATCTTTAGAAAATAAAATAGAAACACAAATTAATCCTCTGTCAAAAACTGACCAATTGTTCACCCTATAAAGCAGAGGTCAATACCTGTCAACCACTTTGTGTTCAACTACAAACAATTCAAATGACGCAAACTTCCGATGGCTTATCACCGCACCTAAGAAGAAAGTAGTCATTATTGATTGCCAAGAAACAAAATACAACGTACCCATCATCCATGGGACATTGTTGTACTGTGCACATAAAATCCCTAACGTCAAGAAATTGACCGACCGTCACCGGATCTTAGAAGTATCAGTTTAAAAGAAAATCAAGAAAAATACAAATCAATCTACAAATCCAAAAGAAAAATTTATAAAATATTAACACTCCGGTTTACTATTCCAGAACAAGTATAGAACAGTCATTGGATCTAATTCTAGGATTTTGGATATTAAGAAAAATCTGTGCATTCTACCATCAACAAAGCCAACGATCGAGGGAAGTGGAAATTGTCGTTTGATGTCCTTAAGGGATGTGTTCACATCCAAGGGTGGAGTAGTTACATTATTTGGAAGTTGCAACTTATCAAGAAATATAATACTGTTTCGAAATAGCACACTAGTGTAGACCCTAAATCCGACTCTGTCTAAGCCATGTATGAAAGTTAAAATTATGGCGGATGCGCAGGGATTTCTTAGAACTGTTTACGATTTTTTTGTGACTATCTTATCTTGACATTGTTTTTGTGACCAGCCTTATCTAGAAAATGCTAGAGCGCCAATTGGTTTTGTGTAAACCGCAATCTAGAATTATCTAGTAAAAAAAGCACGAATATATAAAGGACCGACCAGCGAGAGAAGTTTAGTTGATAAAGTGATCTCGCAATATAAACAGCGAACAAGTAAATAGTATTGAATTTATACTATAAATAAACTGAACTTTTTCTTCTCTAAACCAAGTTCAAAATATTCATTTTTTATTTTCAATAACATTCAGATATTAAGACTAACCTCATTTGAACATAGAAAGAGGAATTAAAGTCAGTATATGGTTTTTTAATATTAGTTTATTAAATTCTAGTTTTACATAATATTGTACATTTTTACAAATCACTTCATAATACTTTCTTAACTTTTTGTGTATTTTTTTGTTTATTGGCCATTTATGATTTAGTATACTGTCTAATATAAAAAAGGTACTGCCAGAGTTGTGAATAATTTGAAATACATATATGCAAAATACCTATTTTTATTGTTCATTTGAAATACGTTTTTTTAAAACGTATTTACTATTTTATTTGAAATACTTTATATAAATATTTAGTACTTATAAAATGCAAAATGGTTTTGTTAAATTTTTTAATTAATATTTTTCATTGTTAAATTCAAATTAAGTTTCTAAATGTTGATGATAACAATAATGCTCACATTGCAGGTCTAACTTAAACTGTTTCTGTGTATTTTTCAAACAAAACAACTGATACAAAATTATGTGATCGCCGTGTCAGACAAAAAAACCATACTTACACATTGACGTGGTCACATTGTATGTATATTTATACCACATCTGCGTAGAAATCACGATTCTACTGCGCGGATTTTCGATTGGAAAATGAGCGATTACCCACGGAGGTTTCCAACTTTAAACCCGAATGGGAAACAGTGTGAGGGGTCAATTCCATCTAAAATATTAAAACAATCAACTCTTCCAGCTATCTTACCAAGTCAGTTAATTTCGACAGATGAGTATTGAATTTCATAGTGGACACCACGTCACCTATATCAATTGTAGAAAATGAATCTTTTATTGAAGGTGCGCTACAATTAACTGTTCCACCAATAATCATTTGCAGGCAAACAATACACTGAATATGTAGACAATATAAAAGAAGCATTGAAGAAGGTTGATTTTATATGCACCACTACTGATATATGGTCATCATCTAAGAGAAGCTATTTGGGTGTAACGGCTCATTGGATTGATTGTGATACATTTGATCGAAAAAGTGCAACTTTGGCTTGCAGGAGGTTTAAGGGAACGCTGATTGTAGAAATTTATTCCGAATTTAAAGCTGACAAAAATCGTAAAGACTATTACCGACAATGGAACAAAAATGGTCAAAGCTTTCAAAATACAAGAAGACCCCGCTTAACGATGTTTCGGTTTAGCGCTCTTTTATTTAAACCCAGGTATTCCCCGGAATTGCTCGCAGCACTACGGGGATTCCCCGAAATTGTGCCCAGCGCTAGGTTTCCAAATATGTACATAACATATCCGAACCAGTGTAGTTGTGTTTCTTGTTTGGTGCGGTGCTGTACGGTCGCATTTTTATCATATGTAACATTTGTTGACATTATTGTAAGTATAAATTTATATAATACTATAACGATTAATACAGTGACAAATATGATTTTTAGTTTGTATCATGGGTGGTAATAAAAAAACAACAGAAAAGAAAGCAACCAGAAAAAGCATTTCACTGGAAACTAAAATGCAAGTGATTAGAAGATTAGTCTGATGAACGTCAATCTCAAATTAGTGCTGCATTGAATTTGGCAACTTCAACAATAAGGACAATTCTTAAGAATAAAGAAAAAATACTGTCATCGGCAACTGCAACTACGTCAAGCCTGCAACTAGAATTACCTGTTCTAGAAATAACATTATAGAGGAAATGGAAAAACGACTGTCTATATGGATTGACGACGAAATTGAACGCAATATGCCATTTAGCCAATCTATCATAATAGAAAAAGCTAGAAGAATTTTTAATTACATTCAGGCTGAGGAAAGTTACACAAGTGAAACTTTCGTTGCTAGTAGAGGATGGTTTAATAGATTTAAACATCGAAATAATCTTCACAGCATAAATATTACGGGAGAAACAGCAAGTGGTGATACGAAAGCGGCGGCTGAATTCCCAGCGACATTAAAAACAATAATTGAACAAGGAAACTATCCTCCAGAATTGATTTTCAATGTTGATGAAACAGGCCTGTTTTTGAAGAGAATGCCAAAACGAACATTTCTATCCCGTGAAGAGAAACGAGCATTTCTATCTCGTAATGAGAAGCGAGCACCAGGATTTAAAGCTGCAAAAGATGGCTTACCACTTCTTCTGGATGGTAACACAAGCTCAAATTAAAACCACTACTAGTTTACCACTTCAAGAGCGATGAAAGGCATATCTAAATCAACTGTACCTGTAAATTGGGAGTCGAATAAAAAATCATTGATAACTAAACTCATGGACAAAATTATTGAATATTTTTTGTAATCATTATTATTTCAAAATAAATTGAAATAATCGCCGTAAACTTACATGCGCTGATATTAGTTATCTAGTAGGCTGATTACTCATTTGATTTAACATATTTTGACGTTTAATTGATTATTAAATGGCACATATTATTTTCTCTTGTGCATTTTATCAAAAATAATTATTTACATATTTTATGAATTATAGTGAATTAAGCTTGGAATAGAAAATAGTGTTTGTGTTTGTTACTATTGAAAACATCAGTATGCCACCAGTTAGACACTGCAATGAAGTTGAAGCGGTGCAAATTGGAACTCTATATAACGAATGATATAAACAAAAGGATATCGCACGACGTCACAGGAGACGTCAATCTACAGTATCGAATATTTTAGAAAGTTATGCAGAGACTGGAAACTCCGTACGTAGACCTAGTCAAGGGCGCAAGAGCAACAGCAATTGATGATCCATTTTTGATACTTAATTCTACACGAAATCGCACATTGACATCGACGCTTCTCAAAAATGACTTACTAAATGTAAGACTAATTAATGTAAGTTCAAAAACAGTTAGGCGAAGATTAAAAGAAGCAGGTTTAAAGCCAAGACGGCCCGCCAAAGTTCCACGTCTTCTCCAAAATCACAAATCCCGACAATTACAATTTGCTAGAAGACATATTCAGTAGGATATCGAGAATTGGAAAGATATTCTTTTTACGGATGAGACTAGAATTCAGTTATGGAAGCCAGATGGACAAAACCACGTCTACAGAAGAGTTGGACAACGATATGCTGCCTACAATCTCATAGAGACCGTTAGTTTTGGCGGTGGTGGTATAATGCTCTGGGGCGGTATTTCTTGGGAGGGACGCACTGAACTCGTGGAAGTGATTGGACAAATGACAAGTGACTTGTATATTGAAAACATCCTGCAAGATCATGTTTTGCCTTATGTCGGCTATATTGGATATGAAGAATTCATATTAATGCACGATAATGCTCGACCGCATGCAGCTGACGTGGTGACTAATTACCTTGATGCGGTCCAAATTCAAAGATTAGATTGGCCACCATATAGCCCCGACTTAAATCCAATAGAACATACATGGGACTATCTTAAACGCCGCATACGATGAAGAAATCCAGTTCCAAGTACAATAGACCAACTTCGGATTGTTGCACAAGAAGAGTGGAATGCAATTCCTCAACCGTTTATCCAGAACCTCCTTAGCAGCATGCCGAGATGAATGGAAGCAGTAATTAGAACTCGAGCGGGGAATACTCGTTACTAACTTTGCTCTAATTTTAATCAAAAGACTTGTAATTGGCCTCCAATTAGTATTTAAATATGATGTAAATATCCTCAATTTTCATAACATTTAGCATTAATTTTTTTTCACGATTTTCTTCTGATTAAAACTTGAGATTATTCACTGAAATATTTTAAAATAAACAGTTTCTCGTAAATGATAGTATTTAAATGACTTGATTCATCAGAATTTATTTTTTCAACAAGAAATTATGAAAAATTAAAAATATTCGATAATTTTGTCCATGAGTATATGAAAATTTTCCAGGATTGGTTCACTGAGCATATCTGCCCGTCGGTTAAACGTTATTGCGAAATTAATAAACTTAATACTCCAAGCCACCCAACAAATTTATCAGACTGAACAACATGCATTCCAGTCGAAGTAGTTTTATTGCCACCTAACACAACTGCCTTAATCCAACCAATGGCCCAAGGCGTTATATCCAATATTAAGGCTTATTATTGGCGGCGAACATTTAAGCAGATGTTTGAAAAAACAGATGGAGAAGAGAAGCAATCAATAAGAGATTTTTGGAAAAACTACAATATCATGAATGCTGCAGGAAACACAAACCTTTCTTGGAATGAGATAACAGAAAGATCTTTGAAAGGAGTATGGAAGAACATTTGGCCAGATTTAAGTAAGAGCGAAGACATTGAACACTATCGTTATGGATGAAATAGTGGAATTAGAGAAACAATCCGATTTAGATGAGGTAAATGTGGAAGATGTCGAAGAAATAGTTCAAGAAACAGCACCTAGTCTTTCTAAAGATGAGCTCAAGTAATTAACTGAGCAAGAAGAAAACAAAAATATTGATAGTAGTGATTTCAAAGAAGAGCAAAAAGAACTTTCGATGGTGTTTGTAAAAAGGAGATTGACAACTATAACTGAAATTATGGACCAATTTGTTGAAAATGATCCAAATTTTGACTGGAGTTCAAACGCAAGACGGGGTGTTATAGATGGTTTATCCACTTATCAACAACTTCTGACAGAACGCAAACTACATTAGATGCCTTCGTGACAAAAAACAGCAAATTGGAAACACAGAATAGACTGAATGATTAGATTGACTTAGAATTTTATTTGTTTTAGAAGTTATTCGTTTATATTATTTTTATTTTTGTAAGAAATAAATGTTTGGTTTTATTTAAAAAAAACATACTTTTTAAATTTAATACCTAACCAATTTTCTATCCATCTTCCTCTAACCCCATTATTCACATGTTAAGATAGTCTCGTTTAGCGCTGTTTCACATTACGCTCTAGTTTGATGGAACGTGTCCTACGCGTTAAGCGGGGTCTTACGGTATACAGAAAATATTCAGATACAGGAACAAGTGTAAGAGATTCAGCTCCTATTCAAAATATTGAAGTTGTGCATATTAATATTGACGATGATAATATGTTAACTCAGTTTCCGGAACCATCTGAAGAATTCCAACTACCTAATCATGAAAGGAGTGCCACACGCACATTACATTTAAATAGTTTCAAGAGATACGGATAAGGCTCCATCTCAAAGTAATTCATACAAAAATATTATGAAGCAGTTTGGAATATGTGTTCAAGGTATCCTAAAGCCCGTGAAGTCTATTCACAATTAACTGGAAAATCCCCTACTTCTCCATAAACAACATAATGGAATTCATACTATAATTCCCTTCAAGGTCTACTTGCTTTAAAGGATGAAACTTCAAAAAAGCTTGAATTAACAATTTTTAAAGAAATTGAAATTCAATGCTATAGCATTTCCTTTTCTCACACGGTATATTAGATTTAAAAAATAAAATGTTATTTATTTTGATCATTTCTACATAGCATGACATGTGCCTTATATAGCACAATTACAATTTTATTTTCATCATCGGTGATAAATATGATTATTTATTCGAGTAATCGATGAAGTATTGAAATGAAGTTGGGTATCAGTTTTCACACACTGTACATTTATTTTCACCACCACCTGTTCATTCATTAATCAACGCTTTCTATCAAAACTATGCTATTTAACTAGTATCATAGTCCTGGACTGAACAATAACATTACAGTGAGGTTGAATTTATTTACTCATCGTTCATTTATAATATTGTCACTGAAATAAATGTTATTGTACGTACCTAATTGATATTTTGTATTCACGTTATTGTATTACTATGTATTTATTTTCCATTGATAATATGTTTAATTTCAGAGCTATTCGATCATAATTCATGGTGGTAATATTTTGTTTTCATTTGCCAAATTATAAGTTAATATTCTGAGAGTAGACAATTATCAGCTGCAGCGAACACAATACCAATAAGTATTCTAGTTCCTTTTTTGTACTACTTATTCGCTCAGTGTGAACTCTGGCGTGTATTTCTTGTTCCGTACATGTTCTATCCTCGAGTGAAAGAGAGAGTTCATTTTCATCTTTCAAATATTGGTAGGTAACACTGATTGTTATACGATTTCTGGATCGTGGAAGTAAGCAATTGACAGGAGTAAGTGATTGGAAGATCAACGAGGCGTCAAGGAGATCTATCGTTTCTTATAGTTTCTCAATATCTTCAAGGTTTGGGGATTTGCCCCTTTTAGTCATTTAGTGATTTGAAATTAATGACTTTCAGTTGTTTTGTGAACCCTCTGGGGTAAAGAAGTATGTATTTTTTGTAATTCTATTCTAGTTTTTTTACTTCACTCAACATGTATTGGAATAGGTTGTCATTTTACCTATTTCACAGGGTTCAAGGAGAGGCTCACTTTCAGAGAAGAGGCATACATTAAAAGAGAGGCCGACTCTCAAGCCAAGACGTACTTCTATCTGGGGGCCCATTTTCAAAGCGAGTTCAAACTGAGGTTCATTTAGATCTGAGAGCTTATTTCATCCTAGGGCCCACTTTCTTGTGATGCTCATTCCGACCCTTACTCAGTACCGTACTCAATCCTACGTTATTATGGTCTACCACCTAGACGTCTAGGTGTCTGAAATCTGAATGTTCATACCAGTAACATTACCGTTCACCTACATGCAAAATCACCACCATCGAAGAATGATCTGAGGACAGATTATCTGAGAGACCCTTAGATAATTAGGTATTTTATGTTTATCATTCTATGTGAATATTTTTATGCATAACTAACTGTATATTACTGTGTCCAACGATAATATTTGATTTTACTATCATTTTGAAACTGATCAGATTTAATTTTATTTAATTTTGAAACTGATCAGATTTAATTCGTATTTTATTTTGAAACTGATCAGATTTAATTCATATTTAATTTTGAATAATTATTCTGGATACAGTTCCAGAAATCACATTTCGACATTTATTTTTTTTGTCATTATATGCCTGTATATATTTGTACATGGTCATCTTTATTGCTCATTTTGAACAATAAAACATCATTAGGGTTTTTGACTATTATTTCATAATACTCTGTCTCAAATAATTCAAGGGTTTCTGGATTCCATGCCAACAAAAATTTAGTGGCGCTCAAGGTATTTAATGTAACTATCAAATTTCGCAATTTTTTTTAATCATTTGAACCACGACCCATTGCCGCCAGACGAAGGGCTGCCGTTCGGTGTTTGGCAAAGTAAAATTATGGCCATAATGCGACAAAGATACTACGGATGTCTTATACCAGAACGAATGAGAATCCAGAGAATTCTAAGCAGTTTGCAAATGGATAACCTTAACTACTGTGGTGTATTAATAGAAATGATTAAAGAAAGTCTTAATAAGCGCTTTGAGATATTATATAAATTAAAGGAACCAAAAGCAAAAGATGCCATAATAGCATCCTTATCGTATCCCTTTTTCCAAATTAAATGGGTGCTTCCAACATAGAACTCTAATAAAAAAAGGGAAATACTGAATCCGATTATATGCTTGTTGAAGACTCTGATTCTTCAGCAGCCAGTGATAACGGTAATATTACAATAGACCTGGAAACACTATATTTAAAAGATGAAGACAATAGTTTAGAATTCCTGCACTAATATCCAAGTGTAAAAAAAACTCTTCCTTATCAAGTTCTGCTCCTGTTGAACGACTATTTTCGTTTGGTGGAATGATTATGAGGCCACATAGATCGAACATGAACTTTTTGAACAAATACTAGTGTAAAAATCAGTGAAATAAGATATTTTATTTGAAAAATCTATTTTTAAAATACGTATTTTGCATTCAAATACCTTCATGGAAAACCAGTTTGTATTTTTATTTGAAATAAAAAATAACCAAGCATTTGTATTTTGTATTTAAATACTTTTAATAAACTATTTTGTACATCTCTTGAGTATTGGAAAACGTTTTAGCCTAATCAAATGGTGCTGAAAAAGGGCAAATAGGGGAAAGTTTTGGTGCAGTTTTGAAATTTGGTTTCTATGTTTTTTTGACCGCAGGACACAAATTTTAAGATTCCCAACAAGCATTTTGACTGGAAAAAAAACGACTTTCCTACTTTTTTTAATAGCTCCAAAACTATCCATTCTTCGTTTATATTGTAGATATATTAAGTAAAAGAGCATTAAATTTCCTATATTTTATGTTATTGAGGTTTTACTGTCCGATCGATTGTATAAACGTGAGAGCGTCACAAAATTATGCTGTATTAATAGTACAGCGTAAAAAATATGATTTTTATATTTATTTTAGTTAGTATATAGTTTTATATAGTATTGTGTGCTCAGATATTTTCCTAACTCCGCCAGAGGTGGCTGCTATACGGTTAGTGCCTCTACAGCCACAAGCCTAGATTAAGAAGGAGGGTTTTGCGTTGGATCGGCTCCCCAACCACGTAAAAATGACACTTCTGCGAATTATTAACGCGGCCCTTCAAACCGAACTGGACTTGACTAGATGCAACGGAAACTCATATTGGTCAATGGCTTGGATTTGACGCAGCGGAATTAAAACTGGGCACTTAGATCACTTTATCCATGCGACAAGCTGGAAAAATGCGGGAGATAGCAGACATAATGCTTAAATACAAGTATGATATACTGGCGATTCAAGAAATTAGATGGCAGGGGCAAGGGAGAATTGAGAATAAGGACTTCACCCTCATCTGCAGTGGACCTGATATGAAGACCGGATTGTTTGGCACTGGATTTCTGATCAAAAAGTCAGTAAGAGGGAGTCTGTTATATTATCAAGCAGTAAGTGATTGAATACATAAGATCAGACTCATAGGTAAATTCATAAATGTCTCAATAATATCAGCCCATTCACCTTTTTTGTGTTCTATATATGTTGCAACTAAATTCTGAATAGTACGAGATTATCTTCGACAGGAATCACTTGCAAGCAAGCGAAAGAAGACGCTGACACCTTGATAGTTAACACATCTATGGAATTGGCTCCAACCAATGAGACAGTGATTATAGTTGGTGAGGATATTGACCTATTGGAAATTTTGATAGGTCTCTGCAAACACTCAGATGTTTCCTTTTTGAAACCTCAGAGGGACACACACTTTTAAGTGAAACAATAATCGCCGATAATATCCTGTTCTTGCACATAATAGGTTATGATAGATTCACGTGTTTACGAAAAGTTATCCTTAAGTTTATATTGTAAATCGACTCAATAAATTTTCGGTGAAGTGTGGATTTTATGAGTGATAGCCCTGTAGACTGTAAAGATTGAGATTTGGAGATTCTGAGGGAATATTACGTTTTAGTCAAAAGTGAGGTTAGACCTGATATAACATAACATGAATAATTGTAATTCTTGTAAAAATACGATTCCTGAAGCATCTAAAGCAGTGTGTTGCGATAGTTGCCATATAGTTATGCACCCGCTAGAAGCCTGCACGGGTTTAAATGCATCAGAACTCAGAGCTGTTGTCATTCAAAAACGTACTATGTTGTATTTTTGTAAAACATGTAGGGAGGCTTTCAAAAATGTACCAGCCCTGTTGCACCAAATTGGAGAGTTGAAGAATGAGTTAGAACTTTTAAAAAAGGAGCTTGAAACTGTCAAAAAACACAAATGCAACCACGGTGATTCTGAAATCAGCACAGAAGAAATTGTCAATGAAATACAGGAAAGGGCAAACAGATCTAGGAACTTCATAATTTATAATGTGAAAGAATCAGAATGATAAGAAAGTGGTGCTGGAGGTCTTTGAAACACTGAATATCACTTCGAGTAGTGGTGATAGGAACAAAGTTGAAAAGGTTCTTCGTATTGGCAGAAAGTCGGTTGGCTCTTGTAGACCAATAAAAGTCATCTGTGCTGATCCGTCATGGGTTAAGGAAGTTTTGAAAGCTAAGAAAAAGTTAGTGCATTCCGATTATAAGATTAACTCTGATCAGACTAGAATACAGAGGGAGCAATATAAGAAAGCATTAGCTGAATTACAGTTGAAGAATGAGGGGAATGATAAGAGTTTTGTAATTCGGTACATCAATGGGTCTCCTAAGGTCATAAAAAATGACCGACAGGCAGTGAGAAAAAACTAGATAATACCCCACTACTAATGTACTACCAGAATGCTAGTGGTATGCGAACCAAAATTTCTGACTTTGGTTTAGCAGTAAATTCTTCTAACTATGACATTGTTATTATCGCAGAAAGCTGGTTGTATGATGATATCTATTCGGAAGAACTAAGTTGCAGTAATTACAACATATTCAGAGCTGACCGGAATGTACAAATTACAGGGAAGAATAGAGGGGGTGGTGTATTGGTCATGGTGAAGAATCATATTCAGGCCTCGATTATTAACAAATCTGAGACTACATTTGAGCAGTTGTTTGTATTATGTAAATGTTTGGGTGTTAAATTTATTGTGGGGGGTATTTATATACCGCCTAGGTCGTCTGAAGATCTGTACCGGGACCACTGTCTGACAGTTGAACAGATATGTGCTGAGTATCCTAATGTTAAGCTATACATAGTAGGAGACTTTAATTTACCTGAGGCGCAGTGGTCGAATGCTGATAATGGAGTAAGTGTGAGATGTCCTGCCAATTCATCTGCATTAGAACTGGCACAAATGTACGGATTCTATAGTATGTACCAGATGGTGGATGTTCCGAACAGCCGAAACATATTTTTGGATTTACTGTTTACCAATGACTGCTTCACTGAATGTATTAAATCTCTGGACCCTATTTTTAGCGACACTATTAATCATACTTCATACACTTGTAGCTTTAAGTTAAGGAATGCTAGATTAGATCCACTTATGGTGGAAGATTTTTACTTTGATTTTAGAAATGGTAACTATCAGGGTTTAAATGATTATTTATTCTCAATAAATTGGTGTCACATTCTCAATAATAGGGATATAAATGTTATGGTGTCGGAATTTTACAAGGTTCTTAACTATGGTATTCAGTTGTTTGTTCCACAGAAAAAATTTAGAACATCCAACTTTCCTTCTTACTTTTCTGCAGAATTAAGAAAGTTGATTTCTCTTAAAAAAAACATTCACAAAAAGTATCAGAGGTCTAAGAATGCTACAGATTATTTAGAGTTTAGTAAGGTTAGAGCGAAGTGTAAAAAATTATCGAAAGAGTGTTATAAGAATTATTTGAATACTATAAATAGTGACCTGAGTATGAACCCAAGAAATTTTTGGAAATTTATAAATAAAAAAAAAAGTTCTAATGAAATTCCGAAAAATATGAGTCTCAATAATGTAATAGGTACCAACGGTCAAGAAATTGTTGATCTCTTTGCCGATCACTTTGCTACGGTTTTCTCAAGATCTAATGCAATACCTCCTGAGGAGGCTTTACCACAAATTAATATTGATTGTCCATGTATAAGTGTTGCAGAGGTATTTGACAAGCTGGGATCACTGCCTTATAAGTTGATGATTGGTCCTGATGGTATTCCAAATTTGGTCTTAAAGCAATGCAGATATTCTTTATCACAGCCTTTGTGTAAGCTATTTAATTTGTCTTTGTCTACTGGTGTGTTTCCAGATATGTGGAAAGAAAGTTTTGTCTCTCCAATATTTAAGTCAGGTTCAAGAAATGATATTAAAAATTATCGTAGTGTATCTATACAGTCTTCAATCCCAAAAGTTCTTGATAGTTTAATGTTTGACTGTTTGAATTGGCAGTGTAAAGAGATTTTAATTGATGAGCAGCATGGCTTTAGGGGGGGTCGATCTACGGTAACCAATCTGCTCATATACAATAATAAGTTGTCGAATGCCTTGGAGAGAGGTTATCAGGTTGATGCCATATATACTGACTTCTCCAAGGCCTTTGACAGAGTTAATCACTTGTTGTTGGTTAGGAAGTTAAAAAATTTAGGTTTTTCAGACGGATTAGCGACCTGGATGCTTAGCTTTCTTAGTGAGAGAAGGTTGAAGGTAAAAATTGGTAATTTCTTGTCAAGAGTGATTGATGTGAGCTCTGGTGTCCCTCAGGGGGGACATTGTTCTCCTTTGCTGTTTAGCCTGTTTGTCAATGACATCAAAGATATTATAAGGGATTGTGAATTTTTAATGTTTGCCGATGATCTCAAATTATTTTTAGTGATTCGGAATGACATCGATATTGATTTGCTTCAAAGGGAACTAGATAATCTGTCTAAATGGTGCAAATTAAACTTGTTAGATTTGAATGCTGAAAAATGCTTTAAGATCTCTTTTAGTAAAAAGAAAACTAGAATCCCGTCCTCTTATTCAATAGATGGTCAGTTGCTAGTAAATAAAGAATTGGCTAAGGATTTGGGAATTCTTTTTGACTCTCATTTAAGTTTTGGTGAGCATATCAATCAATTAGTGGTTAGGGCTCAAAGGATGTTGGGATTTACTTTGAGGAATTGTAATGATCTCTCTCTGGAAGCTGTGAGGTCTATATATGTTGGGTTGGTCAGATCACAACTGGAATATGGTACATGTATTTGGACACCACAGTATAATGTTTATAAGTCATTACTCGAGAGATTGCAAAACAAATTCTTGAGATATTGTAATTATAGGTTCAATTTGAATCTCATTGCTGATCATGATTATTCTCTAATTTTACATAAACTAAACTTGCTCTCGTTGGATAAAAGAAGGATTATGTATGACATTACCCTCATTTATAATATACTTAATGGTGTTGTATCATGTCCATCCTTGTTGTCTGAAATATATTTTGCAGTTCCACAAAGAACGCTACGGCATTGTAACCTATTTTCCATAAGTTTTCATAGAACTAATTATGGTAAACATTCTTTTATGGGCAGATCTCTAGAATTTTTAAATAAGGATAAGTTGGATGTTTTTAATAGCTCTTTCCAGGTCTTTAAGAGTACTCTAATAAGGTTTCTTTGAAGTAATATGTACTGTTATCTTATATTTGTCATAATATTGTCATGTTATTGTTAATTTGTCTTGTGATTTTTTAAATACATCTAGTAATGCTGTTTTTTTTAGATTTACTTAGTTAAGTTTGTTAATTGTAGTTTAACATAACCGCATTGTATGCTGTTGTTTCTATTTTGTAGTGGGGTTTTCCCGTCTAATAAATAAATAAATAAATAAATAAATAATCAGTGGGAGTGATAAAAAATCAACATTGTACAATCAAGGAAAACTAAAGTTCCTTCAGATCCTAAGAAAAACCCCTCATATTGCTGACAATATCAAAGTTTTCAAAGATTCCAATAGTACTCAGGATATGGTTGCTGATGCTGGTGGACGTTTCTTTGTTTCACTATACACTAGTAAAACAGTGGCTTGACTGAATCACTTGCGATAAGTTTTCCACACTAAATTTTCTTTCAAGCACAACGCAAACATTGCATAACTACAACAGTAGCTCGAGAACACTTACTAAGAGTATACTGTCAGGTCCAGCAATGGTTAAGTGTCGAAAAAAAACAGAAGAATGCTGATGGGAAAGATCACAAACTGGTCTTGTACCTGTAACAAGCTTGCTACCACCGGCTCCCCAAAATTTATTAAAGCTTGTCTCGTGCAAGTGCACGTCAAATTGCCAACTTTTGCTTGAACTGCGAAAACAGTTGCAACAATACAGTGGCAGTCATTATTGACGACCCGAAAGAGCTGGAAAAGCCTTAACATGAGTTAAAAATAAATACTGAACGTCCTATAAATAGGACACTGAAACCTAATGGGTTAAACACAACACTTCAAGGTTTATGGAAATCACGTCGGCAGCTGCTTAAGTTTTGTTGATTAGATTGATCATGTATATGGGGTAAAATTGATAGCGCATTAGGCAAATTTTATTTTATTAATAGCCATCAACAATACAAATCATTGTGTTTTATCAAAGTTTGTTTCAGTAATCTTGCCAAGAAAGTATCAAATAAAGTTAGGTGCACGTTCTTACATGGATTATCCTCAAGATACACATAAAAAAAATAATTGAAAGATGTTGTATTCGTCGCGCGCCCTCCGTTTTTAAAATTCCTTTTGTCAAACTTTGCAACATATATAATGGCGTCTGTATTAGGACCAGTGGAAGTTTTTACAACTACAGGGGAAAACGGATTTATTAAAGCAACAAATTGTTGTGGAGAATGGGGTTTCCCTTTCACAATAACCGCCTTATGCTATTTAGTAAAAAATTATTTAGATAATCAAGGTCGTACAATAAACAAATTTAAATCTAATATGCCTGGTACTGATTGGGTCCGATCTTTACTCAAACAACATTAAAAATAAGTCAAAAACTGGCAATTCACATCAAAAGATCTCTTGCGTTTCAAGAGATATCATCAAAGAATCTTTCAATAATTTAAGAGAAACTCATATTGTCAACTAAGATGAAATAAATTTACAGGATGACCCTGGTAAGCAAAAAATGCCGTTTCGTCATGGCACTAAATATCCAGAGCGCATGTGCAATTTTACAAAGACAGCCGTTTCAGTTATGATGTGTGGATTGCCTTATGGCATACTATTACCTCCCTATGTCATATACAAGGCTGAGACATTGTGGCAGCAATTGACGGAAAGGTGATCCTTGCACTAACGAAAGATTCTGCTGTAGATTGTAACGGGGGTCATACAGGCCCTCCAGCCAATCAAGCACTTTTATAAGATCTTTTGTCCACAACTCTTAATCTATTCGAGTCCCGGGATTCCGAGACTACGTGCGAAGTTTATTAGTTTCCTGGGAGATAAGTTCCTGACATCAGAGGACGTTAAGAAAACCTCTCCCGGGAATTGCTGCTGTGCTGGAGCGCGATACAATCGAACACATCATGGTAGATACTCAAACTTTTACAGACTAGTTTGAAGCTTGTTTTCAACCCCACACAAAACGTTTGCCTGTAAAGAAAGCGCTAATAGGTGATAATCTTTCCTTGCACTTCACTGAGAGTGTTCTAAGGCAATGTGAAGAAAAGAATATTGCTTTTTTCTGTCTTCCTAAAAACTTTACGCATGTGAGTCAACCGCACGTTGTTTTTTTTTCCGTTCTTTGAAAATATATTGGAGATATATACTCACAAAGTGGAAAAAAACAGCAGACTGACAATGGTAAGAAAGATTTTCCACTATTATTAGCTTCAACTCTATTAAATATAATAGTAAATCAGATAGTGCAATAAAAAAAGACTTAGTAAGTCCTGCAGAAAATACCAGAAGAGGAGGCTGTAAATGCTGATGGTTCTGTACACAACGTTATAGTAAACGTTTTACAGCCACTCAATTAAGAGGAAATATTATTCGCCAAAAATCATCCATAGAACCTGGAAAAAGTGTAGTTGCAAACAATGGAGATGAAGTTAACTCTGACTCAGATATAGCAAATCCACTAACTAATGACGATTGGGATGAAGATCCTCCACAAGATGAAACGGCTGGTGTGCAAGCAAAAACAGAATATCTAGATCTGGAAATAAATGATATCGCAATTGGGGTATTTCTGTTAGTGGTTTATGGAGGATTGAGGAAATAAACAGCTTATCGATATGCAGCTATTATCCAAAATATTATTATAAATAGAGAAAGGAAAAAAGAATTTGAATCAGAGCTTGGAAAAATAAGTTTCAAATTCATGACCGTGGTGAATTTATAGCAGATATGTCAGATTTTGCCTAATCTAGCAAGACAAGAGTCTACAGATGGCCGCGTTGCCTATTTGTTTGAAAAAGTTATTGACGTTTTTCAAATTATATAAAACTTTTCACGTTGTTTGCATTTTGTTTTTGAAATAATTTGATTTGTAATGGTTCTATTATATATCATTTTATATTGATTACTGTAGACTAATGCGTAAAGTGAGAATATTAATTAGTTATTTATTTTTTCCAGGTAGCTTAACCAACGATCAATCTCAAACCTACTGAACAATCCCACCCCATAATATTCAAACAGCGATAACTTTATTTTTAACTGACTCTCTGAAGTATGGCTGAGATTGATCACTTATAAGGTTTTACCAGTACTTTTCATGTAATAAAATATGTGGTGAAAAATCTCACCCCCAAATGAGTGTAAGATTGTTCATAACTTTTTGTCCTCTACGACCTATATTTCAAATTTAAATACCATAAAGAAAATATGAGCAAAAATGTTTAAACTTGATCAATTTCACCCTAAATTACGGTACATACAAAATTTCAAAACTTCCACCGTAACTTTCCCCTATATTCTACCAGTTGATTAGACTATATAGATCTGCATAAAAATGGATGTACTCAAACTGAAATCAAGTGTTCGTCTTACTGCATAAATAGATTTTATCAGTAAAAGTCTACAATGCTAAAATATGAGAACTGTATACACAAGGTCGCTTCAAGTCAGCGAAATATCTATCTATGGCTGGTATCTACAGAAAAACTTGTTCATATAGAAAAGTATACTTTAGAACGCTAAAACGTGGCGTAAACAACACAACTGTCATTTAAGTACAAATCAATTAATCATCAGTGCTTAAACATTCTATACTTCCTGATAATGTTTCATGGCAGGAAATCCAATAAGATAAAACTTTTTAAAGTTGTCAGTGGCAGGAAGAATTAATAGAAATATTTTGAAAATGGATTAGATAATAATAAACTAAAACTATTTAACCTGACTCATTACAATTTCCATTAAAAATCACAACGGTTAGGAATTTAATCAATTCCTTCTTCCAAATTCAGCACTCATGTAATTTATTTTCTTAGAACATTGAATGATAAAAATGCGTTGTTTTTAAATTAGAAATTAGGGACTCAGAAATAATAATTGTTAGATGATAAACTATTAAGGTACCCTAAAAATGTATGACTCATATTTCCTATTTTGTGAAATATAGTAAGATAACTGAGCAATTTGGGTTCATGTTGGTATAATAAATCATAATTTTAAGTAAACACACTAAAAGCTCATAACTCATAAATATTCAAATTACATTTCAAATGCAATAAAGAAACCTACTTAAAATATTTATATTGTCCTATGGTCTAACGATTTGATAAGACTGGTCCCATTTCGATATGAGCCCCCATTACTTTGAAGTCAAAAAAATACAATAAGTACAACCTCAATAAATATTTAAATTAGTGGGAACACCAGTTAACAGAAATATACATATATAAAGTTGGTTTGTTGTTTCTTTAACCATGCATCATTAATATTTGATAACAATTCACTGTATTCTATATTTATATTCAATTTAATACTTCTTAGAAGACCTTTTTATATTTATTTTCTTGATTTTTGGTCTGTTTTAATAAATAACGTGTTTTTTATAGAAATATTTTTGATGTTTCGGTCCAAATTTGGCCTTTATCAAAATATTACCTGACATTTATATATCATGGTGTCACTCAGATAATATTTTGGTAATGGCCCAATTTGGACAGAAACATCAAAAACTATTTCTATAAAAAAAACTGAACTAGGCCCACGTGTTGGAATCGTATCCTTTACTAGTTCATTTTCTCGATATTCTTATAAATTGCATAGTATAATTATTCACTTTCTATAACAATATAATAGAACAAAAGCTATGAGCAAGTAATATTTAAAATGTTCGTACTGTAACTTTTAGTTAATAAGATATGTATATAAAATGAACAACAAATGTTTTTCATTGTATCAAAGATGTACGCCCCAAAAAACAAGAAATCTCAAGCGTACAGAAAATTTCATAATGTATAAATTTCAACTATTTTTTTAAATCTAAGAAAATATTTATTTCTTTTGTATATTGCCATCGGAGATCATTTATGGAATGGGTCTGCGCCAAGTTCAAAACCTCAATTTCATACGTTTGATCATTTAAATGCCGTAAAAAATTGGTTGTTTGGTGCTTGATTAAACGCTTGCACATTATTGAAATTTGACTGTGTACCAAATCCTGGAGATATCATACCAGTGTTCAGTGGCTGAGGTTGCTTTATTGGAGATGTTTGATTGCTAGCCAATTGATTCATACTCGGAGAAGCACCTGTAAATATATAATTTAAATTAACAAGGGTTTTATTATACACCAGTTAATTTAGGATGAGACATAACATTATTTCTTGGATGTATAGTCAAAGTTTTAGTTATGTTTGCAAAGTAATTAAAAAAAATTTGATGCTTTTATAATAAAAGGTTTGCCAACATTATTATGGCCTATGTTCTATTCTACATTACTATTTAAAAATAATCTAAAGGATCTAATAGATTTTTATACATTAAGGGAGTTACTATGATGTTAAATCCCGGATGGAAACAATTCATTTTTCGTTATGAAAATAGTTTGCCCAAGGGAATTATCTAGTAACTCCCGTGGTGTATAGAATATTTTATTTCTTACGAATCCAATTACAATTCAACAATGTGAACTGCAAGGTTTTCAAACAGGCTTTTTTATTTGAACTTGATGACCAAACGATCGAATTGCATCCGAAATTATTAATTTTCGCGGTTACCAAGGAGTTGTTTATTTATTACGCTTGTTTAATTGTTATTGTTTTTGTAAAATTTTCGTTGCAAAAATAAATTTTCTTGAAAATGACAGTATTTTCTCAAAAATAATACAAAATGCTAATAAATCTCGTTCTGTTCTGGTCCCGGAGAAGTCTAAAGAAGTGTATGAGAAAAAATATAAAGGACTTCAAAAATGGTTGAGCAACAATCACATTAAAATTGGTAGAGAGATATTTATTTAATTAGGAACCCTAAAATACATATAAGAAGACGTATTACAATAAACAACAATGTAGATATAATGAATAGTATAGAATAGAAATCTTACTATAACATCAATCAGTAAACAATTTCACATAACATATTAAAAATAAATAATACAGATAGAATAAAAAATACAAACAGAACAAAAAATGGTATGATCACAATAAAAGGAAATAGAATACCGACATATGGAATAAAATGTTTAGTATAATCCGTCACTCGCGCCAGATCACATCTCAACTTTGCCCTATTCTCTTTTCCTATTTTTATAATTATATGCTGGACGGCAGACACTCTTAAACCGAAAATTTCGTCCTTTTCCTCACTCCGTAATTCATTTTTTTTTAATTACTTAAAAGGATCATCTACGAGCAAGTTATGCATACATTTGCCATATAATTTATATATGATCTTCCATTTGCAGCATCAATAATAATTTTCCATGCTTTTTTTAAAAAGATATTCTGTTCTAAAAAATAAAAGTTGAAACTTTTATAAAAATATTTCTTAAGTTGAACGTTTGGCTAGTGTTGGTTCTATATATCGATAAACAAAATCACTGTCGCACCGGTGATTCATTTCTTGCGGATGTGGTGATCGGTAATTCAGTTTCGTCCGCCCTCAATATCGAACTGAGAGGCTATTCTTGACATCGTTCGCAACGTCACGAAACGCAAGCCTGTGAATGCTCTATTTGCGAATATTTCTTAAAGTGCGTATACATAAGTGCGCACCTATTCGTCTGGAGTTCGGCTCTGACAGAACAAGTGACTAGTCTAGTTCTGTGCAGTCCTCGAAATATTACAAATTTAGTTAGTTTAAACCTTTTTTAATTAGTTTTGATCAGTGAGAAGTACTTTCAGAAACTGTAAGTTCACTTTACTTATATTGTTCTTCAAATTATTTAAACTTAGTGAATTCTACATCATAAACACGGTCAATTCAAGTAATACATCACCTATAAAAAGCAACAAACTAGTTTCGCATGCTACTATTTACTAATAGCGGCCAGGGACGTATTCCAAATTCCGGCCAAATAAAATCAAATTTTAATGATGTCTTCTATCAATGATTCACACTCAAATACTCCTACAACAGTTATCAAAAGTTATTCATCAGCAGTCAACCAAGCTGTTTTTCCAAGCAAGCAACAAGCAATCGTTTTTTGCGCTATCAACAATGCCAAATTACAGGATTACCTTATCCCATTAGGATCAATCATTCAACCAAAAAATATTATTTTTTCATCAAGGCTTTCGAACAATCGTGTTTGTATGTACTTAGCAAACAAATCAGTAGTTGATAACTTCATGAACAATTATGGCTCCATAACCGTCAACGGCGAAAAACTAGTAGCTCGTCGACTCATAACTCCGGCTGATAGAATCATACTTTCCAATGTAAGTCCAACCATCCCACATCAACTGCTAACAGATGAAATATCAAAAATAGGTCTAAATCCAGTTTCTCCCATGACGTTTCTAAGAATCGGTGCAACATTACCTGAGTATAGTCACATCCTGAGTTTCAGAAGACAGATTTACGTAAGCCCTTATACTCAACAGCTTCCAGACTCCATGTTGATTGAATTCGAACAAACCAGCTACCGAGTTTTCCTCCAAAAAGACGGACTAACATGCTACAAATGCAAAGCTGATGGTCATATAGCCTCACAATGTATCAATAGCTCCAACGAATCAGAACCTAATACATATAGTTCAATATCAAATAATGAACTGCTTACGACTTCCCAAACTCTTCTCACTTCCCCAATCCAAACTCTCCCACCATCTTTGTCAACAAATACCATTAATACACAAAAATTGACTTCTGATCCAATAACAGAAGACTCTCCACTTAGTCAAGAGACGTCCACAACTTCAATGAATATGGAAGCAGAAACTGAAGCAACAGATATCCCCAATATGGCCAAAACCACAAGCAAAAGACCTATGGAAGATACCCCCACACCCGATAGCGATAATAACATAACGCCAGAAAAATTATTCCCTAAACCAAAACCAACTCTAAAAAAGAATAAATTGAGCAAGAAACAATCAACCATTTCCTGCAAAGAGTACATCGAAAATCATTCGCCACCTTTCATTCTGGACTACGACCAATTAAATGTTTTATTAGATAACGTAACCGGCTCACCCCAACCTGTAAATATAGCTCTAGATTTCACATCTGATCTCCTTGCGCTTACTACTATGTTAACCGAAGTATATCCCCACATAAATGACAAGGCAACAAAAACGAGAATCACCAAACTTTAAAAAAAGATATTCGCTCATCTTGGCCAAGACTTAATTGACTCTGAATCGGATTCATCTACTAATAATTAATTTGTCGCCCATAACCCTCTCAAATTACTCCAAAATTCAACTCCATTCTTCAATGGAACATAGATGGTTTCTACCATCGACTTGGTATGCTACAAGTTATCATTAAAGAATACTCTCCTGACATCATATGCCTTCAAGAATCCAATCTCAAACCAGATAGCAGCTATTCAAACAGTCAATTTCAATTTTTCTCCAAAACTCGTAACAACACCAAACGTGCCAGTGGAGGAGTGGTAACTTTAATAAGTAAATCTTTTCAAGCAGATTACTTCCATGTAAACTCAGATATCGAAGCTCTTGT
The DNA here is from genome assembly GCA_963921935.1 of Galeruca laticollis. Lineage (NCBI taxonomy): Eukaryota > Metazoa > Arthropoda > Insecta > Coleoptera > Chrysomelidae > Galeruca > Galeruca laticollis. The sequence goes on from OY998175.1 coordinate 105,573,793, forward strand.
TGTAAAACTCACCAGCCATAAAACATTTTACATTTGTAATATATATATATATATATATATATATATATATATATTGCTCCCGATTCCACAATAGAATACAAAGACTTAGAAAACTTATTGAATCAGATACCAAGTCCAAGAATTATCATTGGAGATTTTAACGCACATAACATAATATGGGGCAGTAAATCGACAAACCCAAGAGGACACATACTAGAGAAACTCATTGCCGACATTCCACTGAATTTTCTGAACGATGGAAGCCATACTAGGTTTAACATATCTACCGGAGAAACCTCAGCTATCGATTTAAGCCTCTGTGACCCAGCATTATCTGTCAATCTATCATGGGAGGCTCTCTCGTACTCCTATGGAAGTGATCACTTTCCAATAATTATCGAGAATCGTTCCTCTCTAGGGAAATATTCACCAAAATACTCGCCTAAATGGAGAATCAGATCAGCAGATTGGACATCCTTCAGAAATCAGATTGAACTAAATATGGATAGCTGCGATATTACCAACGATATCCGGAAATGTGTATTGAACTTCAATGAAATCATCTTGGATAGTGCCAACCAGCACATTGGCCAAACAAAAGACATAAAAAGCCATACTCCAGTCCCCTGGTGGAATCAAGAGTGCGAAAAAGCTATCAGGGAAGCAAAAGCAGCATTGAACAAATATAGGAAACACAAAACTCCAAAATCGCGTAGAGCTAAAGAAATACAAGGCAAAGGCACAACTTGTAATCAAACAATCCAAGAAAAAATCTTGGCAGGAATATGTTTCTGAAATAAACTCTTCCACTCCAATAAGCCAAGTCTGGACCAAAATAAGAAAAATGAATGGACATAGTTCAAAAAGCACTATTCGTAGCATTAAACACAATGATCACTACTACTCATCCACAATAGATATAGCCAATATTTTGGGCCAATCCTATCAAGAACAATCGTCAACTTCAAATTTCACACGCGACTTTCTCAATTACAAGGCTCAAATCGAACAAACTCCCATCAGTTTTGAAGATACACTCGATAACCCTTTAAATCATCCTATCACCATAAAAGAACTTGACAGCTCCTTAGACAAAATGAAAAATTCTAGTCCAGGTCCAGACAATATTCCAGTCATATTTCTCAAATATCTACCACCTTCAGCAAGGCGGCATCTACTGAAACTTTTCAACATGATATGAGAAGACAAAGTATTTCCTTCTTTATGGTCTGAAGCTATTATTCTACCATTTTTGAAATCTAAAAAACCCAAACAAGAAGCCAACTCGTACAGACCAATATCTCTAACTTGCTCAATGGGAAAATTGCTAGAGAAAATTGTCAACCAAAGACTCATGTGGCATCTCGAAACATCTAACCTCCTAATCAAAGAACAAACTGGATTTAGACCAAACCGCTCAACTCTGGACAATATTGTGGATTTGGAAAGTGAGATCAATGAGGCTTTTGCCACCAAACAGGTATGCGTAGCCATTTTCTTTGATATCTCAAAAGCATTTGATACCTGCTGGACTCCAAACATCCTGATGCAACTACAAAGATGGAATATCACAGGAAATTGCCTAGCTTTTATCAACAACTTTCTTGCCAACAGAACATTCAAAGTTCGGGTTGATGACGAACTATCTGATACTTACCGCCAAGCAAATGGACCCCACAAGGCTCAGTTATCAGCCCTACTTTATTTTTGATTGCCATTAACAACATTCTTAACAATTTAAAAAAACCACTGAAAGCAAGAGTTTTCGCAGATGACCTAGTGGTTTACATAAAAAGAAAAAATATAAATACAATATCTCTATTTATCTTCGCAGAACTCAACAAGATACTGCATGACTACAATGGCTTTAACTTAGTCTACACGGATGCTTCGAAATCGAAGGCTGGAGTGGGTGCTGCAATAGTGACTACAACTGAATCTTACAGCATAAAATTCTCCCCTCACACTAGCATATTTACGGCAGAACTCTATGCTATCTTTCATGCCCTTAAAGTAATTACCTCCTTTCCAAATCCCAAAACCCTAATTTTAACTGATTCCTTAAGTAGCATTCATTCCTTGAAACATCCTTATCCCAAGCACCCAATACTACAATCAATTAAATCACAGCTTCATAATATCCAGAACAACAATAAATCTGTCGATTTCATGTGGATTCCTGCTCACATTGGCATCAGAGGCAACGAAGAAGCGGACCTATGTGCGCGTAACGCAATCGTAAACGTTAATGCCGAACTCATAACAAAGTGCGTGGTGAGTGACTTGAGAACACTTATTCGGGAAAAAGTTTATAACCACTGGCAACAAGACTGGCAGCGATCGCAAGACAAACTTCGCGAATTTAAGTCAACAGTGACGCGGTGGAAGCATCCAACCACAACACGCAGAGCCCAAGTGATTGTCACTAGACTTAGAATAGGGCATTGCAAATTTACGCATACTTATCTTTTCAATAAAGACAATGCTCCTATATGTGATCTATGTCAAGAACATTTAACAGTGAAACATGTTCTGATCAATTGCACTAAGTTTGACACGAACCAGCTAAAATATAGACTACCTACAGATTTAAATATACTCTTAGGTGTAAATTGCCCAGTTGGCAAATTGATGGGATTCTTAAAGGACATTAATTTACTAAACAAAATTTAATATTGTACATTGTTATACACCGCTAATCACCTTGGGTGGAAGCGGATTAGTTTGAATAAAAAAAAAACCTATTCGTCTAAGTTGGTACGTGTTTTCAAGTTGCACGCCTTGATGCATCCCCTGTCGGGTTTTCAACGCTCCGCTTTGTACGTTCGTTGTTCAAATTGAGACGGCACTGAGAAATGTATGTCGTTTTTCGCGCGCTTTCGCTTTATTCTTAGGAAAATAGTTCAGTAATGGAGTGGTCAGAAGAATATTTGATGAAGCTTATCGATGTATATCGAGGTAAATCTTTATTGTGGGATCCACTACACAAATATCATTTAAAAAACACTGAAAGTAGATGCCTGAGGGCAATAGTAGCAGATAGTTCAGTAACTTCAGGATTTCACTTCGGATAAAGTCGAAGTGAGCTATAAATTGGTGTCCACTTACCTTTCAGCCTTTCAAATAAGATTTCCAAAGTCCCACCAATTCTGTTGTACGCTCAACATTTGGCAGCGCGTAAACGGTGCTAAAAATGTTTTTTTGGTTTTTCGCTAATATCGCCGTTCCTATCGATCTTACGACTGTGAGTGTACTTAATAAAAAAAAGATCGGAAATTCATTTACAAGAAAGGTAACATAAAGTTTATTGATACAACTAATAGTTTTTACGTAATCTGGCATTGAAACTGTAATGAAATATTTTTATGGATATTCACGTATACATAATGAGAAAAAATCAAGCTTGTTGTCCTTTATCTTCTCCTGCCAATATTTTCATGGATATTCAGGTATATTATGTGACATAAAGAAATAGGCATATTCGCCTTTATTCTCTTCTTCCTCGCCTTCTTCTAATTGTTCTTGATTTTCCCAATCGGCCGGCGATAAATAGTAATCTTGCTCTAAATTATCAATAGGATCGATTTCAAGGTTATCAATTTCCTCACTCGCATCGATTCCTGTTTCTAGCGGATCTTCGATTGGTGCATCATTCAGACAAGATGTTCCATGACAATTGCCGCAAACTGACGAGCAATGTAGTCCAAACTTCCGACAGCCGCACGATGCGTTGCAACCTTTCGAACAATTGCAGAAAATCATTTTTAAAAGACAATCCGGAGCAGGAAGTTGTGATGTTCTTTTCGGCTCCAATAAATCGTTCTTCAGTATCCATCCCCAATTTTGAGGATTCAGTTCGTTTCCTAACCATTTCTGCACATGGTAGTGAACGCGATATGTGCTCTTTAGCTGCATCACTTGTAGGTGGTAAGAGATTCAACTTGGCCTATTTGTTTCTACCAACGGATTTTGTTAACCTCAGATAACGATATTCATTCATGTCGTCTTGTTTGAGCACCATACATAGCCAGGAAGAATCGTATTCCATTCGAAGAAACTGATTCATGAGAAGCATCAGTCTGATTGAATATTTGAACAGCGACACGCAAGTCTTGTCGTTTTTTCAAAAGTTTTAAGGCTGCTGTTTTCCCTTTATGGAAAAGAGCTGACGTTGTGTAACATTCCGAGAAAGCGTGTAGAAATAAAATATGATTCCTGATATCTTGATGTTCATCGAAGCTTTGAGAAGAATATATTTTTCGCTCGACTTTTCCTTTGCCCGGTTTAAGAAAGAAAATTTCTTCATCAATCGGCGTGTGAGCGATTAAAATCACCAACAGATCTACATATTCCCCAACGACAACCGTTGTATTTCTGCAGGAATATTCGAGAGCTGTTTCGATAATTAAAACGTCGGCATCATCTTGAGCATGTTGAACAATGAAATTATCAGCTTTGAACTTGTCGGACAGCACTGATATTAATCTGCTTTTGGTGTTTTTGTTAGAAAGGAATTTGTCTTGGCTCACTGTTACATTCATCGTCTCGTCAAGTTGATGTCGGCGGACGAAAATTTTGCTGATCGGCGAAGTTGTTCCATGGCTATCACGCTGTTGCTACTATTATTATATCCATCGAAAACTATGACAGCATTTGACCCAAAATGTCTGCGTGAAAAAATGGTAGCATTTTTATTATAGAATTTAAATGTGCCTCCCAATTGTCCATTCTTTCGGCTCTATGAATTCTTTTGCAATTACTATCATTTCAAAATATTGAACCCACAGTTTCGCAGTTGTGCCTTCCTTCAGACCACTTCCTGCCATAATATAGCAAATTGATCCCAGAAAAGACATAAGTAAATGGAAACCTCCGAGCCTCACGGTTATATTCGAAAACTGAGGATTCCCATCCAATGTTGCAACAATTTCTCGAGCTTTATAATAAAGCGGTTGATCGAATGTTACAACGCACGTGGTATGACCGTATTTTTGTGCATCGTCGAGAATATAATTCAAATAGGTGTAAATGGTGTTATAATCGCTGGCTGGTTGATTGATGAAGAACAAGTAAATTATCCGTGACTTGGAATACGCCTCGTCTTTAGTTAAAAAATCCATGAAGGCAATCCATCCAGGGATTTTCGGTAAGTTTTTCCACTTTCCATGCATCCATAATATGTCGGTATTTCGGAGCATTGACTTCGTTGTCACTTCATTGCAACGAAGTTCTTCCGCCATAATTCTTTTCAATCCTTGCACCCATTATTTTCATAAACTTGCATCTGGACTTTGGCTATCGTTGCCATTTCTGCCGCAGTAGGCATCGTGCGTAATCTTGATATTTGTTGACTGTCATGAACTTTGTCCTGTGGAGTAACAATTCGAATGGTTCTCATGGAATGAAATGTATTCAAACCGTCAATCGTAGACACATTATGATCAGCGTTGTCGCAAAGGTACTGAATGAAACATCCGTCTTCTGGAGGAGAAATCAAAGGTTGAGGATGAAATCCACTAGAAGCTTCGTATTGAATTGTCTCTTTGTATGATGCACATAAACCCAATAACGATAAAACGTCTACAATACGTTTCGACGCGAATTGCCTGTGCATATAAATGGAGAGTCCAATCTGCAGAGGCGACAAAAATGATCGGGGACGAACTGCCGACATGATAGCATGGCTGATGGTGGTACACTTCTTTTGGAGTGGCTTCAATTTACCTTTTTTATTTTTGAGAATGATCTCCTCTGTGAAAAAAAGTAAAGATTTTGGAAGAAGGTCGTTGACATTCTCAAACATACTGGTGCTTGGAGGATAATAGTCCGTTTCACAGGCTAGAGAAAGTATATCCTGTCGAAGAATTGCTGCAGCTGCTGATAGAATTCGATATCGTTCTTCATCAGCGTTCTGTTTTTTGTTTTCTTACCAAGTCTTATTGAGAATATTATATTGCGTGTCTCTAAAACAAATAATTGATGGTCCTGTGCTTTTGGTCGTAAAAACTATTCTATCCCCATATCATTCTTGAAGTTTTTTTAAAGGTTTTATCGTCTGGTTGGAAGTCTTCGAGCGCTCCTTTTAATTCAGTAAATGTAAATTGGCAGTCTTCATCATTTTCCATGGCTGCAGTGATTCGTCCATCTATAGGGTGCCCTGTTTTCCCTCCTCCGCTGCTTGGTGAAAGAAACTTGACGAAGCAATTATCGTGATATTTGGCTTCGGCTGCAACTAAGTCGGTCTCGAAGATTATCCGTTTCTTAACCGTCTGTGCGAGTTCATCTTGTCTTTCCTCGATAATTTTCATCACGTTTTCTTTGAAACTGATTGATGAAACGTGCCGGATTGTTTTGCGAATGTCCATACGTTTTTTCTTTTCTTTTTCCTTGTCAGCTTCTTCTGCACAAAAAATACAGTTTTTCAAAATTGAAAGATGGTGCGTATGATCGCATCCTACTTTTTGGAGGGCTACATTTCGATGAACTACTAGCATTCTCGATAGAACGTTTCCTCTTAAAGGTGTTGATACTAGAGGGCTGAATATAGTCTTTACGGCACGCCACGTGCACTTCGATAGACCACACATCACAAAATAACGCTAATTTTCCGTCATTTCTCTCACTACTCGCAGACTGCAATGTATCTATTCCACGCTGAACTTTCACAGAATCTCCACTCCCGAGAGGTTTATCGCAAATACAACATGATTGTTCAATTTTTCAGTAATTTCTTGAATAACGCTGCAGTACATTAATACGGTAAACATGAACTGTGAACGGCATTTACCACACTGCGCCACCGAAAACGGAGCGAACAGGTATAAACCCGACCCAACTGCCGCAACGACATCAGAGAGGGGAGGCACAGCTGCTGGTGCAGCCGCTGCGTCTCCCCTCAGTCTCGAGTATGATGGCAACTCCACACAAACCCGATTTCCGCAAAAACTGTTAGTTGTATCGATAGACCTTATCTGTAAATGAATTTCCGATCTTTTTTTTTGTAAGTACACCCCATAGTCGTAAGATCTATAGGAACGACGATATTAGCGAAAAACCAAAAAAACAACATTTTTCGCACCGTTTACGCGCTGCCAAATGTTAAGCGTACAACAGAATTGGTGGGACTTTGGACATCTTATTTGAAAGGCTGAAAGGTAAGTGAACACCAGTAAATAGCTCACTTGGACTTTGTCCAAAGAATGGCCAAATTTTCGCCTAAAGTAACTGGATTAAGATATGAGGGTATCTGCTGATATATATTGAAAAACATTACTTCTTTGCTTTTTTCCCACCGCATCGGCGTGAGAAATGGAAAGTAAAAAGCAGCCAGTGTACAGAAAAAGTTAAGTTATAGTATGTACAAAACGGATAACTCTTATATTAAATGACACGATTGAACTGAATGCTAAATGCGCGTTGACGGGTTTCCTATGGATAGTGCGAGGTTTGTTGAAACAACAAATACAATGAGCATCGAATGCGCGGAGACGCGTCGCACGTTCGCGGCGCAGCGCGCTAATGTATATGCACTTTTTAAAATTATATTCTCGAGCACCGTTTGATGGTATTGGTACAAATTTGTAACAGTATTTCAAAGTGGCTTCTTGCAACTCGCAAGCAATTCTCATGTATTCTGGTATCAATAGTCAACAATTTATGGTGCACCTACACAATTTGTATTCAGTAAGTAGATCTTAGGTTATAATAAGCTGTTTAAGATACCTTAAATATTTGAATAACTACAAATATTCATTGAAGGTATGTTACAAGTAGAATTATTTATGAGAACCTCTATTCTAATAAACGTAACTCTATAAACTTTGATTATTCTTTTACGTTTTAGGTGCATACAACACTATGAAGATCTTAATGATATTCTTTGCAAGTGATAAATGAGGAAACATTAAATTTCACATAAAAGGCAGAAGATTACAAATACAAAAGGTGTTTTATATGACATTAAATTAGCAGAAGGAGCTCAAGGTATGTGTACACCATGTTGAAAAATAACATTTATGCTAATGGAACTTTTAAAAACAGAATTAAATAGATTATAAAAATTAGGGATTATTGAAAAAGTTACAGAACCAACTGAATTCGTAAATGCTTTAGTTATAGAGAAGAAAGTAAACAGTGAAAGTATGAGTTTGTTTAGACCCAAAATACTTACATGATAATATAACAAGGGAATATTTTAATTTACTGACATTTGTAGAAATAGCTGCTAAAGTAAAAAGTGCTAATGTTTTTAGTATATTAGATGCTGTAACAGCATTTTATCAAATTAGGTTAACACAAAATAGTAGTAAATAATGTATTTTTGCAAGGTACTGTTTTAAAAAATTACCATATGGTTTAAAAACAAGTCTGAAAGTTTCCCAAGAACATTTAAAATGATATTTGAAAGAATTGATGGATGTGAAGTGCACATGAGTGATTTGTTAATATACGGATCAGACCAAAAAGATAGTAGACTTAAAAAAGTATTGGACAAAGCAAAGGAATATTATATAAAATTTAACATTAAAAATTATAAGTTTGCAGTTGAAGTAAAATAATTGGGCAATATATTTTCAAAAAATACACTCAATTTTATATATGGAAAATCCAAATAAAGTTTTTTTGTAAACAAAGAAACAATATTTCTAATGTGGAGATGCAGCCAATTGAAACAAAACCTTTAGGTTCGTAATAAAGGGAAATTCACGATAGTTGTAGAAACTGATCACCGACCAATGGCCCTTAAGGTTACAAATAATGTGGCTTCAAATACAAAAGTATGATTTGTAAGTAAAGTATAAGATAGGCAAAGAAATGTTCTTGTCGGATGCATTATCGATAAATTTCAAACTAACAGATTATTTTGTAGACCAATTAGCAGACATTGAAGCTCATGTAGGAATGGTAGTATATCGATTCCAACTAATTTTAAGTTGATCTAAAAAATGATTTGGCAAGAAAAAAAAATTATAAGACTTGGCCCAATTTTTGCACCCTTACACCAAAAATTGGGCCAAGTTTTATAAAAAATTTCTTGCCAAATGATTTTTTAGATCAGCTTAAAATTAGTTGGAAAATATCTATGTATATAGAAAAATTTTATCTGAATAAATTTCAGTCAATAATTGAGAATTATCTGGATGAATGTTTCTTTGTAAGTAACAATTGAAAATAGAAAAAGGTGGATAAATTTAATAAACGAAATGGTATTTTACATGATTAAATTATTTTTTTTGTGAATTGGATTTCATTGCTTAAATTGTTTATTCAATGGAAACTTTATTCTTTCTAAAGTCACTTGAGATGTTTACATGGCGCAAAGTTTTACTGACATCAGTAGATGACAGTTTTGGTAGTATCATCCGTAGATGGCAGTTTTGGTAGTACAGTGTAACCTTGGTTATCCGAACACGCTTTTATCCGAACACGAAAAAGTAATGGTACTATGCGAACATTTCTTAATTAACCGAACAAGTCCACCTCTCGCCACAATTTTATGCGCAAGAAGCGGTTGACGGGCGGATACTCACTTGTCATTGGTTAATTCGTTAGTTGGAGATACGCTGGCGTCTCGTATGCATTATTTCTCTGTTGTCGATTCGTGTGCTAAGTGCATGTAAGTAAACGTGTTTGAGCGTATTTTTTGGATTCGCGATGTCGAAACGAAAGCGTACTTGTCTAAAATTAAGCGACAAAATTAAAATTCTAAAAAGTTTAGAAACTGGTGAGACTGTCACAGGAGCGGCTTTAAAATTCAACGTTGGAAAGTTCACAATATGTGATTTAAAAAAAATAAAGCTAAAATACTTGTTGCCATCTCAGATACTGGGCCTGGAAGTCGGAAAAGCCTTAAATTAAGTTCTTACCCTGATGTGGAGAAAGCTGTGTATACTTGGTTTTTACAGGAGAGGTCTAGAGGTATGTTATTTTACAAATTTAATAGGTATCTATTTCATAAAATAAAGAGTATTTTAGGTACTCCTTTGTCTGTTGAGCTCATTTGCGAAAAAGCGAAATTTTTTTGCACACAACTGTATGGAAAATATGATTTCAAGGCTAGTTCGGGTTGATTCCAAAATTTTAAAACCCGTTTTGGCATCCGCCAATTATCCATATCGAGAGAAAAGTTGTCGACTGACCCTACAGCTGTTGACCCCTTCAAATTGCGACTTCTTAATAAAATTAAAGAATTGAAACTAACCTCGGATCAAATCTATAATGCGGATGAAAGCGGTATTTTCTGGAAAATGTTGCCATAAAAAACTTTGGCTCATGCAGTGAAAAATCGGCACCAGAAAGAAAACAAAATAAAGAGCGAATTACGTTTATGCCGTGCTGTAATTCCACAAACACAAACAAGTTGAAATTGTTTGTTCTGGGAAAATCAAATAAGCCACGCTCATTTGGAAGCAGTAATATTCCAGTAATCTATAAAGAACAAAAAAAGGCATGGGTGACGAGGGAATTCTTCACGGAATGGTTCCATACTCATTTTGTTCCCGCTGTGGGTCGAAAGATGAAGGAACTAAACCTGTCTCCAAAAGCGATTTTGATACTGGATAATGCACCTGGTCACCCAGCCGAATTAGCATGACGACTCACAAATTTCTGTCTTATTTTTACTGCCCAACTGCACCAGCCAATGGATCAGCATGCGAACCAAGCTATAAAACAGCATTATAGGAAGAACCTCCTGAAGAAGATTGTGGAGACTCCAGGAAATATTTCGGAGGAATTAAAGAAAGTTACATTGAAAGATGTTGTGTTCGAACTGGCAGAGGCTTGGCAGAACGTGAAGACCGGTTGAATAAAAAGCTCTTGACGGCAACTACTGTCCCCAGATATATTGGATCCAGGGGATGATGAAGATTTAGTCCCCCTTTCTACATTAGCACAAACCACTGGAAGTGAGATTAGTGAATAGTGGATCTTACAAAGGAAATATCAGATATTCCCACAGACGAAGAAATAAAAAAATGGGCACTGGGAGAAGAAGATGCAATAGAAACGATAGATGACAATGATATATTAGAGAGCGTAGAGAATTTGGAAGAGGAAGAAGAAAAGAGCGAAGAAGAAAATGTCAGCAATCATATTACACACGGGGAAACAGTAACTTATTTTGCTAAATGCATTACGTGGGCGAAGGAAAATGGGGAAGACTCTTGTCACATTCTTCTTTTAGAGCAGATGCAAAACAGAGCAAAGACGTTAGAAATGGATGCTCTTACCCAACGAAAGATTATAGACTTTTTTTAAAAAGTGAAATACATATTTAATATTATCAGTAAAACATGTTAAGTTTAGTTTGTTTTATCGAAAAATGTATTTTGTTTTACATGTATAATTTAAATATATTTTTTACGTATTTTTGCATTTTAAATTTGATTATTCGAACAAATTGGTTAACTGAAAAGTGACGTGCAATAATTAGTTCAGATAATCAAGGTTACACTATGTATATACAAAAAAGTATGGTAAATTATGTATTTCTGAAAGTACTCAAGCGCTAATTGGTTTATTATTTTGTATACAAAAATCAAACAATATGTTTTCTACTGAAAACCAATTAAGGGTCATAGCATTGATCTTATATGGGTGAGGCGATTTGTTTCCAATATTATTCTGATTCCACGATTTTGAAGCTTCTGGAGCATATTCAACTAATTAAAATTAAACAGATTTACAATCGATGAGTGATAATCAAAATGTGATTGAATGATTATACACAGTGATTTTAGTCTCAGTTGATAAGTGTTGAGAACATTCTCAGTCGAACTATCCAGTGCGGGACATATCGATTTGAGTTTTCTTGCGATAAGTGATTTGCTTACCTAGCAGGTTCCTATTATTATTTTTTTCTGTTTTATACACTCGCCGGCAAAAAAACTCGGCCACCTAAAATTTTGCTGAAGTTCCTTATCCAAGAACTTTCGTAATTTTTCATCGATTTCAATTGTTTCTACGCCAAATTGTAGATAAATTCTTTGGTATTAAAACAAACTCCAGAAAAGTTTTCCAAAAATGTCTATAGCTTATTTATACAGGGTGAAAAAAAACCATGTGTTGTAGTCCAATTTCTTAACACCCTGTGGAACAGTTCAGGAAATTTGTAGAGTTTACACTCAGTTTATTACAAAGACCATCCTTTTCGCCATCTTTGTTTTTGTTTCACCTTGATATCTTTTGAAGATACACGTATTCAAATAAAAGCCTGGAATTTTATAAACAGGCCAATCTCGATTAAGGAACAAAAACGAAGGTGGCTTCTGTCAGGATAATTAAGTAAGTGTATGTCAAACTATCGTAAATAAATATTCGAGGATAATATTCAATGTGTCAAAATGGTTATAAGTACTGAGAATACATGCAAAATTGTAGCTTTAATTGAAGATGGTCCAAGTCAATGATATGTGTCTCGTGTCTTAGAAATATCCCGAACTACAGTATAATATGCTTTGAATCATAATTTGGAGACAGGGAATTGTAATAGGCGATATGGTTTCGGTAGAAGAAGAGCAACCACAGGTGTTTATAACTGGTTCATCATCATCTCTACATTAAGAGATCGAAGAAGAACTGCTCCATTTCTGCAACATCATTTAAGAAATGTACGTGGAATTATTATAACCGAAAGGACTGTTATAAGAAGACTTGGAGAACGCAGAATTTATTCACGTAGACCAGCTACAGGTCCATAACTACCGCCACTATATCAACAAGACTGGCTTACATTTGCAAGAACATACATCAATTGGAATTTAGAAAAATAGGGTAATGTATTGTTCACTGATGAATCGAGGTTTTGTTTGCGATCGCCTGATAGTTGGGAAAGGGTATACAGACGGCGCAATGAGAGGTTTGCCGACTGCACTATATCTGAATGAGTCTCATATCAAGGAAGTTCTGTTATGGTATGGGCCGGTATATCAAAAGCAGCACGTACCGAATTATTATTAATTGAAAACGGAGCTCTAAATGCTCCACGTTACGTTACTTACGAGACGGTTCAGGCAGCTGTAGTTCCCTATGCCCCATTTGTTGGAGATGACTTCATTTTATTGCACGACAATGCAAGACCACATGCAGCAAATATTGTTAACCAATATTTGGATGAGGTTGATATCCAACGATTAGAATGGCCTGCATGTAGCCCGGATTTGGATCCGATTGAATATCTCTGGGATGAAATTCAAAGAAACATTCGTCGTCGTCCTATACTACCCGAAACACTCGACGAGCTGCGTTTTGCGTTGCAAGCTGAATTTGACGCAATTCCTGATGATCGCATTATTCGTCTTATCAATTCGATGTATCAGCGATTGCGTGCAGTCAATTCCGCTAGAGGTGGGCATACGAAATATTGAAAAAATGCCAATTATGTTCCAACTAAATCCAGTAGAATTTGACTGTTTAGATGCCAAAATCAGAGAAGTGTTAGCAAAATGAAGCACAAGAAATTTAAGAAACAAGAACAAAAACTACAGAGACTTAAACACACATAACATATAATTCAATACTCTAAACATCATGAAACTGTAAGTACTTACATACCAACACACTTTGCACCACGATTTGAAAACCTTTCAGACATTAATTTTATAGATAGTGAAATAGAATTTTTAAATAAAGGTTTAAAGTACATCATACCACCAAAATTTACGAATAATATTAAACAAATAATAGCTACAGAATCTGAAATAGCTTTGAAATCTTCTTCTTCCTCTTTAGAAGGCGAAATCGCCTGTTTAGTTCCGGTTTGAAATCAAATTAAAATAATTTTCTTTATGAGAAATTAAAAATTGCCAATTAAATGACATTACAGTTTTAAATTCAATAAAAAAGAAAGTAGAAAATAATAACCTAACAATTATAAAATTTGCAAAGGGGAACGCCACTGTCATATTGACAACTAATGATTATAATTCAAAAATATATAATTTTATAGAATCTAGCGATGTGCAAGTTCTTAGAGCAGACCCAATAAAAAAGTTTTCTAACAATGTAAGAGAAATTGTTAATAATTCAAATTATCTTTTAAGTGATTACGAAAAGAAGTCCATCATTAATAAAAATCCTCATTCTCCACAATTATATGGAACCGTTAAATTACACAAAATAACGAAAACAATTAGACATGTAGTTTATGTTAATACTCCTAATAATATATTAGCAAAGAAACTTAACAATATACTCAATAGTTACGGATATACATCTAAATACTCAATTAAAAATTCAATAAAAAAAATTAAAAGCATTCAACTTGCAAGATGGCTCTAAACTCATTTGATTTGATGTTACCAATATGTTCACTAAAATTCCTCCTAAGGAATGTCTAACACTTGTAAGAAAATTACTAGAAGATAAAAATATTAATCCAGGAATAATACCAGATATAATTAATTTATTTGATGTATGTATTAATCAGAATTATTTCACTTTTGACAATAAGATATATATTCAAAATGAAGGTTTACCAATGGGTATCCCTATATCACATTTTTATGGACAGTTTAGAAAGAAAAACCTTTGAAAGTAATATTTCAAAAAATGTTTTATTTTGGTATAGATATGTAGATGACATATTGGCTTGTTTTATAGGTAGTGGACGACAATTGGATATATTTTTCAACCCAAAAATTAAATTTTCATTAGAAGTTGAAGAAAATAACCCAATCAATTTTCTTGATTTAAAAATTCAAAGAGTTGATAATGTACTTGATTATTTATATTCAATTTACAGGAAACCAACACACACTGATTTGACTAATCCATATAGTTTCAATCATCCCATATCACATACATTGGCGGCATAGATCATTTTCAGTTCTCGTGAACAAATGTAATTTTGATAGAGAAATTAATACAATTAAACAAATAGCAACATCCAACGGTTATCCATTACATATGATAAATACACTAATTAGTAAAAAAGAGGAAAAAGTGGCATTACAACTAATATTTCATAAACAAACTAAAGAAATAAAGAGTTAGAACCATCACATATGCGGCAAATATTTCTAATAATATTTCAAAGTCTTTAGCAACAAAACAACAATTTCTTTTAAAACAGAAAGTAACGTGAGTAAAAAATTGTTAAATGTAAAAACAAAAATATCCCTATTAAAGAAGTCTGGTATATATATACTTAAATGTCCAGAATGTAATGCTGTCTATTTGGATCAAACCCTTAGAAATTTTGAAATCCGACACAGTGAACACTTACGAGCATACAGATTAAAACAACCAGATAAATTCCACTACGCAAAACATCTACTTGACACCAAACATTCATTGACACCTAATACAGAACTAGAAGTACCACATATTTGCGATAAGAAACAAGAACTGGATTTCCTCTAAGAATGATAAATTAGAGGAAACTTAAGAAACCCACAATATTAAGTTCTCAATGAACAGATAAATCTAGGGAGTTCTCCGCTTTTAAACTGTCTTCCTAAGTGATAATTGTAAAGATTAGCAGATATAGCTTTCCTGGTTTTCTATATCATTGCACAGTTATACTGATCTTAATTGGGAAAAAGATATCCAGGGTATCCCATAGGACTAATAATATATAAGCTTTAATATTTGTTCTATCATATCTTCTTCTTTTTTCTATTAACATATATTAAGTCGATCACTAGGTAGGTCACTTCTTGGTCTAGGCAAAAATAATTATTAAACATCAGGTAGGCATCAACCGAAATGTAACTTCTGTCATTCTCATGATGATATTTAATATTGAAACAATTGTTAAATTTCTTAGAATTTTTATTGAATAGATTGTGGAATTATTTAGAAACAGTAAGTCTCATTTAAAAACAGTTGTAGAAAAATGTCTAGACACGTTCATATAATGAACTTACCATCAACTGTGTTTGCTCATTGGCGTACTGGCCAAACCTGAATGTTGGGTATTTCCAACAGTTAGTTAAATTAAAATCGTTTGTTTAAGAACTCTGACACATCATAAAAATATTCGACACTTTTTAAGTTTTTGTTTGAGAACATTGAAATTGTTTTCATATCTTATACAGCTAGGTAAACGATTTAGGAATTAAATTCTTTTATAGACAGGACTTTTTTTCAAACAATGAGGTTTCTAATAGTGAATTCGACTATGCAATGGAGTTCATGGGACATTGCTTTCACAGATCTTCTGCAACCTTGTTAGTGGAATCCGGAGCAGATATGTTAACTTTGAAACATCACAGAGGATGGAAATCCTCAACTGTAGCTGCTCAAATTCTAGAAGGCGAACAAAGTACCAGTACCGGAAGCTTCACAATCCGAAAAAGAGATGTTTTAAGTAAAGAACATAATGAGACTTCCACATGCAAAAATAAAACCAAAACTCAAAGATCAGTGGAAATGAAGTTTGTCCGTCACTAACATTCGTTAACTGCTCTAATTGCGTTATCAAAATTGAAATCAATCAAAAAAATAAAAATTATCAATCATTTTTGTTGTACCTGTTGTAAAATAGCCTAATAAAATTTGATTTAAAAACATATTTATTTTGATCGTAGAAAAAATGTTGTGTATAACTAGTGCAATAAGTGTATATTTGGTGCACTACGCATGGTTGCAAACTTCATGCATTGTGCAACAAATATGCACTTTTTCCACTAGTTACCCGAATAACTATTGTACACTCATTGACAGTTTTTGGATAACATGAAAAGTTTCGCTTCTACCACTGTTAGTTTTTGACTGACGAATAAATTTTGTTGTCTTTTGTACAATTTAAAAATGATTGATTTAAAGTGGAATGGCAAAGATATTATTTTTTTTTAAATATATTTTAAAAATATCCATGTTTGTGGGACGTTCAGACAAGTGATTATTTAAATCGTGATACAAAAGAAGTGTTGTACCAAAAACGTTTAGAAGACTTAAGAACTATAGAAATGTATGGTACACTTGAGTCAATTAAAAAAAATTAAAACTTTACACGACACCTACTGGTGATTTCCAACTTGGTTTTACACGGAATTGACTGTCTAAATGCGGTATCTTCCTTTTTTATTTAAGGTTCAACTAAATTCAACAATTGTTGAAATTGAGGTGGTCTCATTCTTAAAACGTTCCTATGTGTTTCTGAATCCTCTTCCTTTAACTCTAGAATTTGCTCCTAATTCTTCTCTTCTGTATATTCACGGCCTAACCCACCATCGCCTCTGATTGTGGTTAGAATAGCTGGACAAGCATTTCTAAAAAAATCTCCCTCGCACTCTCTCTTAATACCCGCTTAATAAGTTGCATGCAAGTAGAAAATGGCGAGTAACAGCCGAAAATGTAACCGGGTTGTCAGCCACTGCTTGCTGGTGCCACTGACAGCCGCTGGTCAGCAGCAGCTGGAAACCAGCTTAATATGCACCGTGCTTAACAACCATAAAGCTAATATTATTTTAAAATATATATAGATACTATTGTATTAGACTTATAATAGTAAATGTATTGTGTACAGTACATCCATCTAATAATCATATTATAAGGTACTTAAAAATGGAATAAGTATTAAGGTCTTGAAGTGAAGTTAGTTCTACCTCCTATCCATTTCTGCTGAGCTACAAAACGAAATTTATTTTTTAGGTGGTTTTTAAAATATAATCTTCATGTTTTGATAGAATGCCAAATTATAAATACTCAATACATATGTACTTTTGGAATCAAAGCACAAAATGAGAGAAAAATGTAAAATGTATCAAATATTTTTTTTTAAAACGGAATTTACTAGTTTCTTTAGACATTTGAAATTATTAAAATAAATTGAATATTTTCATGTAGGTATGTATAGAAGAAGATATTAGACAAAACTTTAATTTGTTTATTAAAGTGAATCGAGACAAATATTTTCGATCATGTAGGAAAACTCACCTGTTTTTGGTTTATTCATTAATAAATTATCCAAATCAATATTGATATTTCCAGAATTTTTCCACGTACTACCAACCGGTATATTCTTATTAGCTGTTTGTGTATCCATATTATTGTTTTGAACTGTTGTGGAAGACATTGGTTCTAGTGGATGGATTGTAGTTGGAGTCAAAAGAGAACCTGCAAAATATAAATAGGAAGAACAAAATAAGTCAGTGATTAGGTAATGTTCCCCCTAACATAGTTTCACAACTTATACAAAGATCTTCAATTATTTATGGATGTCATAGACCAAGAAACAGGTCAAAAAAAATGCTCTGAATCTGAATTTACTACAGCTGATTATTTGACAATAGGCATGTGGACTGTATCCAAATGAAATCGTTATTATAATGAAAGGTGGTTGTGTTTATCATCGAAATAGTGATATTGAACACCAATCAGAGTTTATGACATCAGCTGTTCCGAAACATCATCTGACGCTGTCCAAAGCGTTCCTTTGTTTGAAATTTAATGTTTCGACCTTTACTCTGAGGAATCTACTCATATTACTTTTTTAAATGAAACTAACTGTTTCTAGATAATTTCACAGTATATTGAAAAAATGTTAATAATTTTAATGGTGAGCAATATCGAAACAATTGTCAATTTCTTAGAATTATTCACATTTTTTCAATATGTTGTTGAGTTATCTAGAAACAGTTAGTTTCATTTGAAATAGTAATATTCGTTTGTTTGGTTGATGTCTATTGGTTTCTAAGTAATTAATCGAAATTAGCTTGTTTCATCTATGAAAAATAATATAAACACGATGGAGAGTGGATTTATTAAGACAAACAGTTCGAATTTCCCGAGAATTGACTGTTTTATCGTGGCAAATTTCTTCACATCAGTAATTTCTGTACTGCTGAATTCAGAAATGTGAAAACCTGCATGCAACTTATAGACCAATAATTGTTATTTCTGTAGTCGATAACGATCAATAATATAATTCGGAAAGTAGAGTAAAATTTTAGTCTAAAAATTCAAATATTCTTTTTCTTTGAAAACTTGATAAGAATTAACTTATATAAGAAAAATAAACAACTAGTATTACTAGCCAACCCAATCTTATAACTATCCGCAACACAGCGTGGTTCGTCGTATCTCACGAGACGGAAAAATCTCTGAATTCTAGACACCTCTTCCTAGACACTTCTAAAACCACGCTTCTTCCACATAAAAACCCTCGCTGCTGACCGAGTTAGCCTTTCCTCCGGACCATCTTCTAGCGAAAAGCCCGCTCCATCGCTCTCAATTCTATACACCTTTCTAACAAAATTCAATTCTAGACACTTTTTTTCTCTTCCGTTCTAGAAACGCTCTTTCTGACTTCAGCCGACCCACCAAAAACACCAAACTCAATCTATGAGCGCAGCGTTAACGATACCCAAATAAACACACCCACCTCCAGCCCTGCAGAGGAAATTAATCCTATATCAGGGTAATCAAAATAAAATCAAATTTCCTAACTTTAAAATAAAAAATCCCTTATCAAACAAAAATCTATTTCGAACCTTTATAAAATATCAAAAAATTGTACAGAATGTTATATCGAAAAGTACTGTAAATAACCAAAAGTCAATATGGAAACAGTTTGAAATATTTTGAACTTATAGAAACTACTTAATATCAAGAGCTTGGATTAGTCATGAAAGATTGGACTTTTAATATGAAGAGAGCTGATGGTAAAGATTATAAAGAATGTGTTATAAAGACTATATATGGAATGTTACTGCAGAAATTAAAGGAAAATACTATAAACAGTCCAAACATTTAATCTATTTGCAGACATTGAATAGAAAGAAGCAAGGGATGCAAAAAATGCGAAACAAAAGCAGCTGCAGTCTATTCCCAAGAAGAGAAAGCAAAATTCAACTGCTCTAAGTAAGGAAGAAATATATAAAATAATGAATTTGTGGGACGAATATTATCCAGAGGGACTTCAAAAAAGCTGCATCATATAATGGCATTCCAACTAGCCTGGAGAGGGGTAGAAGCGGCAAGATGCAAAGTGCACTTTTTCAAAGAGGAAAAGAAATCGAATGGTAACCCATCTGGAAGAATTGAATACAACCCGATTTTTTCCAAAACATGCCAGAGAGAAGCTAAAAAATTATCAGACAGTAAGGGTTAGTGCCTAATCACAATAATGTTAATATGTGCCCGATGAGGTTAATTAAAAAGATTATTAGTGTTTTTAAATGAAACTCACGGTCTCTAGTTAATTCCACAATATAATACAAGTTATTGAAAATTGTAAAAAATTGACAATTGTTTCGATAAATCAATATCATCAATAAAAAGATTATGTCTAAACGCACAACTACAAATACGTCAGACGGACTATTTCTGGCTAAATAGAATTTTTTTTCACTCCCTTGAATCTCAATTGTTTGCCATGACAATAAAACTTTTATACAATTTAACTTGTATTTATCGATAAAAAAATTATGTCATGAATGTAGTGTAATCGAAAAAAAATGTAAGATTTTATTTGTATTTTGGCTGACTGACAGGAGTTGTTCCACAATATGGTTGGCAGATCATTTTATTTATGGTTAATTAAGTACCACTTAAAAAATTTTCAAGTTCAATACATTAATTGACTTTATTTATTTATAGTGCATAGATACATTGGGGCTCTGTTCTCTGACTGGCCGTCATCACTGTTATTTATATGCGATAACAATCTGTATAACGATTTAAATTCATTCAAATACCATGGTAATCATAACACATTTGACAACATATAGCATATATGATCTACCATTTGTTTGCTGACCGTAGTATATGTGTGTACACAACTACTCGTCTTCCAAAGTCAGTTTAAAAAGATGATTGTACCATTTTCGTTAATAAGCGCTTTAAGAGTACATAAAGTAATACTGATAAATTTACTAATACATATCGGTGGTCCCCTTTTACGAGCTACAGGTACCACAGAATATTTTTGAATATCAACGTCGCTAATAAGAATTCTTCAAATCGTCGGTCGACTATGTAGTCGGCACGTGTTCTATGAAAGAAATGTTGGAATATCGGCCGTACAAACTTTATAAAAACGAAGATAAGATAATTTTTTTATTGTACATTAGCGCACGCCGTTTTCTGAATAATTTCTTAGTATTGACGAGACATTTATTGAATGCGGTTTATTATTTTATATACAGTTGTGTTTGATTTTTGTTTTGTGATATTTGTGAAATTGCTTTCTGGAGACCTTTTTAGGTAAATACTTAATATAACGAATTGCTTATTAATGACGATTCACATTAATAATGAAATTCCTGCTAATAGCGTTATTTAAAGTTATCATAATATTTAAATTAATGATGAAATACATCTTAATGATGCAATTTAAATTTATAACAATGATAATGAGACACAATTTTGGGAATTCAAAAATCCAGATTTGCATAAATCATTAGAAGCAATTCGACAAATTTTAATAGAATGTGGTTTTAAGTATAAAACATTAGATAGCCGAATGTGTATTATGGAAACGCGCCGTTTGTGGTACTTCATCAGATTTTTAATTATAGAGAAAGTAATAGAAATATAGTTTATTTAAATGAAACTTGATTTGACACCCACGATGTTCATCGCGGTTGTGCAGACTATTCACAAAATTGTGTCTTAAATACGCCATGCTCGAGAGGAAAACGGGTGATAATTTTGCACGACGGGAATGCCTTACTTCTTTCAGCAAAAAATATCAACAAAGCTCAGCTTGAAAAATAAATTTTGAAAATATATCTGGTTTAAAAATAAAATTGATACGCCATTGGTCGGTTTCTTTTAAAGATATCGGTTTTTTATATATTTTTTTAAGCTGGCTTTGGAAGAAGTATACTAAAACCAATTGTCAAATTATTAGCTATAGTAAATTCAGAGCATGTTTTGACATGGCTCTCCGTATATAAGGAGAATAAAGATAAAATATGTTTTTTCTGATAAGCGAATTCTTGCATTCTTGATAAAACTAAAATAATGAATTGTTACTGAGGTGTGATGAAGGGAGTATGCGAAATTAGCAGAAAGGAAATATAAAAATTAAACACATAAATATTTATCAATTCAAATATGCGTTCTCTAGTCAGTATTGTCATATTTGGCCCGCTGCCTCTAGTAAGTATTGGCAAGTTGTTACATTATTTTCCATTGCTATCTTGAACAATGTAATATATATACAGTATTAGGAATTTTCTGTGGTCACATATGTTTAAGCGACAATGTGTTAGAAAGAAACAAATATAAATTCAGTGTATTACTCTTTTTCTCTAACAGGATACCATAAAGTGGAAAACGTGTGTACGGTTGTTCAAACACCACGTTTCACACCAAATGTTTGGGTTTCGTTATCTAAATGGTGCGGTAACATTTTTATACCTAGACTGAAGGACGGGATGTTTTTCGGGGACGATGAGGTATGTGTTACGTCTCCCGACGGAATAACGAAAAAGTAAAAAAAAAGTGAATTGTCAACAACTGTCAAATAATAATTTTGAAATATAATATGTCTATGTATTGAGTTTGAAATAAAAAATATATATTTAAACGAAAAAATATATCTACAGTCCATTCAACAGTATGAGGTGAACAATCTCTGATAGGACACCGAATAATAAACTGCCCCGTTATACCATTATTTTCCGCAATTATAATAAAGTTATTTCAGTCTTGATTATCATCATTTGTTATTTGAACTAGTCTTAATACGTGCCAAAATACATGTCCAAAATCGACGACAACGTGTTACAAGTACAGGGCGTCCCACTATAAAGTAACACATTTTGACAGCTTATTACTCGAGAATGGAAAAAGATATCGACGTGCAGTTTTCGCTAAACTTCTTATATTTCCTTCAAATTTTTATTGACATACTTGTCATAGTTTTTTTTTCAAAATACTCGTCTTTCAAAAACAAACATATTTATAACGGAAAAAGATATTTTTAAGAAATTTTTCAACGCCAAAATGAGAAAAAACTAGATGTAAAAATTTTTATTTTCGATAAATGTTCTAAAAAATTATGTAAATAAATTTTTAAAAATTTTGTTTGTTATTTATAAAAATATAACTTTCACTCTGTCGATTGCAACAAACCGTTTCTCAATATCGTTAATGTTCATAAATTTAGACGCGATTGAAAAAAAAATTGTTTCCAATTTGCGTCAGCCGCCATTTTGAATTTTCTGAAAAGTGTAAATTTTTAGAAGTTTGCCATCTATGTTTATCTATGTTTTGACCTCGATATTAATATTTTATTTATAATTACCAACCAAAAATATAATTTTCGTAAATTTTTTCAATTTTTGGAAAATTTAAGATCGGAAAATTTTTTTTTGAAAAAACTATACGTCACCTTCAAGAGCATAAGATTTGCTTCAATTTTCATCTCTACGATTTTTTTGTAAGAACACATCCAGAAATGACACGAGCATAAATCACTTGAATTTTAGGTGGTCTGAGCTGTGCTTGCAAGTTGCGTCGCAAGCTCCAGCGGAAATTATTAGACAATCTAGGAGAGTGATGCTGGGTCAATATATTTTCATTTAAAAATGAAAAATCAATTATGGGAAACTTTTGACTTTTATTTCCTTACTTTCCCGGACTAAAAGTCGTCTAAAATTTTCGTAAGAAATTTACTTTTGTTAATTAATAAAAGTGACCATTTTTGACATAAATACGCCTATACACGAAAATCGATTTTAACTTGGATACAACAATTTACAGAATCGGGAAAACTAGAAAGAAAGAAAACATTTAAAACAAAACATTTTTATTTACATATAAGAACAAAGAACCAAACATAACTTCATAAAACACATCAAAACAAAAAAAATATATTTAATAAATAAGTTGTTGTATGTGACCTCCATCTGCATCTCTATAGTAAAAAAAATAAAGTTGCGTTTACGTCACCAAGGACGTATTTCTATCGCATGTGTGGGTACATTTCTATCGAAAAGTGCATATACTTAAATTTGTTAATTAATCGGTTCTAAAGATAACCCAATCAATAAAAAAACTTTTGTACCAAAATAATGTATAAGCAGTATAGCTTTATTGGGTTTAGACGTCCTTCGATGTAAACATTTGTGTTAAAATTTTCATAAAGAAGCCTCCAATTATTGACGGTAAAATAGTCACTGGCATATATAATGTCATGTTGCCGCGTTGTTTGTGACTTTTCTACTCGTGTATTGTCATCGATTTTTGAGGTTATAGTTACGTGCTTTATAAAATTTTCTTGTGAGAAATATTTATAATCAAAACTGTTTTAGTTTTCAAAACAACAAAGCATTTTCTTCTGTGATTGTTAAAATGCCCAAACAGCTGAATAGCCGATGCAAAGAACTTGTGGCTTAATTAGTAAATTATTTTGAACAAGAAAGGAATAATAATGGTCCTTTGTTGTTCTTAAATGCTGTACAAGAGGTAGGTAATACGTGAATAAAATATCCTTACTTTACTTTACGAAAATTTCTATTATTTTAGCGTGTAGCTGCTGCCTTAACAATCAGTGTAAGAACAGTAAGCAAAATTTGTCAAACAAAGAAAAAAGGTGAAGAGTTTGAGTCACCAAAGAAAAAACGTTGCGCTCATAAACGAGTAACAAATACAGAAACTTTAAATACAAGCTCTATTCGTGATACCATTTACAACATGTACCAGAGAAGTAAGTATAATTACGACAATTGTATATTTAACATATTTTTATTTCTGTATGCTTTTAGAACAGCACATAACGATTCAATCATTGTGGTCCCAACTAAGAGAAAAAGAATTATTTAATGGTAGTAACACTTCTTTAAATATTTTACTCAAAGAACTTTGGTTTAAGTGGATGAAGGATAATCCACGACGAGGACTTATGGAATTACCTAATGTTGTTTTGAAAAGAGTAGAATTCTTAAGATATTATAAAGAAGCAAAGGACGAAGGTATATACCAATTTGTGTTCATCGATGAAACCTGGATATTTCAAAATGGCATCAATGGCACATGAATTTGAATCTGCCTAGTTTCATTTCACAGTATGTTGATTTGTTTAATGTTAGTTCTTGTCTTGGATAATACGTTCATTATTAAACATATTTTATTTTATTGCTTGTATTTTTATTATATTCATTTATTAAAAGATTTGGTAAGTCAGTAATAACCACTTTTATTCTAGAATTCCTTACTTTGTGAATTCTATTCATAAATTTAATTAACAAAAAACGTAAATGAAAAAACTCCACACTATATTAAACGAAAACTATCGATAATTTTGTAGTTTTCATTTATAATATTGTAAAATTTTCTACATTTACGTTTTTGGTTGACTTCAGTTATTTTCTGTTACTATACATAATCCTAATCTCATCCAAAAATTACTGAACGCATTTTGCAGCATTTCTGGTGTTATGGTATTAAAAACATTTACTATGTTATTTCTTAACTCCTGAAGGTTTGTAGGGATTGGGTTATAGCATCTCTCCTTTACATAACCCCATATAAAGAAGTCTGGTATGGTGAAGCCCGGGGAATATGAGGCCCACTCGATGGGACCAGCTCGACCTACCCATCTGTTGCCAAAATGATCTGATAATGAATTTCGAGCAACTAAGGAGTAATGTGGAGGCGCACCGTCTTGTTGAAAATATACAGTGTTTATAATTTCAGCTTGTTGTAATTGGGGATACAAAAACTCCTCCAACATGTCGGTGTAAGTGTTTCCATTAACTGTTAATTCATGAAAAAAAGGGGCCGTAGATTTTAGTTTTGGATACACCACACCAGACCATTTACTCTAGGTGCATCCCTTTTAAATTCGTTGAACGCTCTTGGATTCTCATCTCCCAAAATCCTGCAGTTATGCTTATTAATTCTTCCATTAATATGAAATGTGGCTTCGTCTGACATTATTAGGTTCAAATTAGGCTGAAGTCTTACCAGATCCAACAATGTTTCTGACATGAAATAGCTTTGTTCAAATGAATGATTCTTTATTTTTTGGAAAGTTTGTATTTTGTATGTTTTAAATTTAATAATTTTTAGGAGCCGGTGAACCTTACTTTTTGAAAATTGTGTGATTTGGGATATTTTTCTAACAGATATTCTATTATTGTTAAGTGCTAGAATTTTCCTTCCAGAATATCATTGAGCATATTGTCCTGGGCATTTTCAAGTGTTCTCGTTTTCCTTTCTAGTTTTCCGGATTCTGTAAATTGTTGTACCAAAGAATATCGATTTTCGTGTAGGCGGATTTCTGTCAAAAATGGCTCTGAATCTCCTTCCGGCCACTGTTATTAATTTGTCTCGGCATATAATACGACGCATCGCGCTTTTTCTATCAAAGTATACACTTTTGATTAATAAATTTGACTGTGTTCGTTGTTATACTTCATACTACATAAATAACCTTTTGACGTTTGTTAATGTCAGTTATATGTATTCGTTTCAAAGCCACCTTTCCGTAGAAAATTAACAAAAGTAAATTTCTTACGAAAATTTTAGACGACGGTTGAGACTTGCAAACGGTGTCATAAAAAATTTAAACATTTCTATGAATTTCAGTGGGACACCCGGTATTGTAGGTATTAACAGGATATCAGAAACAGTGAATGTTCTGAAGAAAACTTATAGTTACGTTGCAATGTTGCCAGCTTTTAATTATGATAATTTGAGAGGTTGTAACAGATCAAGATAATTAATCCGATCTATCTGTTGTACATTTTATTGTATTGATGGAAATTGTTCTAGTTTTCAGTTTAAAAGCGGTTAAAACCTCTACTTTTTTCTGATTTGGCAACGTGAAAGATGTCGCTGAACACTTGGTTTATTTTTTGTATGTATAAATAAAAAAGGTTTAACTGTTTTTACGTTTGTTTCCAAATGAGAGACGAACTCTTTGTGTACACTTAGTACAAATTAAAAAAAAACGCTTTCGATAAAAAACATAAAAATAGAATTTTAATCAAAATACCTATTATTTTTAAATAAAAATATTTTGATAGGTAATACATTAAAAATAAATCGTAATTCCTCAATGAATTTAAATCAAATGTTCGAATAAACCCCCGTTTTGAGCTAAACAGTAACTAAGCCGGTTATAAAATTCTAGACGAACATGTGTGAGCACTTGAGGTGTTATTTCCATACAGGCTTGTAGAATTTGTTCCCTAAGTTCATTCAGAGAACTGGCCCTGTTCTCCTAGAATCCATAAATTCTCGATTTCACATAACCGCAGAAAAAGAAATCGTTGGGTGCCAAATCTGGAGATATAGCAGGCCATCTAATGCTACCATTCGTGGAGATTATCCGATTGGGAAATTACATATTTAAAAAATGTATTGCTAATCGATAATTACGTGATGCACAACCGCCATATTGGTACCAAATATCAGTTGACACCTAATTGTATAACGGTAGAAGTAATTTGATTCTGCAGCATATTCAAATATTTTTGTCCCGTAAATTGCCATCAATAAAAAATGGTCCAATTAAATGTTCACCTAATATTCCAGTCCAAACATTTAACTTTGGGGGATATTGATCTCTACTATTGTAGTGTTTGTGTAGGTTTGTCCTGGACTAATATCGCATAATGGATGAATTATGTGCACCGTATATGGGAAAAGTCGATTCATCTGTGAACAAATTATTTTTTGAAAAGTTTGTATCCAATTATATTTTTTCCATAACTATTTCACAAAATTCCATTCTACGAAATTGGTCGTCTGGAAATATTCCATGGCTCTTTTTCAGTTTAAAACTACGATAGCCATTTTTTTAATACAGTTCGAATCGTTTTCGGATCAACATCAAAATCCTTGGTTAAATGAGTGGACGACTGTAGAGGATTATTTTCCATACTTGTACAGATTAAAATATTTCTTTTTTCTTTTTCGTGTTGAGTTTGACGATTTTGTGTAAGCGGTCCATGTTTTGTAGGAGTGACACATCCATGTTCTTCAAAATTGTTTATAACCGTTCTCACTTGTTTCTTGTTAATTGGTTGGGTATTTTCGAATGCCACAATAAACAAATTTTCTGCAATTTCTTAATATCAATTACCCTGGTAATACCATTTTACAATTTGCACTTTTTGGTGTATTTGCATACTCATTTTATAAGATTTACAAAGATCGTTCCTCATGCGCAAACAAACAAATGGTGACATACCCAGACGTACAGTTAAACATTAGCGGATGCGAAAAAAGCTTTAGTGCTATTTTTAATTTTTGGAAACATGCAAAAAAGTTTCATCCTGGTATGTTGTTAATACTAAAAGATAAGATCGTATAGGTAATTATCTCAAAATTCATAGGTTGCGGTACCTATTTATTTTCATTCCATAGGGACACTTAGAAATGAGACTTTTGCTAGAAAAATTTCAACTTTAACGTTTTACAACTCGGTTTGTAATATAGGTGGAAAATTGTCTTTTTTTTTTGTAATAGTATAATGCCTCTCTTTCGATTTTTACCAATTTTAGTCTTTCCAATTCATAAACAGTTATTACAAATTTTCACAAAAATGTATAGTCCAACTTTAACCCTCTTTAATTCCTACAAATATTAAATTGAAGATACTAAATATAATCAGTAATTAAGATGCATCTTTCCTCTATCGAATAGTGTAAGAATGATGACATCTTACATAGTTTCAGAAATATTGAATTGTTTATGGAAGCATGTCAAAACATTGTAAAAAATTTTGCTTTCCAGGCCAAAAAATTAAAAATTTTGGTTTTCAGTGAATGTATGAGAAAAATTGTACAATATTATGTATTTCGTGTCGTAGAATCCAAAAAATATATCACTTTTCGATTTTGATGTATGGTTATCCGGAAAATCCCATTTACATAAAACTACCTCAACTTTTCACCCGAGATAATTTGTTTTTCAAACAAATGACCAATTTTTGGAATCACCATAACAAAAATCCACTATTTGCAAAATATCATCGGAATCTAATTTTTTTTCAAATTTCATTCCAAATGTAGGTAAGTAGCCCTGTGAAATTGAGATTTTGCATAAAAAATTTCAATTTTGATGTTTTGTAATTCGGTTTGTAGTATCGGTATTTTTTTATAATAGTATGAACGCTTCATTTCGATTTTCACCAATTTCAGTCTTTTGAATTCATAAACGTAGTTGCTACATAATAATATATTTCATAGTTCGCGCCAATGCTATCGTGTCCAGTTCGGGAATAGTTTTCGTAAGCTTTCCGCATCCACTAGTCAGTTAAACGTCTTCGAGAGACGTACGCGCGATTCGTATTCGTCTGGTAGGTACCGCCCTCGAAAGGCGCACGCGCGATTCGTATTCGTATATTCTAATATCCTTATTTTAACTGTAATAAATCTACGTTGACTTTTGATTGTCACCATTGTCTCTCTCTAACACACTGGTAATGCCATGTGCATCTTACATTTTCCCGTTGACTATGAGAGGACTATTGTTTTACGCTGAAATTAAATAAGGAATGATTTCTGTTATTATTAAAAAGGAATATTGTATGTAATGAAGAGGGGGGATAGATAAAAATAGAAGAATTACGACTGTAGACGAAATCGTTTTATCAGGAGCGTAGGAATTACAGGCGGTTTACAGTTTATCTTTGTGATATTTGTAAACAATTTAACAGTTGCAACGATACTTCTTTCGCATGTTATGATGCTGTTAAAGAAAATAGGTGATACACTTAATATACTTGTCGCTTTTGGACTCTATTAAAAACCCATAGAATATTCCTAACACACTATATATATATATATATATATATATATATATATATATATATATATTTATTTGTTTTTTGCAGCATTCATGTCATAGAAATAGTTAATACATTATATACAGTCTCTGAACTTATTTGGATTGTAAAGTTGAGTTCGCACAGACGCGAATCGCATTCCGATTGGTTCATTAGAAATGAACATGGCGGCATGCCAAGATTATCAATATTTTGGGAAATCGCAAAATTTAGGGTGCGTGAAAATTGAATTGAGTTCGATATATTCGCGGGAATTGTTTATGGTTGGTACATGCGTCTTTTAGCAAATTCTTGTTCTATTGTATCTACTTCTTGTGATTAATGTCATTTGAAGCATCTTGACACCATCTTGGATATACAGTGTGACCCACTCAAGATCGCAACAACCAGTTATAGCGTTTAATTGACATTTGATTAACTTAAAATTTTGGTGGTTTGAGTCGGCAAGAGGACTATTTTTATTTATTGACATTTTATTAATGTCAGTAGCGTACATTTTTAGGGGGCTTCAAAACGTCGATTTTTCAAAATAGTTATTAGCCATTTTTTTATTGGATTTTCGGTTACCACACTGTAAAGAGTGTCCCTTGAAAACCCCAAATCCAAATTTTTAGTAATGTCACTTCACCGGTGTCTGAGATGTAAATCGTCAAAATTGTTTTTTGATTTTTGAACGTCCCTGTATACACGGTAGTCGACGTTTTATGAACTCCAGATTTTGGTGTTCAGTAAAAAACCATTAGTTGAGTGGTTACTATTGTCAATATTTGGTTTGTGTCAGTAGCGTACGTTTATAGGTGACTTCAAAAATTAGTGTTTTAAAAAATAGTAGTTGCAACTTTTTCTTACATTTTGACCCCATTGTAAGGAGCACCCTTAAAAACCACTAACATAGTCTCCTGATGATGCTGACATGGTCAGCGAAACGCTTGTCGTGTATGGAGTAATAATGTACAATTCGAGTCATGTTAGTTACCTGTCTTTGGTGTAGTACGTCCCCCCAAGCGTTCCATTATTTTCATTTATCAACCTCACAGTCTAAACTGTTTTTGTATTTGATCACAAAATTTCGATACTGCCCTTTTTATTCTAAGGTACCTACTGCGTTTTATTGTAAAACGAGCTTAGTAGCTAAATAAACATTTTCCTACGACCACCCATGAAAACTACACATAACACCACTGTCTTGATATTTGGAAAGTATCTAATATCACATTAGAGTGTGATATAATATCCACCCTAGTGTGATATAATATCCACCCTAGTGTGATATAATATCACACGGGTTGCATGGATGATTTGATAAAACTTTGCGAAAAGTCTACTTATAATAGTAGACGCACTGTTGCAATTACGACAAAATTTTAGTCTTTTTTTTTAACATAAATATTTCACTTACACTTAACAAAAACTATTTCTATGCTTTGTGTTATAATTTGAGAATTTTGACATAAGCCTACTTTATTATTTTTCACTTTTATAATTAGTATATATTTTTTACGATCACGCGATAAATTTACGAAATATGATGGTTTTATTTATTTGAAAACATCAATAACTGTACCTATAACATATGATTAGTTTTAAAATAATCAGTTTGTAGTGCAAAATATTTTCAAAATAACGCAGAAGACATTTTAATTCTTAATAATTTGATTTTTAAAAATTTCTACAGCTATACTATAGATATACCTAAAATAAGAACTTTTGACAGATATCTTAT
Source organism: Galeruca laticollis (assembly GCA_963921935.1). Lineage (NCBI taxonomy): Eukaryota > Metazoa > Arthropoda > Insecta > Coleoptera > Chrysomelidae > Galeruca > Galeruca laticollis. The sequence continues at coordinate 105,605,214 of OY998175.1, forward strand.
AGTAGCTCAGTGGTTAACGCGTCATAACAATTTGGAGAATGTTGGAGTAGACCGCAGCTCGATTCCCGGCCGTATTTACATCTCAGACACCGGTGAATTGACATTACTCAAAATTTGGATGTAGGGGTTTCAAGGGATGCTCTTTATAGTGTGGTAACCGAAAATCCAATAAAAAATCGCTAATAACTTTTTGAAAAATCGATGTTTTGAAGCCCCCCCCCCAAAAGGTACGCTACTGACATTAATAAAATGTTAATAAGTAAAAATAGTCTTCTTGCCCACCTTTCCCAACCACCAAAATTTTAAGTTAATCAAATGTCAATTAAACGCTATAACTGGGTGTTGCGATCTTAAGTGGGTCACACTGTATATGCATTATAATAAAGTTTTTTGGATTGGGTTTACTATTTTTTTGTTTTTGTGTCCTCTATTTTTATTATTATTATTATTATCGGTTACTAACATGGAGAGCAGTGAGGTATGTTGTATTATTCATTGTTTGTAAATAATACAACCAAAATAACCTAAAAATTCTAATCTTTCTCTGGTTTAATTTCAGGCCCAAGTTGAATGTAGTGAGTGGCGAAATATTTATGTTGGAAACATTCCAATTTCACGAATGTATCCTTGAGAATGGTAATACTCAAGATGCAAACGTAAGTCAACTGGGATATGAGCTTGAATGAGAGGAAATAAATGAAGAAATTTTAATACGAAACCAGCAGAAGCGGTATAGGCAAGGCGTGAATTATGGGACCACGCATAACCTCTGTTAACGTTTCACGTTAAATTTAATCAAGTTATTTTCTATTAATTAATATTGTAGTTTATTTTCGAAATCGGTACGCTCATGGACAAAATATGTAGATTTTGTAAATATTCGTGCACCGTCATTTTGCTGACTCGACTCGAGACTGATATTCGGTACGGTTGAACTCGCAGTCGAAACTCTGATATATTTTCTCGTAATTTTGTGCTGTTTCAAACCTTCGAACTCCTATAATTACCAGCAACCTACAGTCCACAGAAACCGGGAAGAAAAGGGACGGTTTTTAATTAATTGCTTTTGGTTTCACTTAAAATATATAACCGTGTTTCTTCCCAAATTATATAACCTCTGAATCAAAGATCCAACGAAATTTAAGAACAGATGCTGCGAGAAGTATTCAACATTTCAACCAAATTAATAGTTTAGTTCCATTACAACGGCTTGAAAGTAAATAGAAAAATTTAAAGGATACGTTTTTGAAACATTTGGGGTGAGCAAAATAGATGTAATAGTATTATCATTTAATTTGTTTTATAATTTATTTAGTTATTATAAAAGTTGTTAATTAGATTTACTCTTTCTTAGGTTGTTAATGTTTTTAAGGACACTTAAACCATCAGGAGCAGGAGTCGAAGATAAAAAAAGTGGAAGTATTTCCTGCCTTGTCCTTCTGGCGGAAAAGAACGTACCAAAAATAACAAAAGGGAACATTTCAGATAGCGAGTTGATGTCACCAGTTAGACCAGCAGTAGGACACTCCACCAACATCTGCCAAATGGAAGAGAGACAGGACGTTGACTTTTCAGTATTAATACAGAAAGGCCATTCAAATGTATTGACATCTTGAAAACCGTGGGTCACACAAAGTTACATTTCAATTACAAAGTGTCTTTTCTGAATAGTATATATCTAAACTATGGATAGTTAAAAAATATTTTGCATTAAAATTGAATAGTTCTATTTTAAATGTCAAGTGAAACTAATGAGTTAGTGCTTGGTGTATTGAAGGAACCACCACCAAAGATTCCACCAACACAATAAGTATCACCAGCTCTTTTTACCATACAGGCAATGTTAGAGAAACTTCCAATAAGAGAAAGGATGAAAGCAGAAATCGAAATGTTGAATAAAATTTATTCTCTATATGACTTGTATTCAACAGACAGAAGTTTTATTTTTTAATTTCTATATCAATAAATATTTTTTTTTTTTATAACTAGTTATTGCCTCGGTTATTGCAAAGTGTGTATTCTCAAAAATAGCATAAAGCTAGATTTATTATAAATTAATACATTCACTGCGGCACTAAATTTCAGGAGCTCCCAGTAGGTATTGTACGGGAGATATGTATACGTAAGGACATGTGCGTTACGGGACATGTGTGCCCCAAAAATATGTACACATATTTGGGTCTCTTACGAATTCAAAAATAATTTTTTAATAAAGTTCTGTAATATGTGTGTCATTTAAGGATCTATTACTTGAAGCAGGAGTAGGATTGGCAAAAATACATTAGAACTCGATAATGCAAGCTTGACGAATATGTTTGGCTAATCAAAAGTGAAAATTATAAGTTGTACAGGTTTTGAGTGAAGATAGAATTTTGAAGATTTAATTCACACGTTGTATTAGTTATAGTAACTAATGAAACATTCAAACAAAGAGGATAACTACTTGGTAATAAAATTACAATATATAGAATTAAATCTAAGTATAAAAATAATATATAACATCTATTTAGACTATTGTGATTCAACATAAAATAATTGTTCAGCATAGACCACATAACACTTGCTCCTTGAACATAGGGATTCCCTCCCATTCTTCCAGCACCAAGTAATCCATTTGCTACTTTGTTCCTCCATTCTCCTGGAATAATATCTTCAGTTTCAGTTTCCCTACCTACATAATTGAAAGGACAATATTTCGGATTGTCAACTTTCTGGGCATCAGATTTTTTCAAAATATTATGCAAACAAACAAGTGGCCTTTCAAGTATTCTCAACCTTTCCACTAACATACCAAAAGTGTTCTCTATAACCCTTCTAGCAAGGCTTAATCTGTAATTGAAAGGAACTTCATCGTGATAATAAAATAATTCATCTACTGGATTCAGTGGACCTGTACCTGTAGTTGAAAATCCTTTCATTTTGTGGAAGTTTCCAGGATATGGCCGCATCAAAATGATTTCAAAAGGGAATGTTAAACCTGCAACAAAACAGTATGTATTAGGCTCACCATCACACCCCTCCATCACTTTGCCTTCCTTTAGCACCTATATCTACTACAGTGAAGCAATAATTTGCATGCCAACAATATAATGCTGAAGAATTCTAAGTAATTAAAATAATCAGATCCTGTAGTGAGTGGGGCCTAAAAAATAAAACAAATTGTGTAAAAAAAACCAAAATAATGTCTGTAGATACCTACTTGTATTATGACATGTTTGCCATCAATAGCACTCACACAGTTTGTATTCAAAATCATCAGCAATTTTTCTCCAATTACTTTCTGTAGGTTTTGGTATATATCCTAGTTTTAATGCTACCCATATAGCTTTACAAGTAGCTTTGATGATGTAGGAAACAGTACTTACTCCTAATCTGTACAAGTATGAAACACTTTTCATACCCATATCTGCTGTTAAATACCTAAATAACACATTCTACAGATAAAAGTAAAATGCAAATAACACAGAAAGATGCAAGCATAAGAAAATAAGGATACTTGTCTAATTGTCACTGATACCATTTCTCCAGGTGAAATAGGTTCCCGAGAGTGATACATTTTAGATATACTCGTATATGAGGTCACTTTTTCCACAAAAATATCAAAATCTTGTATTGACATCCTATGAAAATTTCTGGATTTTTTGCATCTTTCGAATGCATTTCGTGAACTAAATTATGACGGATGTATTTTATTCTGTCTTCTTTCAATTATAAGTAAGCAGCGATTTTACGTCTTGGATGCCAATGGCATAAATTAAAGAAATACTCATCCATATTTAAAAAAGTGAATATAATAGTTATTTGTAAAACAAGTGTCACAATGACTCGTTTTGTAGTACGAGTGAAGTTTGCACAACGAACCGCGAAGCGGTGAGTTGTGCAAATCACGAGTACTACAGAAAGTCATTGTGGCACAAGTTTTACACAATATTTTTTATAATTTGCATTTATTTAATTATTTAAATAAAATAGAATTTCAAATAATCCCTGTTTTTAAGCTAGGAGGAGTGGTTTGAATTTAAGTTGGCAATTCTGTAGATTCCTAATTGGTGAGATCACAGATGTTTTTATTCAGCACTTCTGACTTTTTACATATTATAACCGAATAATTGTGTAAATTGTAAACAAACTTTCATTTAAACAAAAAGAGGATGATTATGTTTAAAAAAGAGCTTCTTCGTATATGCTCTTGCGATCTATTTATATTATGTCATGAACAGAATTATTTCTGTAATACATCTTCACATAGATATCTGGTAATTTATCCCAAAAATTGAACGTTTTGTATGCCTATATATTGATCCTATACAATATAAAAATAAACAATTGACAAAACATTAATAAATAAACGTTAGCGTACTTTATTCATTAATATTTTTAATATATAAATCAGTCTAATTTACCTTTAATATAATAATTTGCTAGCTAGAACAACGCTAGACCATTTTATTTATAATTTGTGTCAAGGTTAAAGTAAAATGTCAAATAAAAATATAACTAAATTCAATAACCAACTGTACACTAAAAATTACTATAACAGTATTCAAAGAGCTTCATTGTGACACTGTAAACAATGTTATAATGAAGTCTCTTTTATACGCGAATTATAAAAACTGCTTTATTAAATAGAAAATCTAAAATTTAAAACATCATATACGTAAAAACTAATAATTTGTTAAATGTCAGGCTATGTCATGTCACAACATTAGAATTTAAAAAAAAAGTAAATAGGTATCCCAAAAACCTCGAAACTATATAAAATGGCCCGAAATGGTGAATTATTTTTCTACGATTTCGCGTCTGTATGAACTCAACTTAAAGCAAGTTAAAATTCGCAAATTCATTTGAACTCACCTCTCATTCTTCGCTTTCACAAGTATCGTTAATCTAGTACAACTTCATTTGGAAAAATTGTTGATTTTCACATTGTAAAACCGAGCGAAAATCCATTTAAATATTGATTTAGTTATTTTTTACTTTTTCATATTGCTATAGCTCATAGTCAGCCACTCAAAGGTGGAGAAAGTTATCTTGAAAAGTCTGCAGCTAGATCTTAATCTACAAAAATAAATATCAGAAATCTAGCTACAAGAAAAGTATTCCTTTTAGTTTTCAGGGACCTGTCAAATGAAATCTGAAAGGGTTTTCCAGATTAAATGGGATAAGACGGAGATGGTAAGTTAGTAAATTAGTTTAGTTATATAAAATTATTTATCAAATACCATTTTTCTTTAAAAAAAATGGTATTTTCGTCGTTGCCATTTCTGGAAAATCAATGAGACGAATATATTATACTCGGTGGCATTAGAAGTGCTACGCCCAGAAGGAACAATTTCTTGACCTTGATTTTTTTGCAATATCATGACCATATTAGATGATAACAATATCAACGTTTTATCTTTGACCATGTTTATAAAAACAATTCAATTTTTTTCTGAAGAAACCTTTGTAGGAAAGCCGAATAGTACAGACATTGTTAGTTATTACTTGTTCCTCTACTTGTAGTCCGGGAGGTAGCATCCTATTGTTACTGGTCATTTTCGCACAATTACTCTTTATTCTGTATGGTAGTTTTTACTTAGTTAACAACTAAGACAAGCTTCAACTGGTGGGACTGCATGGCGCGTCGGTAGCAGAGACTGGGAAACACGTTTAAATTGGAAAATGAACGACGAAGTATTTCAGTGTTTTAAATGAAACTCACTGTTTCTAGCTAATTCCACAATATAATGAAAATTGTTCAACAATTTCCATTATATTGTGGAATTAGCTAGAAACAGTGAGTTTCATTTAAAACACTAATATGAGTAGATTCCACGAAGTAAGGGTCGACACAGTTAATTTCATAACGAAGTATTTCATTAACATGATCCTGATAATTTAGCTTGACATCCAGAATTAGGCCTGTTTCTTGCTTTATCGACAGTTTCAATTTTTTTCGCATTTACTTTAATAACAATCTGATTTGAAATGGTTTTCCTTGCTTTGGGTCGGTCAAAAAGCATTAATTTCGTCTCGGAAGCATTCGCTGTAAGACAAAATTTATTCGAGGCTTGCAATAAGTTACCAATATCTTCATTTATGTGTAGACAGGCTTTACCCACTTTGTCCTGCTTAAATACGTAGTTTCGTCTGCATATAAGTGGTACCGACCCCATTTAAAATGTTTCTGAAGTTCAGCTGTATAAAGAATAAATAATAAGGGACCAAGAATGGAGTCTTGTGGGACTCCATTTTTTTACAGCTGTCATATCAGAAGAATTTCCATATTCGTTAGGTAACTACTTACTAGCTGAACAACACTTGTGTTAAAGCCATAGAAGTGGAGTATTTTTAAAAGTAATGCATGCTTTATTCAATCAAAGGCTTTGCTATAATCTAAAAGGACTAGAATCAGTAGTTCATTATCATCTAGTGCGCGATAAATATCATCAGTTACTTTTAGTAAAGCTGTGGTACAGCTGTAGTTTGCCCTGAAGCCAGATTGGTTTTCGGGTATTAGATTATAGTAGTCAACAAAATCTCTCATTTGCTCCAATATAATTTTCTCAAAAACCTTGGATTGGATAGAAGTGTTAATGATATGCGTAATAAAGGGTAAGACGTATGGACAACTGTGAAGTAATAATCTAAGAGGGATATCCTCTAGTCCCTTCGCATTTGATTTAATACCAAGAAGTACCCTAGAAACCTCGTTATCAGTAGTTTCCTTAAATTGAAAATCGCCTACATTATTAAGCTTATTATTAGCATAATACAATAAAGTTTCTTCTTCAGGTAGTAAATCTGACATTGAATTTTCAATGAAGTAATTATTTATTTCAGATAGATCACCTATTGTTTCATAAGAAGATAGCGATTGTTTCTTTGCAGCCACCACACATAAGTTTCTTAACTTTTTCCACATATCTTTGCCAGTTTTATTTCTCATGGAGAATTCAATAAACGCTTTTTTTTCGCGAACAATGGTTTAGTATCATTACGAAGGTGTTTATAATACTGTACTCGGTCCCTTCGGGTCATCATTAGTTTTATAATATCAGTAAGCCAAGGTGCATGTGGTTTACTAATTTTGACATTTTTTAATGATGCAAGTATATTGAAGGCGTTCAGGATATGATCATTAAAGCGAGTAACTTTATCATGAACGTTTTCTATTTCAAACGTCCGGTCTAAGTTGTTTACTTTCAAGAGCTGCACGAATGATTCATAATTGAATTTGCTAAAATCTCTGTACGTGCGATAGAAAAGTTTTTGTTTTGGTTTATTATACTCAATTGTACAGTGAATGAGACAGTGATCCCTAAATAGTTTAGGTCCACTATTGAATCTAGTTGGTTCTTTAATCAACTGTTTAAGCGAAAAGATATCCAGTACATTGCTTAGTGATTTATACTGTACATCCCTGCACATCTTAAGCGGCGCTTTTGGGCCAGCTGAGGCCCTAGTCGTTGATAAGCTATGGATAAAAAATCTATAGTACAAAAATGAGCTTTGCGAAAATGCTCCAGTCAAATAGGACGCTACCTCCCGGACTGTTGTGTTAAGCGTAACAAAATTCCTCAAGTACGAAGACGTTAAAATTATCACCATGTTAGCGATTTTGAGCCTTTGGTCTCTTTTCATACTGTCCACAATTAGTGATTCCTTTGACTGCGGATCACTGTCGTCAGCGTTTGAGCAGACGCAGAGAACGGCAGCATTGGGAGACACAATGGTATAATATCGTATTCAGCGACGAATCGCGATTCTGATTAGGTGCGCATGACAGCCGTAGAAGGACGACGAAATATTGAGTTTGCTGTTCAAAGGCATGTGCACAGAACTGTTGGAGAAACGGTTTGGGGGGCTATTACTTATGGTAGCTGATCACCATTTGTATTCGAGGCAGTATGGCAGCTGGGCGTTATGTTGATGATATCCTACAAACCACTTTACTGCCTTATATAAATGGGCGTCCAGGAGTCCTTTTTCAGAAAGACAACACATGTCCACATATTGCACGTCAAACTATGGAGTTTCTCCAAGAAGCCGGCGTTAATGTTTTGTCGTGGCCACCCCGGTCACCAGAGGAGACTGTCCAATTGGCACCACCCTCCATAGACACTGGTAGAAATGAGGTGTCACAAGTAGAGATCGACCACCTCCTTTTGTGTTACTGAGCGTATTAAAATAACAACAGTTGAAAAAAATACAATTCTTATAAAAACGTTTATTAATACAAATACTTAAATCTACAAAATGTAAACCAGATGATATTATGCTATTTAAACTGTATGCTACAGTTGATATAAGATTATTTATAGAATTAATACCCCCGTGCTAGTTTTTGGCAAAAAGTTTCATATAACCATAAACATTCTAGAAAAAGTTTCCAAAAATTACTTGATACGCCTCTCCACAAGATAAATCGTAAGGCGGGAAGACGAACAACACGTGGCCCGGTTGAATAACGTCACCGATTTTGTAAAAGTACGGAATTAATGGTGGAAGTGCGCAACAGGAACAGAAAAGTTTCTGAGAACTTTGTTGATAATTTGTAATAATAATCTGTTTCTAGAGCAGTTAGATGTAAAAAATGCATTTTTAAATAGTAAACTAAATGAAAGACTGTTTATAAAAATTCCAGAAGGTCTTAAGGTTAAAGAAAGAGACAAAAATATAGTTTTGTCATTAAAAAGTGCACTAGATATATGAACTGAAACAAGCACCAAAATCCTGGAATGAGAAATTTACTTCCTTCATGTCAAGTTTAGGTTTAGAGAGATCTAAAAATGATTATTGTTTATACATTTTAGATAAAAATGTGAGAAGTTATTTGCTTTTGTATGTAGATGATGAATATATTGATTGCATGTAATGATACATTAATTTTCCAAAGTAGTTAAAGTCAAATATTTGTGGAGATGAAAAAATTAGGTAACCAATGTAACTTCTTAGGAATAAACATTTACAAATATTTTGAAAGGAGAATTATTGCTATTGATCAGAATATAGAAATTTCAAAGCTTTTAAAAGAATTTAAAGTTAAAGATTGTAAAAACTTTAAGACACAGATGGAAAAGAATTTAAATTTACAAAGAAACTGTAATAATAATAATAAAACTAAATCGTCATATAAAGAGATGTTAGGTAGTCTAATGTATATTATCCTTTTACCAGCTACAAAAATAATCTTCTACTATTTGTAACTCTACGCATATATAGCAGATCAGATGTTTTCGAAATAAAACAAAAAACTGAGTTTGAATATCTTGGAGTAGTAATTGATTCACACCTCCACTGGGATAAACATATAAATAGTATCATTAGGACAATTATATAAATTCAAACTTCTCAAAAATATATTACCAGTTTCCTATCTCAGAATTCATTCTGTATTTTGCCCTGGTAGAAAGTCGCATAGAATACGGAATACTAGTATGGGGAAGGAATTCAAAAAATCACATAAATCCTCTACAAGTACGGGTTGCCAAAATCAACACTTCAGTTTAAATTTAGAAACCCTGATCACAAACGGACTTGTGGACCTTCACATACTTTTACAAGTGCAGAAGAGAGTACGTTAGCCAAGTAAGCTGCATTTTTCTTTTTGCTGTTTTTCTAAATACCTTGGTAGTTTTTGCGGATTGGATATTTAAGACATAAAGGCATTCACTTATTTTATTCCGTATTTTAGATTCATTGCAGGCCTTGCTAAGAAAAGGTTTCCAAGGAAAAAGGATGACATTGTTTCTAGTGTACAAAATTACCCAACAACACATTCACGACCCAACCCATTCAGGAATAATCGTCCTGGAGAAGGATGGCTAAAGGTAATACGCTATGTATAAATTTATTTACTTTGGAAAGTAATATATTTATTATTTGCATATGTAGCATATGTATTGTTTTTATAGGCATTTTTAAGAAGACAACCTGCAGAGAGAACAAGTGAAGCAGTTACTTCAGCAAGCGCTTGTGTTTCTGAAGCAGATATTCGAAAATGGTTGTCTGAAATTCAGGATTATATAAAGGAAAACATCTTGAAGTAGTAATGAAAGATCCTCGTCGAATATTCAACGGGGATGAAACCGGTGCTATAACTGCCCCATTCCATGTCTATTAGTAAAATTGCCCAGTTTTCCAGTATAAAAAATATTCCTTTAAAAATGCGATTTTTAACCTATCCACCCTCATAGCTACAGCCAAAATAGGTACTGTTTTTTACCATTCTCCTCAAATACAAAGTAGGAGTTAAAAATGGGTAGACTTGAGATTTTTTTCATAGAATGTTTATGGTCATATAAAAAAACAGCACAGGGTGTATTAATTCTAATAAACCCCTTATTTTTGATCATATTAACTGTAATAGTAATAAAATAAATTTATTTTTTACAAGAAAAACGTAATTCACACAGAAATGAGTGGGTCTCCAAAATATTGAACACAATTTAAATAAGAAATAAACTAAACAAAAGAAATCAAATAGACCAACTATAACAAACAAATATTTCGTAAGATTCAAATACATTGATCGCACCCGTGCATAGGCAAACAAATTTGCAGGAGTTCAATGGGAGCATATGCCAGCGTGCACGAGAGCGTTTACAATGAATGCACGTTGGTTGCGCACGAACATGAAACTCCACTTTTAAAGAAACACTAACACTGTCGACAAACTATCAAATAAAATCAGGATTAGCTCTCAGGAGCTGATACCAATCAAAAGGTGCATTTTCTTCCCATTGACTGACAACCAAAGTCATACGAACGAACCTTACAAGTATTTGAATAGATTTTAAAGCGCCTTATGACATATACATAAAAAGTCAAACACAAAAAATATTATCAAAGCAGTTATTTTTGAATGTGATCATATTTTTAAAGTGGGAATAATTCATAGAACTCTCATCTACAGTTCAATTGTAGCATTAAAAACTTGATTTTAGTTAGATTAAAGTAATTACTCAGATAAAAATTTAAATAATAAATAAAAGCATTTTTTTAGTTTCATTCAACTCGAATTGACATCAGTTTATTTTAAGGATTGAAAATTATTGGGCGCTTTTTGCAGATTGCTTTTTTCCGCGTTCTTTTGTTGTACATAAATATCTGCAATTTTCAAGCGTCAGGACAAATTGTTTTAACATAAGTGCTATTCAACGCGACAATCGATTACAATCATTTCCTGTCATTTAAAAAACAACATGTTCAACAATACATTTTCGATATCAATCGATCACTCTGATTATAATCGGTCTAAAATTATTATTCTATTGAAAACAATCGTAAATCGGAAGCATGTGATTGGTCGAAAATTTTAAATAAACTACCATTTGTGTATGGGTTATGTGATGTGTGATATTTTGCAATTGTATATTACATTTTTAGTTAGCAGAACAGCTTCTATAAAATTAAACTAAATGAACTTGTGAAAAGTGTGAAATACACGTGAAATGAACCAAGATAATGATGCGGTTATGTCAATATTGATTTATTTGATTTGTAAAATGACATGAAAAATGACATTTTTTTTTTTGGTTGTTCAACAAACATCAATCCGTTTTCGATTTCGATTATAAACAAAATCGGAATCAAGATCGAAGTGTTGAATAGCACTATAGTCTGGCTGCTTCAAGCAAAATATACAGGGTGATCGAAAAGGTTTTTACGATTTTTAAGTTATATTTCTCGAGAAGCGTTAAGAGTGGGAGGATCTGGCAAATTGCAATTGTGGAGTCTTGTAATTTCCATTAGGGGGAGTTGGGGCACATTGATACATAAAATATTATACAAGCTCAGCTACCCACTACTAGATAGCGCGACAATAGACGAAATCGTCAAACAAATTTAATGCACCTGCAGTAACTACTTGATTGCCAGTCGTGTCAGACATATTTTTCTTTCTGGGAAGTATTTTTTCCACCTGCTATCAATAGTAATTTTTGCTCGTGATTTTGTTTCTACTCATCGCGATTAGCGTTAAAGGTAAGAAATAGGTAACACTTTACTAAATCATACTTACTTTTAATGTTTCTTTGTATTGTTTTTTGATTGCAATGTTTTTCAATAAATATGGCGGTATGGGACAGATTCATACGAGTTCTGGTGTACTTAGATACATATCAATGTGTTCCCTTTTGGTTAATTGTAAATTTTATTTTTGTTTCTATTCAAGATATGGTTCGATCATATAAGAAAATGGCCGAAATTGTCAGCATCGGTGAAAATGCCATGAGTTCTGCAATATCAAGTGTAGCCTAAAGACTTTCAATACGAAAAGCCACTGATAAATATCATTTAAAGGCTGCCACTTTGCAACACTCTCAACAAGTTTCGAATCATTCAAATACTCGCATTAGTTATTCGATTCCGAATTCCTTTCAAATTTATTTCGATGTAATGAAATTCGCTATGGTAAGGTGACCAGGAATGGGCGCGCAGGCGCACACCGGGTCCCGCATCCGTTCACCATCAATCGGCAAAAGCATCGGAGGAAATCGGAATACATGCGGAATGCCGCCCATTCACGCCCCTGACGGAGCGAACGTGGCTGCCGAGATGAAGAAATCGATATTCTCATCGTTGAAAAAGAATCGGATTGATCCATGATACAAAGAAAACAAGATATGATATTGCGCATGTTAGGGCGGAGCGTTATACGTCATGTGGTTAGTTATTTCGGAAGCGCATAACTTAAAACCTTATTATTTTGTATTGTGTTGTGAGTTTGTCAGTCGATTTTTCAATTAATTTTACTTTTAAAATGCGTTGTGCAGTAGCTGGGTGCCACACAGATTATCAGTCTAAAAACATTACCAGGGATATAATGTTTTTTCGATTTCCCGAAAATCTTAGCAAGGAATGGATTAATGTTTGCAAACGGAAAGACAAAATTAACGTTAAAAACGCGCGTATCTGTACAAAACATTTTGATACAGACTCTTTTGAGAGAAACTTAAAATTTGAGCTTTTGGGATATTCAGCTAGAAATCGTCGGCTTCTTAAACCGGATGCATTACCCACTTTAAATTTGTCTAAGAAAAAGTGTGACAAAAGTTTCATTAAAAATAGAGAAGATCGTTTTAATAAAAGAAAACGGACCAAATTTGTGAACAGTATTCTGGAGGAAGGTGAGATATTAATATTTATGAAGTGTGATGCCGCCAGACTAATCCAAAGAAATTGGTGTTTGGTGGTTCAGGATAGTTTTAGAGTGTGGCTTGGATAAACTATCTGACATGATGTTGCGGCACATAGAAAAACTGGAAACAATTTTCAACAATGTAAATTCTGATAATTTGCTTATTTCTAATGGATATATATAAATCATCATTTAATTAATTGAAGTTCAAACATTGATTGTAGCCTGAAAGTTAAACAATTATTTTTTAAATCCCGAATATTTTTCAGCAATTTAAACAAAACTTTACAAGATAAGAATTTGTCAATAAAAAGGAAAATGTCAAAAATTGTTAAATAATACGACCCCTATTTTGTTTTAGTTTGCGATTTTACTTTTTGTTAATTTTTTTATTTAACTTGAAAATATCTATTATCTTTATCTTTGTGCTATATGCCTTATCCCTAACAAAAAAATACAAAGTTAGATATTATTGCATTACGTATGCAAAACTACTTGTCTAGATACATCAGTATATCACCACAATACCAAAAACTTTGATAGCGAAACGCATATCAAGTCTAGAGTTCAAAAATGCGTTTTAAGTGTTAATCATCTGACTAGTTTTGTGTTTGTCATCAGAGAAAGCTGTCAAAAATGGTCTCATATAAAAACACAATGTAAATCACGTCTAACCGCATTCGATTCGTCAATATAATTTGATACTAAAAGTTTCTATCTAACATAATAACTAGAAATCGTTAAAAATTCCAATAGGTTAAATTCAAATTTTACTAACCGTATGACGGCATGCGCCGACGGACGAATTTGGGACGGTGATTTAGCATATCTTGTTTTCTTTGTATCATGGGATTGATCCGAGTAGCTAAATAATCTGATTCGACGAATATTTAAATTCGAATTCATACATCACTAATATACCATCCTACTTTTAGAGCTATGTTCGATGGATTTAATGTAAAAGTTATGGGGCGTAAATCAGTCATAAACACAATTCAAAAACATTTTTAATGCCATCAAGATAAATTGAAGTTGCTGATTAGCCAACAACGTTTCTTCTGCTTACATATGGTCATCGAAGCGTCGTAGTTTCATTGGATTAACTTTACATTAGTTAGACAACAAATTACCAATGGTGCATTTTGCAGTGGCATATCAGCGATTCCGTGGAGTCCATAACTACAAAACAATAGCAGAAACTCTAGACTACATATATGTGCCACTGTTACAGATAATGGCAGTAACTTTGTTAAAGCATTTAAGGAATTTACGTTGTAAGAATCCGAAGGAAACGAGTCCAATAAGAATGATGAACTCACATTTGGTGATGACAATGAAGATGATGAAGCAGGCGTGGATGCTGCCCTTAATGAAAATAGTTGAAATTCCTGAATGCGATATACCAGTGGACGGAATTTTTACAATCACACTACCAAATCATATTCGTTGCTCAAGCCATACATTAAATTTAATAGCTACTAGCGATTGCATGATTTGTATATCTTCGATTGTAGGAGTTTGAACAAAACACACGCATGCAATTGACACATTAATGTAAGTTATGGGCAAAGGCGGGCAGGCCAGAAATTGCAGAAATTATAATGGAAGTTTTAGGTCACACCTTAACCAGCCCTGGTGAAACCAGATGGAATTCTCATTTCGATTGCATATATCGGATTTTGCATCAAGATGCAAGACCAACATTGGCTACTTTACAATTTTCAAGAAACTGAAATTCAGTATTTGGAAGACTATTGTCAAGTACTCAAGCCTTTGGCTACAGGTTTGGATATACAACAAAGATAAACTAATACATACTTTGGTTATCTATTTCCAACTTTGACTTAATTAGCCAACAAATGGAAGAATATGAGAGTCGATATTCAGGGTCCTAGTCATTACAGTGCAAATTTGATTTTAGACGCATGCCTTGAGGCACTGTTTAAACACTTTTCCTCTGTTTTTCATTTGGAATCGGAAGAGGCAGTAGTATCCTAAATTTCTTGCCCAAAATTCAAACTCCAGTGGTTTAATACCCTAAAAAATGAGATACAAATAGGAATCACACTGGACTGTGTAAAACAATCATTTCTTGCATATGTTGAACGACTGTTAAATTAAAATGATAATAGTGATGGCAGCAATAATGATAGTAAAGAACTTGACCCTGAAATTGAATATGACAGGTTTTTTTATTTTGTCCAAATCGAATCCGAACTTCTTCAGCGTGATAACTCCTCAAAGTAAAAATCTAAAGTTAAGACTAAGATTTCGCAAAAACAAGATAAAAGAATATCAAAAGTTGAGTTGGAGCTTTCATATTATCTTGAGGATAAAAGAACCTATCTGCCAATATTGGAAGACTACATAACAATAAAGAAGGTTTTTATATGATATAATACATGTTTACCATCTTCAGCTGCAGTAGAACGTGTCTTTTCATTTGAAACAATATTGAATAACCCTCGTCCCCATGTCCTTACCGATCAAATTTTTGAAAAACTTGCAGTATTAAAATGAAATAAAATTGGTTTGTAAGGCATATAGAAGTGTAGATTTTATTCTCAAATTTGTTTATGTAACTTGTAGTTGTGAAATTATGTCAATCCTTACGATACTTGAGCAAAAACGTATCGATATGTACTCAAAAAATGTACTTGAGTACTCAGTAAAGGTGCCTTTTGTACTTGGGATTCAAGTACTTTTTGGGAACAGTACTTGTATTTTGTACTCGAATACTTTTTTCTTGTACTCGGAACAGGTCTGACCCCATAACGTGGGCACATTCATTCAAATGTTACTTTTATGACGTAATATTTTTCTTTGTTAAAGTAAGGTAAATATTTAATTAAAACCTAGATGATATTATAACCATTATGCTTATAAAATTACATAATACTTTCTGTGGTTTATGTTTCCTAAACAATATTTTCGACTTGCGAAAAAAATGGTATCAATGTGCCCCAACTCTTTTGTATAGAAGCATTTTATGAAAACAACCATTACTACATCCAAGTTCGTCGCCTTTACCGTGCACATTTTAATTTACACGACATTAATCAAGCTCCGACACGTCCTTTAATCAGAAATTGGGTTGCAAAATTTGAAGCAGAAGGCACATTAATGATAAACAACCATATTTGTCGGCCTAGAGTCGGTCGAAGTGCTGGTAATATTGACAGTGTTCAAGAAGTAAGACGGTCGCCTCGCCGTTCAATTAGAAAACGAGCGGCCGCCTTAAATTTATCAAAATCGACCGTTCACACAATCTTAAAGAAGGGTTTAAAGGAAAATCCTTACCAAATTCAAATTGTGCTAGCATTAAAAGTGGAAGCTTATCCAATTCGTGTCGCATTTGTCCTTCTCATGTTACAGAACTTCTACCATTTCAATAACATTCTGTTTAGTGACGAAGCACATTTCCATTTAACTGGGGCTGTAAATAAACAAAATTTCTCATATTGGGGAGACAACAATCCAAGGTAAAAACATTAGCAACCACTAAATAGTCCAAAAGTGACAGTGTGGGCAGCAATGTTCGCATATGAAATCATTGATCCTTTTTTTGAAGATGAGAATCACCGCACAGTCACCGTGAACACTGACCGTTATAGGGAAATACTGGAAAATTTTCTTGAAATATAATTGCTCAATTTTGGTGGTTCAACCAAAACACTTGGTTTCGGCAAGATGAAGCGACTGCACATACTTCAAATCTTTCGATGCAGATCGATCGAAGGATGTTTCCAGGAAAGATCATATCCAAGAATGGCCACATTAATTATCCTCACAAAAGTCCTGATTAAACTGTAATGGATTTTTTGTGGGGTTCCTTAAATTAAATGTGTACGATGAAATTCCTGCAAATCTGAATGAGTTGCAGCAAAGAATTGACGATGAAATTTGAGCAATTCCACGAGAACTTTATCGCCGCGCGTTTGCCAATTTCAGAGGTCATTTGGAGGAGACAGTGCGCATACAAAGTTGAATGAGTTACATTCTTTTTAAATGGTAAAAAAACCTTTTCGGACACCCTGTATGATCAAATAGTTGGATGTAGCCATATTTGTCGTGTCTATCATGGGATTATAAAAATTAAAGGTAATTATCAATTTTCGAAACAACTAGGAATTTTGTAAAGATTCTAAATTATACTATCATGATAAAACATGACAAAATTAGGCACAATTTTGAAAAGACAATATGTAACAATGTAAATTGGTAGGAAAAATGATAGTAGGCTATTTGAGCTTTATTTAATGTACCGTAAAACCGAAACTATCAATTGTTATCTACATCAATGTCGAGCTTAAGAACACCCTCTATAAGAATAATAGTACAAGTAGCCAAATTTCGACACTCTAAATTAGGTTCTCCTGTACCTACATTCGGACTTAGCAAATCCGATAACCACAGTCTTATTTCAAACAGATCGTTAAGAAAATCTTGAATTAAAATACTTTTATTAACGCTTATAACTGCAGAAGTTATTAAGCTCAAAACAGCCATACGCACTTTGGTTTCTTTATGGAATCTCAAGAACCACGAAAAATGGAAAATTTCTTTTGCCATTCGAGGCGCTACTGAACAATTTTGCGACGAGTACATTACAATTGCTAACGTATCGATAAAATGGATCAGGAAAACGTAATCACTATCGTTTTGGAAATCTTGATATAGCATTTTATTTTTGTTATATCCAAATAGAAGAGGGAAGAAAAAATATCCAGCAACTTCAGAAAACTTGTTGATTTGTTCTTTTATAACTGGTTTATATTTGGTAAAATATCTAGTTTTACTTTCTAATCTTTTTTTTATAACTTCTTCGGCACTTTCTATATTCATTTGCCTTTTGGTTTTGTTTTTCTTTGGCGTGTCTTGCTTTTTAATTTCAGAAAGATTTCTCGCTGCTTGTCTTAAAACATTCAACATAAAAACTCTTTTGGAAACGGAAAATGTTCCTATATCGGAATGGATCTGTTTACACAAGAATTCAGTGTAGTAAGCTGGATATACTGTAGTTATTGCAACACAACTGTTAAAAACTAAATCGTCGAAATTTTCAACATAGAATTTATGTTCGAGAGATATTAAAATTTCCAAAATTTCTAAACCCATACTAGCATCATCATCGGGAAGTTGAGTAATAATAATCTTCTCGCAGCTTTCTAAACTTACAGTAAATACGTCGATATCTTCCGTTTCTAATAACATTTGCCTTAAATCTCTAAGATAACAGGGAGGATTTTTGCGTGAGACTTTTATATCGTTCGATACATCATATGGTTCTAAATCGTCATCAGAATCTAACTGAAAGTCTGTACTGTTTATAATTTTTATTTTACTATTATTATTTTTATACAGCGATAAAGTAACTTCATTTTCAAGTTCGCCTATATTGGATTTGTTTCTAAATACACGTTTCGGTGGAATGTACTCAACTTCTTCATCATCATTTTTTGATAATAGTTTCAAAATATTTTCAGTATTATTTTTAAACTCAGTTTTTGATTTGAAATAAACTTGTATGTCTGTATCCCAAATAGTTTGTAAACAATGAACAGCTTGTTTACATTCTTCGTTTAAACTGTCATATTTGAACTTCAATTCAGTTTCTGGATCTTTTTCACTTTCTTTATGTATAAAATTTAAAACAATTTCCCCTACCTTCATACCAGATATTCTTACAATTGGTATATTAGATTCCAAATGAACTTGTATACCGGCAAATGCTTTTTCTTTTATTTTAGATATTTCATGTTCACTTAAACCTATATTTCGCACAGCATTTAAAAGGTGTATAATAAATTTTGCTACAAAGATTTGTTGCTCTGTACTAGTATGATTTATAGAAGATCTATTCGCCCAAACGTTTAACAAACCTAACAACAACTGTACTGCTAGATAATGATCGGTACTGCATACATAGATGGTTGTATTCATTATTAAATTTGAATAATTTTTCTCGAAATGTGTTAAGAGAGGTATTTTTGTACACAAAACAAATTTCCAAATGTCATGTTTTATCAGTTCTTTTCCAAAAATGTTTGTAATTAAATATTGTTTCGGATTTACATGTAAAAGAATCATTTTTGCTAGTATATTAACAGCAGAACCATCTAAGTTTGAAAAAATACTAGTTATTATTTTTTGATATATTTTTGTTTTTGATGAAACATTATTAGTTAATAATGCAAGAAGCTCTATAAATAATTTAATAGCTTCTGATTCGCCTCCTTCGTTATAATCTATAACTATTTTTTGTAAAATTGAAGAAATGTTATCAAAATTTATACATCTATCCCTTAATAATAATTGTTTGCTAAGAACATCGGATATAAATTCAACATTTTTCAAAAAATTTATTATTAAAAAACTAGTGTAATATTTGGGAGTGAAAAAATTTGAAATTTTTCCTTCAAGGGAATTAGAAACTCTGTTCGGCAATGATATTAAAATATTTAAAAAGCTTTTCCAGTCTTCAAGATATTCTTGTTCATTTATTTCATTATCAAAATGCCGTGTTAAAGAATAATGAAAAATATAAGCGAAAGTTCCTTGGGAATTTAAAATTATCTGTAATAATTTGACAATCGTTTCTTTTTCGTCCGAAAATAAAAACTTAACAAACGTTCTGAGATTCAAACTAAAAAATAGATAGTTCTCTACGCATAATAGTTTCTTTACAGGTTCGTAAAGATTATTATCCCGAAAAGGAAAATTTTCATCGAAATAAGAAACAAAAGCCTCCAAAAAAGAAACATAAGGACCTTCAACATTTTCACTAAAATAACCATCATCCATTTCTAACAGCTTTTGCACCGTCAAAGGTCCCGGAAGAAATGAAAGTATCTGTTCAAATTCTTGCAAAATGTCTTCTGCTTGATTCTGTGATTTGATTTTCTTATTTTGTTTGGCGTGAATAACAAAACTTGTAAGTAGTTTAACAAGGTCCTTTTCTATTCGGTTCATTCTTGTTTTTTGAATGTCTTTTTGAGAGACTGAGCTCAACTGATCACTGAATATTTCCGTAACCAACGGACTTGCGACATCCTTGGTATCTGCAAGGGCAAATCTCAATGAGGTTTCCGAAAATAAACCAGATAATTTTACATCATTGATCACACGTATCAAAGACGTGATATATTGTATTAATCACGAGGATTTTTGTTTATTAATAGATAGAGTTGCAAAATCTCAAGGAAAATATTTAAATAAATTACTCTAAAATGCTAGTATGTAAACTCAGAATTGACAAGATATTATTTAGGTAATATCCAGAAGCAGACTTAATAATGCTCCAATTTCAACCCGATAAAAATTTCAAACTCTCCACATCATGGGTGCGAAGAGTTGGGAACAGTAAAACGTCATGTGACTTTAATAAAAAGAAAATTAATACATTCGTAGATAATATATTAAGAAACATTTTAGTTTATATATTATATTATAGGGAAAAGTAGTCACCCTTCAAACGCGGGGCACATTTGTAGAATAAGTAAAACAAAAAATCTAAACGATACACAAACACGCGTTAGCTATACCCTGTTTTTAAACTAGGAGGACTGATTTGAATTTAAGTTGGCAATTCTGTAGATACCTGATTGGTCAAAACACAGCCGGTTTTACACAGCACTTTTGACATATATTATGATTGATAATTGTATAAATTGTAAACAAGGCCACTTATCGTCTTCAGAGAAGCAAAACATTATGAATTTGTATAAACAAATATCAGATGATGAACCAGAGACAAAGGTGAATGCCATTGTGTTTAAAATTGTAAAAACGTTGGGTAAGTTATCGAAAATAGCACTTTTGTGTGAAATTAACACATACAAATTTTATTTTTTAGGAGTTGCTAGGTAGATCGACTATGTTTCGAATTATTAAAGAATATAGAAACACTGGAATAATTGTCTCTTCTAACCATCGTGGAGGTCGTCCAGGAATTGTTGAAACCTTCGACGATACAACAAAAAATATAATTCGACGCATTGTTACCTAACCTAACCAAAAAGAATACTAATTTTTATATGAATTGAAAGCTCCTTTAATTATTTTATGGTATGTACTAAGAAAATACATTTTTTAGACATTTGAAAAGAAATAGAAAGAGTATTTTAATAGAACGCAATGATATTGTAAGATGGACAAGAAATTACCTAAGAACCATCAAACAGTATAGGCGTGAACAGAGACCTTGATGAAACCTGGCTAAATGAAGGTCATACAAATTCCAAAATATGGATAGATACATCTATTCGAGATGCTTTCATAAAGGATTGCCTACAGGTTTGAAAAATACATCTGGAAAAGGTAACCGTTTAATAATCCTTCATACGAGATCTGAGCATGAATTTGTTAAAGATGCATTGCTAATATTTGAAAGTAAACAAACTAGCGATTATCATGAGGATATGAAAGGATTGGTATTTGAAAACTGGTTTTCTGAATTTCTAAAAAAATTGCCAGTCGGTGCTGTAATTGTAATGGACCACAGCCTTAGGGTAGAAAATGTTCCAACAACATCTTCATAAAAAAAATATATGCAAAAATGGTTACAATCTAAGAATATACAATTTGATATGAATATGGTTCAAATTGAACTATATATTCTAAAACAGCATAAAGATAAGTTTAATTCATATGTTATCGATGAAATGGCACAACAAAATAATAATTTTCTATATTCGCTGGTGAGTTAAAATTCTTCAAATATATTTTTCTGTGATTTGCGTGTGCTTACTAGATTTTATTTCAATTACAATAATTGACCATTTTTTAGGACCTAGCTGCGAGCTGCTCATTTCAGAACCTCTCGGAGTTAAGTCATTTGTCTTATTCTGAATTCATAGAAATCCCGAGTTGGAGATTCTCATTGTGTAACTGCATATGTATTCGCCTTTTATTTAAGATATGCAGTCAATGTTAATTGTTTTTTTATTTCTGAATAAACATAATTTGTTGAACTGTTAATTTTTTATTTTTAGCAATTTAGATCAAATTGGACCATCGTGTTAGGGTTAATTTTTAGTGGTTTGTTTTAATTAGGTTAAAGTAAATTTTCACAAGGTTTTACCAGTTTTTTTGTTATCATTTTAAATAAATTTAATATCTTTTAAAAAACTGGTGGCGTCCAAATTAATATTGATTGTTCACCCCATCCCAGCGTAAACTAATAGAATACATTAACTGAGGCTGATCACCACTACCTGAGGAGTCTACAGCCGAGGAAATAAAGTTACAACCTCCTCCAGTCTCTTTCAGTTGACTTTTAAAAAAGTTAGTTTTTTGGTACTATTTTTAATTCTTCGCCGCTGCTCCTTCTTCTCAAAACCATTTCTTCTTCCAATTCACTCCAGGTTAGTTTTCTTTTTCTTAATAATTTTGGGTCGTTCCCCGTATTTTCAAAAAATTCTTTTTTCTACATTCTATAAAAATGGTTTTTTCTTCTTGTGTCCAATTTACCTATCTTTCTCTTTTCTTACACTTATAAAAATGTAAACTATTTTATTTTGAGTGAAATAATCAAACAGTTATTAATTCAACACTTATTAAATTAAAACTTATAACTAACATATCTATGTACTTTTCAATGATCATGTTGATTAATATGGCAGAATAGCAACTCAAGTACTGAGCATCAGTTAGCACTAGAATAAACAGAACATTCAAACCACAAATTCAAACAGTTCAATTGTTTTGTACAAAATAATTTTTACACATAATTATCATAATCATTTAAATATTAAATATAGAATGTAAAGTGAATTTTTGGCAATCTACAAGAACTCATGATACTACACCACTTATTATTTTTTGCTTAAAAATAAATGTTTATGTTTAGAAATACAATACTTACGCAAGCTGGTGTACAAAGGAAGGACTTAATGTTAATACTAGTAAAATAGTGCTGTTTGCATTCACCAGGAGGCGAAAATACAAACTTAAAGCCCCAACTCTGAGTTGAACCCAGCTAACATTTTCCAAAGAAGTTAAATACATGGACGTCATAATCAACCAAAAACTGACATGGGACGGCCAAATTAACCACATTCTCTCCTGAGCGATAGTGACAAGCAGAGTCTTTGGTAAGACATGGGGTCTTAAACCAAAAATGATCTTCTGGGCATACTAAATGATCATCAAAACCATTGTCGCCTATGCTTCACTGATATGGTGGACAAAGATACAACAAACCTAGGCACAAGCCAAGCTGTAGAGAGTGCAACGATTAGCTATGTGTAGTGAAAGAAGCAGCAATCAGTGCCTTTAGACTGAGCCAATCAGTAAAACTTAAAGTAGGAAATCTGATTAGATACCCAAAGATTTTGGAACACATTTACCTAGAAGCCATGTTTAAACCGACAGATACTACGCCAGTTAAGTACAACTTTGGAAGGCAGTTTGAAATGGTCTTAAACAACCATCAAATTTGCACAAAGAATGGACCTCAACTGGGAAGAAATGCATCAGTTTGGTACACACAGGCTGCAGGAGACGGCCAATTAGTCTGCTTTGTTTGTAATGAACATCTCCATGCTATATTGCCAAGCTGATCTAGAAAATGTACTCAAAAATCAACTTATTGGATTCGGAACCGAGTTTCCAAAATTCTTAAAAAATTATTTAGAAAGTTATATTATCATCAATAAACTCCGAGTTTCAAATTTTGTCACTGTGTAAATCAATATTTTTAATCGAGAAATAGATAGTGGACAATTAAAAAATTCTGTTTGGAAAGTTATATACATATCACTGTCTGGCAACCTGGTAATTGAGGAATTTCTTCTGTTTACATTCTTGTGAAATTACAAAGTTAAATTAAAAATATTATAAATTATAGACAAACTTTTGGTTGGTTTTTAAGTGTGATAACATCAAGGTGTTATTTAAACTATGGGCCGAACTTGTTGTGTTTACATATCTAGTGAGATTACGTACAAAAATACATCATTTCATCAATAAGTACTTACATAACCTATAATTTTATTCCCATTGGCGTGGTATACGGAGTGGCCCAAAAGTCTGAAAACGGCCAATTATCTCGTAAATTTCTAGCCCTAATTGTACAAAATTTGCGGTACACCTATTTGGGGATACGGAGAATCCAGATTTGATATTTGCAATGTTACCAGATTTGCCGTTTCTCTAGTATTATTGGTCACTTTGGTTTTTCAAATTCATCACCCTGTATATTCAGTCACTATTGGAATCTCATATTCAATACGAGTTCAATTATATGTGACACTTATGATTTTATGTAGTCTGGAAGGTCTTAAATACATAAAACAGAGGTCTGGCAATGCCTAATTGCCTCAATAAATTTTTTAATACAAACTATTTTCAACTACATTAAAACGAAACAATTGAATGATTACATTTTTATCATAAATGTTACTTTATCAAGTGTTCAAAATGTGCTCCATTTGTGAGTTGACAGTACCTTACTCGATGGTAGAATGCTTGGCCGTTTCCAGACTTTTGGGCCACTCTGTATATTAGTGGAAAGGAAGAACCAGAACAACATTCATTAAATTAAGAATAAAAATATCAGTTCTGTTATTGTACTTATTTTCGAACTAAAATTATTCATTCAAAATTTAGGCATATTTCTGATGGAAAAGAAAAGATGCTTGTTAGATTGTCTCTTTAAATGTTGAGTAAAAGCGTTTCTGACGTTCTGAAGTTTGTTGGTAAGACTTGAAAATGCCAGAATTTAAAAATGTAAACCCAACCATAAACTTTTTATTAGCATTTAATGATTTTTTTGACATTTTTAATAGCAGAAACCGATTTGCCTCGTACCAATACAACAGACCTATATCAACATATATAACAGCATTATATAAAGACCTTGAAACCTACTGGTCATTATTTAGGTAAAACCTATGTTAAAACTGATTTTTAGGGGTTTTATCAAGTCCATCAGAAAACTTACCTTATTGTTTAATGAATATGTCATGGAAAAAAATTGTTAAGTTCAATCTATATATTCAGACTTTCCCAAGACAATCTTGAACTGTTTTTCGAGCAAATAAGAAGCAGAGGTGGTTTTAGCAATAAGCGTTTAATTTTGAGAAATGACCAAAATATAACACATGTCCCTATCTTATAATGTGCCAGCACTCTTGAATGGAATATTGATAAAAACAGTCTGGAACTATTTTTAAAAGATTCCAAACAAAAAATTAATGATCTGGATTGCCTTAATGATGAGGCTCAGAATTTGATAGATTATACAAAGGATATTGTATCATACATGGCAGGTCTTGTTATCAAGCAAGTTGTCAAAATATTTATTTGTGAAAAATGTGAACATATTATAAATACCAGAGACAATTTCAAATGCTTCAAAGAAGAAAAATGTTTGGGCAGTTGACAAAAGCTTCGCCTATTGTTAAAGACTTTTTTGTATGACAGCAGAAAAATATTTTAGATTTTCAAATAAAACAACATATATGTTCAACAAAAACAAAATATTAGAAATCTGTTAGACTTAGGCCTAAGTAATACAATGGCCAATTAACCAAAGCAAACTTTCGATAAATTTGGAGAACATGGTATGATGATGGTATAATAGATGACTACTGCATAAAATTGATTCGTTTGATCATGAGAAAGTATTTTGTAACAAGAATACATCATGAAACAAGACAGAAAACCAATTTAAGAGGTGAAGAAAAAATTAGAAGTTCTTTAACGAAAAATATTTTATTCAGAAGCCAATAAATATTTATCGTTTATTTGTTATGAAATGTTATTTATTTAGTTTAGTTTAGAATAATGCAATATAGTTTCTTTAAAAAAAATCAAACAATAACAGATCAGTCTTGTTAAAAATGTCGAGCATGAGCATACTGCCGATTGAAAGAAATTTTGTAACAGCTAATTATTAAATATTTAATTATAGAAGTTAACAAGACCGATGCAACAATAATAAAGAGAAAATCTGAAGCGTGGGAAAAGTTAAAAAATGAATTCAATTCTTATTCGGGAAATACGAAGGTATGTATAATAATAATTACGGACCGGATGTTTACCTGAATTCAGACAAGGTCACCATTGTTACTGTTTATAAGTGTGCACTTGAAATATTCAAAAAATATGTATATTTATCTATTTAAATTTTTTATAGTGCTATGCTTGAATTGTTATTTCCTTTCACAGTTTTCATTTCATAAATTTTAACTTTCATGTTTATTCTTCTTTTTGTTAATTGTCATGGCTTAATGGGTTAAAAGACTTTGTGCCCTTACATTATACTGTGTTTTAGATAATTTCTTTACACAATTGTTAACATGTTCATTTCGTTATTGAAGGTTGTCATTGGTCCTTGTCATTTGTCAGTTCTCCGACCATCTTGTCTTATTTGGGTTTTATTGAGTCACTGCGCTTACAATTTTTTTTATAATACATATACTTTGGGATTTAATAAAAGTTAATGAGTTTAATAGGATTTTTAAGTACCCTGTAAGAATCTACCCCATGGTGTACGAAAGTACCTCACCTGCTGTACATAAGTGCCCCACTCGTGGGATGCATTCACACAAATGTCTTTTCGACAGAAAAGTGGTGTTTTTAACCTTTTGGCATAATAGTTTCAAACGTTTTGTGTAGCTAACTTCGATATATTTGTTACAGGTAGGTGCATAAACTATATCATTTTAACAATCAATAATAAAGTAAAAAATTAAAATGATAAAAGTGTATGAAGGGTCACCACTTTCCCCTGAACAGTTATGAACATGTACCTAATGAAAAAAAAAAATGAAAAAAAAAAATAAAATATACCATACTAATGGAATATAGAGATTCCGCAGTCAATAACACGCACACACACTTGGAGGTATGTTTCAATATTTAAATTTTGTCTCATTCAAATCTCTAATTTTTGGCTAAGTAAGGGATTTTTTATTAGATGCTGAATATTAATTGAAACAATTAAACTTTTTGAAAAATGCAAATCTGGCTACTATTGCAGAACAGTTTACTGAAAAACTTCAATATATGAAAAGTTATTTAAAATTTGGACAGTTTCATATTATTTAGTTAATTGAACACACTAGATATTTTTTTTGACTATTTTGTTCATCATCATCTTGTCTTGGAAGGTAGAAATTGAGTATTGCTGTACAGCCAATCAACGTTCATGAAGTAGAAAGATTATAACGTTATTGGAATATAGTAAGGTGTAGATCATAGAAAAAATAGCAAACATAGAATGTACATTAAAGTTACTAGTATTATTTGATAATATCTTAATAATTAGTAAGTATCTTAAATTTAGTTTCATTCAAGTTTGTCAAAGTAGCCAAAATTTCTAGGTCTTTCTCAAAGACATAGGACATGATTTTTTGTAATGTTTGTGAATTATCAACATTTGTAAAATGGATCAACTTGAATTTTCAGTAGGAACTGGTCTATTGTCAAAATGCACTATATATTTATAATTTGTTGAGCAGAGCAACTCTCTATGTACAATTCGAACTTTATTTTGAGTAGGTACCTATTATAAACTTTAGACATTTTATTGATTGAAAATGTATTATTTTATTCGCACATATTATGACGAATTAAGATTAAAAGACCAATTTGAAAATGTTTTCCACAACTGAATCATTAGAAATACAAGAAGAGGGCTACTAACCAAAGGGAGGCGACAATCCACTGGCACGCAAAATTTTTAGGTGGGGATGACACAACAGAACACACTGAGAAGTTTTTTATAAGTACACTATAATAGAATGTGTATATGTGTAAAAAACTAGGCGTAAGGGAATATTAAATATCTAATTTTCAATGTGAAATTATGAAAATCGACTAAAATATCTGGGTGAAGCGGTCTTTTACATTTAATTAATTTTCCTAAACAATTATAATATGGCCTCTTAATTATTTCACTTTATTAAATTAAAATAAGTATTGAACAATTTTTTCGACTTTAAAATAGGTCAAAACATTTTCTTTCCTGAATAGTCCTAAAATCATCTATTTCTTTAATAAGAAAAATAATCTTACTCGTCCACAATTACTATAACCAATAAAAAGCCTTACGATTGTTTCTAGCCAATAAATATGCTGCACGAATTCTTTGTATTAATAATAAGTACCCATTTTGAGCTCTCCCTCCTGTTATCATTTCACAAAATGTAGTTGTCTTTAGTTGTCAATATTGATTTTGTATTAACAATTTCGCAATAGAAAGATATAGAGCATAAAAGGGGTAGCTGTTGTCTTACCTATTTGTGATAGGACCGATATTGAGGCTTATACTTGAATTTTATTTATTTTTATCAATAAACTTATTTTCGTTAAATATATATTAACATTTTTTTAGTATTCTTAAATTCGTAAAGAGCATATATTTTGTTAATGAGTAGCTTGATATTAAATGATTAAAAAGCACGAAAAACTGATGCATATATTTTAAATATTGAATAATAATTTATTTAATATTTTCATATGCAAGTAGTGCGGATATTAATTAACTCTTAACCCCCCCTAGGAAACTCCGTTATTTTAGACAACGATGAAAAATCCTCGAACTCGTCAATTTTCCTTTTAATCGAGGTGTTTTATGACATACGAAAAATTGTCACCCATTTTACCCCCTACACTTGACAGCTACCCCCTCAGATTTTTTAAATAGCAGGAGGGGTTGTGTGATACTTCGGTTTAAAAAGCAAAACTGAAAAATGTATTAATTTTAAATTTTGGATGAAACAATTCATTAATAAAAATTATCAAAAAATAAACGGTTTTAAGGATTAAAACTAACTTTTCCGTATATGTAACAGGCCCTGAACAATATTCTATCATAAAATTGTCACTTGTATACACTTCGGGGATGAATCGTGCTAACTAACCAAAATTTCTCCAAAAATAACCAAAAATGTAGTATATCTGGATTTATAGGACCCGCTGTACTCGCTCTAGTCAGCTGAAAATCAATAGGGTACATCTGTGAGACACCTTGAAAAATATCCAATTACAAAATTTATTACATGTGTACACTTCGGAGGCTGTATCGTGCTAACAACCCGAAATTTCTCTAAAAAGGACCAAAAATGTGACACTTCAGGTACATTAGCATCCGTTGTACTAGCTCTGGTGAGCTAAAAATCAATAAGGTTCATCT
This sequence comes from Galeruca laticollis, assembly GCA_963921935.1. Lineage (NCBI taxonomy): Eukaryota > Metazoa > Arthropoda > Insecta > Coleoptera > Chrysomelidae > Galeruca > Galeruca laticollis. The sequence continues at coordinate 105,634,484 of OY998175.1, forward strand.
ATTAGACGCCCCGAATAATATTCAATCATAAAATGGGGCACTTGTATACACTCTGGAGACTGTTAACAAACTGAAAATTCTCCAAAAATCACAAATATTTGGTACTTCAAGTACCATAGCACCCGTTGTACTGGCTTTAGTGTGCTGAATATCAACATGGTTCATCTTTGAGACGCCCTAAATAATATCCAATCATAAAATTGTCAACTGGTATATACTCCGGAGGCTGCATCGTACTAACAAACTGAAATTTCTCCAAAAATGACAAAAATGTCGTACTTAAAGTACTATAACACATGTTGTTCTTGCTCTGGTAAATCAATAGGGTTCATCCGTGAGATGTCCTGGATAATATTCAATCATAAAATTGTTGACTTGTTGGACTCCGGAGGCTGTATTGTGCTAACAAACTGAAATTTCTCAAAAAATTACAAAAATGTACTTCAAGTACCATAGCACCCGTTTTACTGGCTCTGATAAGCTGAAAATCAATAGGGTTCATCTGTAAGATGTCCTGAACAATATTCAATCATAAAATTGGTGACTTGTTGCACTCCGGAGGCTGTATCGTGCTAACAAGAATGTAACGAAAAGTGGTCAACGACAACGAAGACATACACACGGGATTTTTTTTCCTAAAAACCGTTTTTTCGTTTTGTTCTTTATGGAAAACGTAAAAATAACTCAAAATTTTCAAAATTCCAACTTTTTTTGGGGTAAACCAATACTTTTCTCGCTTATTGGATAGGTTGGGAGGAAAAGTAATAATGTATTACATTAATTCTTTAAAATTAAAGGGACTGGACAAATTATACTAAAGTAAACTTGATCTACCACAGGAGATGGTCGAAATATTCTCCATTTACTTCCTGGCAGAATATCAATCCTACTACATTCTTCCATTATTCTTTGACTGAGTTCAGCAAGTGTCGTCAAATGGCTCACATACACTTTGGATTTAAGGTAACCCCATAGATAAAAATCTAGAGGAGTCAGATCTGGAGATCTTGGTGGCCATTCAATGAATCCACGACGCCCAATCCATCTTCTCAGATACAAATTATTTAAAAAAATTCGAACTCGAGCAGCGTAATGAGGTGGAGTTTCATCCTGCTGAAAAACAATATCCTCAGTGAATTTCCCTGGATTGTTTCTAACTACATCATTAATTGCAGGGACTATTTGTGTCTGTAACAGGTTAAGATAGGTTTCTCCCTTTAAATTTCCGTCGATAAGGAAAGAGCCTATATGATCCTCTAGTATACCTGCCCATACATTTATTTTAATCGAAAATTGAGTTTGACACTTTCGAAACAGTCGAGGGTTTTCGTCAGTCCAATAACTGACGTTTTGTCGATGTACATGACCATTTAAATAGAATGCATCTTCGTCGGAAAGAAAATGTGTTAAGTAATTTGGATCTTGTGAAATATTATTATCCATAGTTTCACAATATTGCAGTCGTCGATCTGGATCATTCTCTATCAATTCGTGTACCATTTTCACTTCATATGGATGAAATTTTTGCTTTTTTAAAATGTTAAAACGGTCCTGTGACTTACATGGCATTCGCTAGCAGCATTTCTACTTGAACTGGATGGATTTACTACAAATTGAGACAAAATATCTACTTGTTTTTCCTCAGAAGTCTTTTTTCTACCATCCCGTTTTTTGTTTTCGACAGAACCAGTTTCAAAATTTTTTGTGACAAGTAGTCTATAGTAATGTCAATCAATTGGACGATCTGGAAAACGTGCATTAAATATTCTCACAGCTTCATTCATATTTATATTTTTGCCCATTAAAGTCTAAGTACAAACTTACAAAGTAAACATCCTATTTTACATCTACATATAGCTACTACTATATAGAACCCTGCATGTACAGCTGTACATTTATTAAATTTTTACCACCCACATTAGGTAGTAAAAGGGGGGTCATGCATCGACCTGAAAATTGAACCCCATTTTTGTGTGGAAATACGTGCTTTGAAGCATCAGGATTCCGAATTAAGTATCGGTCTCTGCGTTCATTTGTGGCCAAACCGATTGGCGTCAAATTTCTTAAATATATTTTTGGGTATAAAAGGAAAAGTTGAAAAGCATTTGGTACAAATTGATCAACCCCTCTACAGGAAGTGAATGAAATAAAATGCGAATATCTCTGTTGTGGGTTGTTTTTCAAATAAAGATAAAATAAAATTATTCAGCGGGCCAATACTTTTTTCCATAAAATCGTGCGTTTACGTTTTCACTTAAGGGGTGGGTTAAATGGTGCGAATAAGCGAAATATTTCGATTGGGAGTAAATTTTTGGCAAAAATGTATATAAATAAATTTATTCAGTGAACCAACTTACAAAAATTTGTTTCAAATATATTTTCTCTAAAATGATGGGTTTCAAACTTTGAAATTTAGGCGTCCCGTACATACACTATATGTGGAGAGTGGAAATACAAAAAGCTAATACCTCTGTTCGGAGCAGATTTACGGCAAAAACGTATATAGATAAAATCAATCAGCTGATCAAAATACACAACTTTAATTTAAAATATTTTTATCTAAAATGACCTGTTTACATTTTGGACCCTTTTTAATTCAAGTTTGCCTCCAAAACTTTATTGGTTTGTACTGATTTTGTTTTCCGTTCGTGTTTGTGTTGCTAGTTACTACAGCTCAAGCGTTTCTCACCTAAAACTGCCCCAATTCAGTGTTTCGATTCCAAATTATTTTGCCACAGCATATATAAATTATTGATTTGTAAACTTGTGCCATATGGCATCACTGGGACTCAAATGGTACACTTTTTTTCATTCCCGATCTTACTGGTCAGGAAAATCTGGAAATACTCCAGGAAGAAGAAACCAGTGACCAACGGCCTTCTGTCCTGAAAAATGAGGAATCTGGAGAGATAGATGAAGAAGGGGACCTCCATCACCTCCCTGGCAAACAACTCCTCGCCCCAGCTGAAGTAGTTTTCAGCAATGAACTACATACGTCCTCGACATTACAGGATACTATTCCCATAATTCTTCCGGAGTTAACTAATAAAGAAGTTATTACTCCAGGTAATAAAATTTCAAACACTATAACGTCCAAGTCACGTGACATTATTGGAGATAATTGAATGAATGAGAGGCTTTTGAAAGGAAAATCAGTCCCTGTTTTCATCGAAGGTGACTTTGAGTCTAAGAGACATCGTATTTTCCCATCAACTGATTTACCCGAACCGGTTGAATATCCGAGATGTTCAAAAGATTTTTTACAGATGAAATCTTTGATTTCATTGTTAGTGAAACAAAAAAGTATGCCCTTTTTAGAAATGGTGATCCAAAGATTACAAGGGAGGAAATTAAATATTTTTTTCGATTGATGACTTATTCTGGTTATGCCCCCGTTCCCCCAATGCACCTTTATTGGGATTCTCAAGATGACTTATAAAATGATTTTACATCCAATGCAATGAGGCATAACAGAATGTACACTATTTGTTGACAATGGGGTTGATCATACAAACAAAATTTGGAAACGAACATAATTAGAAACAAATTTATTTAATATCTTTAATCAACACAACAAATGAACTGCGATGAGAGCATGGTGAAATTTTTTGGAAGACACAATATGAAGCAATTTTTCCCAGGAAAACCAATCCGTTTTGGGTCAATTTTGACCTGTCCCAAGGTTCTGATCGTAAAATTCCTGATAAATACAATAAGCTTTTTAGAAGGTGTTCAGCCCCATTTGTTTGCCAATAGATTTTTTTTATAATCTATTCACTTGTTTAGATACTTGAAAGAGTGGATATTCTGCTACAGGCACGTTTTGCAAAAATCGTATTCTAAAAAGTCAAGTACAACGAACCATTGGCAGCAACAAAACTTCAAGTTGTAAGTCTGTGAAAACCATCAAAAAACAACAAAATCAAACAAATACAAATTCCATATCCCTACCCGAAAAGAAATCTTTTGCCAAATAACAAAGGAGTACGTCTAAATCTATTCTAGAAGAAAATGATGGTATAATATTTTTTCGATGGAGGGACAATGCGTTGGTGACATTAGGCTCAACTGATTTTGGTGTGCAGCTGATCACACATGACGAGGTATTCAAGGTAAAAAAAATTGGTGTGGCCACCACAGAAACCAATTTAGTACATCGGTACAGAATAATTTGACATCTAAACACTGAATTGGGGCAGTTTTAGGTTAGAATCGCGTGAACTGTAGTAACTAGCAACACAAACATGAATGGAAAAAAACCCAGTAAAAACCAAGAAGGTTTTGGATGCAAACGTAAATTAAAAAAGATCAAAAAAATGTAAACGGGTCATTATAGACAAAAATCTTTGAAACAGGAGTTGTGTATTTTGACATGCTGTTCAATTTTATCTATATACATTTTTGCTGTAATTCTGTCCCGAACGGAGATATTAGCATTTTCGAAAAATTACTACACCAAAAATTAAAAGTTTGAAACCCATCGCCTTATAGATATTTGAAACAAAAGTTGTGTAATTTGGCCCGCTGAGTAATTTTATTTAAATACAAGTTTGCCAAAAATTTACCCCCAACCGAAATATTTCACATATTCGCATTATCTAACCCACCCCTAAAGTGAAAACGTAAATGCCTCATTTTATGGGAAAATATTTCAAACAAAAGTAATGCACATTGGCCCGCTGAATAATTTTATTTATGTACTCTTTATTTGAAAAACAACCCCCAACAAATATATCAGGATTTTTAACTTTATTTTTCTCACCCCCTGGAGAGGGTTGATCAATTTTTACCAAAAGCTTTTCGACTCTCCTTTTATGCCTAAGAATATATTTACCAAATCTGGCTGCAATCGTTTCAGCAGTTTTGCTAGAAATGAGCGCATAGACAGATAGACAGAGAGGCATCATTTTGGAGTCCTGATACTTTAAAAACGCGTATTTCCGCAAAAAAGTGCGGGGTCAATTTTGATGTCAATGCATGACTACATAATGCGGGTGGTAAAACTATAAAATGTCCCCGTCCCTCTGTAGTGTAGTGTAGCATATAGGATTATGATATCTAAAAAATTCTACTGGTCCATTTTTACATGGCTTGCCGACGCAGCATTGCAGAATGCTTGGATTACTTTCCGCAAAACAAACCCTATCAGCCAACTGAATTTTCGTCGTTCCATAGCCGCACACTACCTGAGAACATTTGCCACTCTCAGAAGTCGTCCTGGACCAACAGCTCCGCTTTATTGCCGCGTAAATCTAGGTGTTAATAAAATTGGGCACTACGCTACGAGAACTCAAGAAAATAAAAGACTGAGATGTGCTTTGGAGGTATGCCCATCCTTAACATGCATGCTGTGCAAAAAATGTCGAGTTGGATTGTATTTGGACTGTTTTGTAATTTATCACACAGAGTAATAAGAATTCTGGAAAATGTAGTTTTGTGAAGTATTTGTATAGTTGAAACATAGTTTTGATGAGTAATATTTCAAAATAAATAATTATTATAAATAAGTAATTAATCATTGTTTTTTTGTCATTCTACCTATTTTTCTTTAAAATGTTTTATTGCAATTTTTAATATTAGTCATTTCAAGCATACAAAAGATCCATTACAGCAAGATTGCACACCTATAAAACCTCTAATATCGAAGTCAGTAGGAATCTAGGAATGTTTTCATTATTTTTCCCTTAGTACTGAGGGTAAGTAGGTCAAATGCCACGCAAAAATTCGAACTAAAAATGTTATGGAACATAATGAGTTTTAAATAAAAATAATTCATTTTTCTAAGTGTTGGAATTTAAGCTTGTTCTCTCAGTGTATTCTGTTGCACTTTACGTCAAATGATTTCAAAACCCATTCGCCCAATGCTGTTCAGAGCAAGTTGTTGCTTCTGTGTATGGTTAATCTGTGGTACAAGCTTGTCAAGCTGCTCGCTTTATATACATAATTTTATGGAGAGCTAAAAAGCTACTGAAGAATAAATTGATATTTTTCACCTATTTTTCCGGAAGAAATATATCCCATAATGCTTTGCAACTCAACCATTAATACCAAAACAGTAATTAATAATGTAACGATTTAAAATTTCTCAAAAAGTAGCGAGTTTTCCGAGTCCCGATATTTCGGGTGTAATATAAGACAAAACTAGTAAATAAATTCGTTATGAACAAAATGAATAAAAAAGAAAATATTCTGTCGAAATATAAATGTTAAGACTTATTTAGAACTTACCAGCACTCATCAGGTCATTATTGGCGTTTCCAAGAAATCCAAAATTATCATTAGTTGGAACACCAGAAGACTGTGGTTGCAAACTCAGAGATCCAAAGTCAATATCACCTAATAAATCACTATTGCATTTTGGAGCTGCACTAAAACCACTACCTACAATAGCAGCACCAAAGTTGGAAGTAGGCCCTCCTAACAAATTATCCTGTGTAGAATTGCTTATTAGAAAATTAGAAGTATTTGTTGGAGGGATAATGTGGGGAACTACATTTGGAGTAGAACCTAATAGATTTGGTGGTATTGTGGAGTATTGTGATGTATTATTTTGGTTTGGAGTTTGGGATTGAGAGAAAGCTGAATTAAAATCAGCAAAATTAATTTCTTTTTGTTGAGTGGAACTAGAGCTATCTTCAAACGCAGTCTCGAAATCTCCGAATTCTGGCGAAGTCTTATGATCGCTCGATGATTCTGCAGCTCTAGGGTCAAAATCATCATTTAGCAAATTACTACCTGTAAAATAACGAGAACATATCAATATTCAAATTTTCCAAATGAAAGTATTCACAATAAAATTTATAATCTACCACTAAATATTTGGCAGTAAATGAAAAATATCCACTATTACTGGGTAACTTTTATGAAAACAGTGGATGTGTAAAACCAATTTACTTTCATTTGAAACTTACCTATAGAAGGTACAGGACTTGTACTAGCGCCTCTTCCGAAGTTAGCTGCAGCACCTAAGTCGACCTTTTTCAAAGGTTTATTCGATTTTTTTGGTGAACTGTTAAGTGATGTATTAATATTGATATTAACACGTTTATCAGTGTGCACCGGACTTTGTGGTTGTTCAGTATCTTGAAACTTCTTAACATTATTATTGTAACTATTATTTCTACTTTCAGGATCACTTTCATCCTTTTCCAATTCGTGATCTTCTTCAAAGGATTTATCTCTATAACGATTAGTAGAGTTTGACGTGTCATCCCATTCATCAAATTCTTTTGAGTAGGGTCGATCATCCCAAGTGTCACGTCCTGAACCTACAATAGACAAAATATTGTCCATTCAGCTTTTTTCTTTTTAGATTTCAAGCTAACTGAATAATGAAAAAATATACAGAAATTTGAATGGTTTAAACAAATAAATAAGTAAAGCTGTAAACAATAGGGATATCCTATAAATTTTTATACATGAAACACTGTTGGTCAACCTGAAGATTGTTTACCATCACTAGTTGTTTGTTTACGAATGAGACTGGTTTCTTCTTTAACGTAGGATACAATGTCGGATATTTCAATTTTGTGAGACATGAGGTAATGAGATTCAATCTTTTCTTTTTTCTGACTTAAATTATAAACTTCACAATACTATATAGGGTGTATCTAAATAACACCGAAAACATTTAAGGGGTGATTCTGTGATGAAAATTAAGAAGGGTATTTGGTATAATTTTTTTGAAAACCCCTCCACGGGAAAGTTACAGCCTTCCGAAGATTTAAAAAAAAATTGATTTTCTCTTTTATTTTTCCTGTATATTAAGCTAGACACGAAACTTGGTAAATATTATTTGTCATAAAACTACACATTATGAAAAATTTTCAACCCTGCAGTTGCTTAGAAGGGGTTGAAATAGTCAACCCCCCAAGATATTTTTTCTTGCAACTTTTTTTAGATAACATTTTTTCTTTTAAAAAAATACGGCTCAAAAGCCTAATTCATTTACTAACTTGTTTAAGTGAAAACTTCTTTAGATTATAGATTCGCGTTACCGATGACCTCGACATGTTCGTTACGTATTGCGCTTAGTGTTGGACGATATATCGGTAACCGCGATATCACTATGATTCAATTCTTGCAGATAGGGTGATCGGAGTTTTCGATAATCACTATTTGAACTGATTAATTGTAGAATCACTGTACAGTACAATAGTGAGTAGTCAATATACTTATATGTTTGTGTAGAAAAATTATGCTAAAAGCAACGCATTTATTGTCGAATGGATTTCCAACATTGTTATTGATATTTGTTTTGAAAAATTTAATATTGTTTATTTTTCTAATATCTGGTATCCGCAAATTTTATAGCAAATTTAAACTCTCAAAATTGTTAGCTTACATTGTCAGACATAAAATACAAGTCTTGTTTTTTTTTCAAAATAATGATTTATAAACTTATCACTTAATTTCACTATTAGAACTTTATAAAAAAGTCTTGACTTTAATAATCAGACTATTTTTTTTTTGGCATTTGTGCCGTAGCCCTTGCAGCCAGAAACTAAATTTGGTTATTTGTCCAGCAATTATTATATATTTCTGAGTAGTTTAGACGGGCGCCGCATTTGTTTAATATTGTATATTATTATTTTTACTAATAGCGCAAAAAGTGGTTTTCTTATCTCTGGTTTTTATACATATTCTGTGAGCTTGAATTTGGAAATAATATATTGATTTTTAGGTAGTCAGTTAGAAAATAAATTGTAAGCTTGAAGTTGTGTGTTATTTCAAATTAAATAACATTCACAAATTAACATTTAATAAATCGAATACTTATTATTTTGTTCCCTATAAACCATTCAATTTCTTCCTGAAGGATTATTGACAAAGGATACACGCTTCTCGCCCTGGGGCTTTCTGTATACACAAGACAAGGTGGACCTCGGATTGATTGGGTAAAAATTAACATAAGGAAAAGCACAAAGGTTACAACAATACTATGACAATTATCTATAGACAAATTTTTGCATCCCTAACAAAGGCTAATAGACAATCGAAAATACTTTTTTCATGTAAAGATAATAAATGCCGGTTTATTTTTAAGATAGTTAATTTATTTGTAAGTTCTTTGGAAAGTTAATATTTTTATAATATATTTGCTTTTATATATCTACTTAAATTTTATCTTTGCTTTGTTATATGACTAACATAAAGAAGGTACTGTATCATCAGAACTTATTCTGATTATTGGCCAATTAAATTATTTGTTAAATAATAAAAAGATTGGATGTTTTTAAAGAAACCAAATATTGTTATCTTATACTTTATTGTCATTTTGTTTTGTGATTTTTTAGTTATTTCCAGTAAGGCTGTTACTTAGCTTTTAGAATTACTTAGTTTAGTTTGTTAATTGTAGATTTACATAACCATATTGTAAGCTGTTGTTATTTTGTAGTAGGGGTTTCTCATTAATAAATAGATAAAAAAATATCTGGGGGTTGTTTTAGATACACAATTAACATTTGCCAATTATGCTGAGATCATTATGAAAAATTAAGGAGAAAATTGTTTTTTCAGGCATATTTCTGTTAATTTGTAACAGTGGGCAAGAATGTTGGTATACAATAGGTACAATAATTCGCCCACAGTTCACCTATTGTAGATATATCAGTTTTGCTTGCTTGTCCCAAAAGGTAAATAATAGATTGCAAATATTTCAAGATAAATGCATGAGAATAGTCTTATATTGCAGCAGGTATACTGCTACAAATAAAATGATAGGACTGGGATTGTTGTTTGCTGTCGGTATTAAAAGGGCTAATATTCTATTTGTGTATAAAATGGTACAGAAAAGAGTTCCAGAGTATTTGTGGACAATGATTGTCATGAGATTCGAAATTCACTCTCAAATGCTGTGATCTGGAACTGATTTAAATGTCCAATTTGCAAATAAAACCTTTCTGCAAAGCTCACTGTTTTCCGATGGAATTTGAGTTAAGAAGAAGTTAAAAATTCAAATACAATAAGTTTAATAAGAAATTGTTTGCATATCAGAAAATGAATAATTAATATTTATAATTTACTGTAAAATTGTATATACCTATTGCTACATAAATATCTATTTATTATTTAACTTACCACCAAATCTTGTTCCAAATGTGTCTGAACTCATACCGATAAATTTATCTTTATTCTTTTTCGCCTTTTTCCTCTCTTCCCTTAAACGATCATCATCTTGAACAAAATCAATGAGCTCCTTCACTTTATGTCTAATATTAACACCCTGATCTTTTCCCACATCATCAATGTATGTATAGTTTTCCAAAGATCTCAAATCGTAGATGTGTTCTCTAGCAGATGTAACTACACGCTCTGATCCATTCTTGATTAAATAATTCAAAACAAGTAGTGACTAAAAGTAAATACATAAATATTGAATAATCAACTAATTTAAATCTGTAGCTTGATTCTAAAGGGGCCAAAGTCAATATTTTCTTAAAATGAGGTTAGATACCATTTCAACTACATTTTTCCTATCATCATTACATAAAAACGCCAACGTTAACGCATGTTTAACTAAATGTAGAATTCACGTGACAAGGGCCAATATATGTTTTCACTCATGTTAGTCTGCTAAAAAGGCAAAAGGTTGATGGGTCCTAACCTGTTGTAGGTCATGATTTTTTGTTTGTTATTTGTTGCATGCATTTGTTTAAAGAAAAATACAAAATTTTAGATTATTTTCACTTACGGTTTTTGAGTTAAAAATTTTTCAAATTATAAAAAAATGTGTCAAACGGCACGTTTTTGAAATAGTGTTCGAAATTCAAAGTCCGACCTTGGTGGCATTTGGGAATCAACTGAAAAATCAGTAAAATTTCATTTGCGATGGGTTGTGGGAAATAATAAATTTACGTATGACGAAATGTACACTTTATTGACACATATTGAATCTCTTTTGAATTCCCGTCCATTATTACCCTATTATCAGATCATCCCTATGACTTAGGTGTACTCATTCCCGGACATTTCATCATTGGAGCACCACTTGTAGCATTGCCACAAGAAGAGCTAGCAGAAATAAATCCAAACGAATTAAAGCGTTATCATCATCGCACTCAAATAATACAGCATTTTTGGTCACGCGAATATCTTTCTTCGCTCTAAGCACGAACCAAGTGGCATACAGCACCAAGTAACGTTAAAATGGGGTCTTTCGTAATCATACAAGAAGACGGTCTTCCCCCGACTAAGTGGGAACTGGGCAGAATAGTGCAACTGCACCCTGGAACTAATAATATTGTGCAAGTTGTAACGGTTCGTACTACGAAAGGCGATTCCAAGAAGCCATGTACGAAGATAGCTGTTCTTCCAACCAATGACTCCTGATGTTTACTTCAAAAACCATTAGCATTAAAAGGCATCATAAGCCTTTCAAGGGGGGCATGTTCCAAATTCAAAGTCCGACCTTACCCTGCGCCGGTAGCATGGAGACAGCCATCGTCAACGAGGCAGCAAAAAATGGTTCAAGAGAGTTTTCGGTTTTTATCTTACTGAGAAATTAATTCTACGAACCGACTTTAACAGAAGAACATCTATTTTATTTTGTCTCAATAATTATTATAATTTGAGTTTGATTTATTAAAACATTAAGAAATGGAGTCCATAGAAATCATTTACTTATAATCAACAACAACAAATTAATTCATGGTCTCTTCGTGCGGATGGAAAAACAACATAAATTGAAGAAATAAATCAAGTTATTGGTAAGCGGCACGTGGCAATGCAAATGTTTTTTGGGTTAAAAATTCACAAAACTGCAATAGAAGTCGGATCCCAGTGAGTACACTCTCTCTTCTACCTAATCCTTTTTGTTAATAAAAGAGATATCATATTTGTGTCATAAAATTTGGGTATATACAGATTTGGAATAATTTTTCCGGCATTATAAAGGCAGGTAGATAGTCGTGTACTTTATTTCATTTATCAATTTTAACGTTTATTTCGGACACAATGGAACAATTAACGGTTTTAAAAAGGAAACGTGGTATTATCAAGGCACAGTTTACAAAGTTTGAAACATTTTTAAATAGTTCACGGATGATAAATTAATGGAATTACATACTAGAGTAGAAAAATGCGGGGAATGGTGGGGTGATTTTGATCAAATTCAAAATGAAATTGATGTGTTAGATGAATCAAATGAGGAAGGAAAATTACAAGAGAGGTGGGATTTTCAGGACACATATTTTAAATTGATAGCCTCGGCAGAAACTATTTTAAGAAAACAAGTTCAATCAACTGATAATGTTACAAATTCGGATCATAATATTAGTTCCATCAGAAGTTTCAACCTTTAATGGTAGTTATCAACAATGGTTAGAATTTAGGGATAGTTTCTCAAGCATGGTTATACAAAATTCTGATTTAAATGACGTTGGTAAACTTCACTATCTAAAAAAGGATTTAATTGGGAATGCTCGAGACGAATTTGAGCAATTGAGAACTAGTCAAAACTTTACTATTGCTTGGCAACTTTTATCTGAAACGTATGAAAAGAAGAAACTAATTGCACACGGTCACATTGACGCTATATATGATCATCCTCAAATAGTTCATGCAAACAGTATAGAATTGAAAAAATTGTCAAATTGCATTAAGAAGAATTTAAAATCTTTGAATATGTTAGGTTATCCAGTTGAACACTGGGATAATAATTTTTATTCAATGAAAGATTGATACAATAATACATAAAAGATGTGTACAATATAATAAATAATTTAAAAAATAATTATTGTTAAAAAATACATGAATAAACAAAACAAAGAATTAAACCAGTCCGCTATGTTCTGGAAGTCATTTTGTATGACATTTTTTAGGTTCTGCCAAGAGTCTGATGAATATAGGACAGCTGTATCATCAGCGAAGCTTATAATTTCACCGGTTATTTGCATGGTAAGTAAGCTATTTATGTAAAGGTTAAATAATATAGGACCTAGAACTTGGACTTATTTTGTCCTTGATTTTGACGACATGTTTACGATCTTTTAGGTAACTGGAGAAAAGTTCAAGCGCAACACCTCGGATGCCCGCTCTAGCCAATTCCTCCAGCAGCTGTGAATGATCAACTATATCAAAGGCCTTGGCCAGGTCGAGGAACACACAGAGCTATCCAGAGTCTACAAATTTATAGATATCACCCAGTATTTTTGAAATTGCATTATTTGTGGAGCGGCCCTCTCTGAACCCGCATTGATGGTCAGATATTATACCATGTTTGTTAAAAAAATCGTTCAACCTTTTCCTGAGGCATTTCTCAAATATTTTTGCCATTGATGATATGACCGAAATAGATCTATAATTGTTCAGTATACATGTCTCCTACTTTGTATATTGGAGAAAAAACTAGATTATTACAGAAAAAAAGAATGGCAAGAGAAAGATCCGGTTAATTAATTTTCAACTATACGGGAATTTTTAGCTTTCATAGATCGGAAGGTTCAGCATTTGCAAAATTCGGAAGGGGATAAACAAAAGGTATTAATGTCAGAAACAGAACAGGTTTGTTGGAACTGTTTGAAATATGGTCATTTGGTACAAAACTGCACATGGGGATGTTGCAAACTTTGTGGGAAGCGTCACAACACTCTTTTAGACTCGGATAATAAATTCACAGGAGCAAGAATCATACATACACAATCAAGGCACTTCGGCAAACAAAACAAATCAGGGCACTCCTATACATAAAACAACTCAGGGTACTACTACTACTACTACTACACCAGAGTAGGTTAGTCATTCTTCAAGGCAAACTATTCAAAGAAATACTACTACTACTACTACACCAGAGTAGGTTAGTCATTCTTCAAGGCAAACTATTCAAAGAAATGGCATGGATACTCAGGGACGCGCACATTCGAACAATTTGATTGTTGGGGCATCTCAATTAAACTTTTTAAGTCTGGCATATACTTCAGAATCATTTTTAAGGAAACCAGGTCAGGAATCAGTGACAGTATTGAATCATTCTAATCCAAATACTTCATACAAGGTAAAAAGTGATATTTTGCTTTCCACGGCTTTAATTTACATGCATGATAAATATGGTAGCTTACAGGAATGTAGGGTATTGTTGGACCCCGGTTCTCAATCAAATTTCATTTCAAGGTCATTATTTGAAAACTACAGTTTAAGGCACACAATGTTCACATTCCGGTAAAAGGTCTGGGAAAAGGTATAACTAGTATCTCTCAAGCATTAAATGGGACTCTCTTATCAAAATAATGTAACTATCAAACAAATGTATTTATGGGCAATTGATGAAATTTCGGAGAAATTACCTGCTTAGGATATAAATCAGGATCTTATAGATATACCTACAAACATTATATTAGCGGATGAAACATTTGGGGTTTCAAAACAAATTGATTTGCTATTAGGGGCTTCAGTTTTCTGGCAACTGTTATGTGTTGGTCAAATAAGTCTCGGTTAGAATCAACCCATTCTCCAACTTAATTCGGGTGGGTTATTTCAGGTACGGTAACTCAAACTACAAATTTGAAAAATAATAAAACGGTTTGCAATTTTTCATACGTTTTGGAAAAAACAAATCAGAAGGTTCTGGTCAATAGAAGAACTCAGTACAAAAAAAATTATGTCTAAGGAAGATACTTATTGTCAGAAACTTTTCGAAACTACTACGTTTAAAAATAAGAATGGTCATTTTGTTGTCAAACTGCCGGTAAGATCAAATATTGCGGATTTGGGAAATTCTTATGTTAATGCATTGAAAAGGTTTCAAGGACTCGAAAATAGATTGAATAAAAACACGGAAATGAAAACAAAATATCACGAATTTATGAAGGAATACATAAATTTGGGTCACACCACAAAAATCAATAATAATTTTAATAACGGATCTAGAACATCTAATTATTTTCTTCCACATCATGGAGTCCATTGAAATCATTTACTTATAATCAACAACAGCAAATTAGTCAAATAGTTTTTGGTTTATTTCTCAAAAACTATACAAACTACAAAGCAGGAACAAGTATCACATTTTTCAGTTTTTTTTATATACAACACTATATTATAAAAATACAATATTTTTCAAAAAAAATCTTACATGAATTTTGAAAAACATCCCTTTTGAATTTTATTAAAACAATATTTGTCGTTCTAACATGTGGTGATTAAAAGTGTGCCAAATTTCTAAATGGAGAAAAATTGGTTTCACAAGATAAAAAATGTTGACCTAAATTATGTTACATCAAAATTGCCATCAAGGTCTGCCAATGTTAGACTATAAATATTTTTGGATTTAAATTAAAGCATAGGACAAAATATTTTTATTATATGTTACTTATATGTAAGTTTATTCAAAGTACAAAAACGTAATTACAATATTTACAAATCACAGTTCGAGTGTCTTTTATTGTTTATATTGTTTTTATTTTATTATGTAAAATCAGGGTTGATTCATTCATTTATTTAGTGGTTAATGTGTATATGTCCTCCCAGTGGCAGTCCTTGGGTTAACCTTTTTCAGTAGAGTCTCAGTTTGTACAACCAAAATGTCAGTTTTTGGCAGCAGATGTTGCCACAGCTCCTTAAGAATGCAAAAAACTAGCTTTTATTTCATTTGTTGCTATGATGCAGGCCAATCACCAACTTTTGTCATACTCCACAGTAATGAAGCCTGATTCGATATTTGTTAGGTTCTCCGGAATAACTATACTTGATATTACAGGTTGCTCAATATTTTTCTCATAACTTATGTATCTTAGATACAGGAATTATAGCATGGATTTTACGTGTTTCTTTTATGGTGTTTCCTTCATCAAATCTTGATTTCAGTTTTCTTTCATTTTCATTATATTGCTCAGAAGTGCAATCTTTGAATTGAATTCCAGGAATATTTGTATTTGTAAATTCGTAAAGTTGTTTAGGAGTCATGATTTACTGTTCATACGGGCGCTGTAAACTAGCTCTGCTAGCTAACTTCTTTACAATTCCTCCACGGCCATTACAGGCACTCTTGCCATGAGAGGTGGCAAAAAATGCCACTCAACATAAATAAACATTTTATAAGATTGTTGAAACATTATTATTTTTATCTTATTATTTTCTCTGAATAATTTTCTTACAATATATGTATGTAAAATCAAACATTAATGCACTGATTTTGCTATAAAGATAGAATTAATTGTTACAAATTTTCAATACTTAGGAAATTAAATCAATTAAAATTGCTTTTGTTACAGTGTCGATTAAATTGCCTAAGAAGACTACAAAAAGTTTTTTAAAGTTATTAACTTTTACATAAATATTGGTTTGTATAAAATTGTAGCAAAATATTGGGATGATTAGTATCAAATATTAGACAGGAATAGATGCGATGAACTGAGGTATACAAGTAAATAAGTTTGTGCAATGCAATAAACTCATTGATAAAGAAATACTTTACAAAGTATAATTAAATGTAATTATACATTTTGAATATATAATTTATAATAAGCACGAAAATATCATTAAGCATATTTCGAAAGCACGTCAATCGAGGAACATTTTAAGACAAAATCCAATTTCGCTATCTGTATTTTAACTGGGACTTTATTTTCGTATCAACAATGCATATTTCTATTATTTTTTTGGAGTATATCTTCTAAACTATTATAAGTAGGCTAGTTTTATTAAATGAAAAAGCACATGATTCTAGCATTCTAACTTTTTGATTGTATATAATTTTAATGAGCGGAGGAGCTATAACTTGTGGTAAGCTAGCACCCCCACTTTCAATTGTGATTTCCCATTAAACTGCTCGAGCATAAAAATCGTTAATGGAGCACATAATTCCTGCATATATGTAATTTTGATTTTGGTGGGGGTGCTAACTTAACATAGGTGTACCCACTGTTTGTCAACATTTTTTATCTTGTGAATCTATTGTTTCTCCACATTGGCACACCTTTAGACATCATAATGTTAGGATAAAATAATTTTACAATAAAAATCAAAAGGGGTACTTTTCAAAATTCAAAAAGGAACATATGGTCATGTAATATATCAAAAGAAAGGGCATAAAAAACTGACACTGGTTCCAGCTATCTAGCTCAAACGGTTTTTGAGAAATAGCCCAGAAACTATTTCCAAAGCACGCAGTTTTTTAAAATTAAATTTATAACTCTAAAACGGTAAGTCATAAAAGTGTAAAATTTTGTAATTTACTTCACAACAGTGCAGGCAACAAATTTCAAATTCCAAGACCTTCTGGCTTAGGCTCCTGATTCATTTGATATCGAATGACCCCACTGTTACTGTTTTCAGTGTCTGTTATTTTTTACAAGTCCGGCAATAATAGATACAATATTTCAAGCAGAGTTGTTTTACTTTATTCAAACAACAAAGATTCAAGTGAGACTTACAACCAGGGTTGTAATTTTACACGTGTTCTCAAGTTTTTTACATATTTTACACAATAACCGTAAAATTTATAAAATATGTCAAATATGTAAAAAAACAAGATGATAAAAGCATAAAAGTGGGGTTATGTTCTAATGTTTACTAGTGAACGTGAATTTTAATTGCCACTCTGTGTTGTTTTCACTGGACAAAATGCCACAATCAAATATAAAGTGTAGTGGTAAAGGTTCTGGTGGTAGGCCGCGGCGACAAGAATATGGGGAATTGGGATTTGAATACATCCAACATGGTAAATCGTACAACGCAAGGTGTAACTTCTGTGAGTCAGTCTTAAAAAATATCAGCCGGTTAAAAATACACAGGTAATTTGCATTAACACTATGCATTTTCTGTTTGACGACATTGTATATGTAATATTTTTTTTTATAGAAAGTTTTGTCACAATCCTAAAAGCCCACAGATGGATCACAGTTTTGACAATGAAATTGAAGAGGTACAGGCTCAAGAAATACGGTCCCAAGAGAAAGAACCACATTCCCAAATGTTAACTTTACCAGTGAATCAGAATAAAAATAATGAAAATGATGACATTGATGACCAATTAGATATATCTACAATGGAAGTACTTATAGTTGATGATATCAACATAGAAAACACTGATTTTACTGAATCAGATATTGTAAATGCTTTAGTAGTGGAGAACATATCTATTCCTAGAACACCTTCAAGCAGCACACATAAAAGTGACGTTCCAGTAACGAGAACGGCTGTAGAAAAACTATTGAATAAATTAACAACGCCCCGAAAAGGAAAAGGCTCGCTAAAGAACCTATATTGATAATCTTTCTGAAAAAGATGAAGGTATTATTACACAGGCCATTGCAGGGTTCTTTTTTGCCTGCAATATTCCTTTTAACGTAATTGAGTCAAAATATTTTATCAATATGGTTACAAAACTTCGACCTGCCTATGCAAAAAAATTTCCAAATAGAAAGGCACTTGCAACCCGCCTTCTTAACGTTACCTATAACCAGATTATTTCTACTAGTCACTTGGAGCCTGACTCCCTAGTTTTAGTCGACGGTTGGAAGAATACTTCCAGGAATACTAAGACTGTAACCTGTAGTTTACATACAGTTGATGGTAAGTAATAATTTAAGAAATATGAACTCCGGAAATGATTGAATAATAAAAACGTTTTCAGGTCCAAAGGCTTTTCTCAATGCATGGGATGTGACAGGCGAACCAGAAACAGCTCATAAGCTGTGTACAATAATCTCCGAAGCAATTGATTAGCCAAGGACACATATAACACAAATATTTGCGCTGTAGTGTCAGATAACGCTAGAGCTATGGTAAAAATGGGTAAGGGTATGAAACATTGTTTATGGCATTCTACTTGTAACAGTCACATGGCAAATCTGCTAGCAAAGGACATACAGGATATAAACTGCTCAAACAAAGTTACAATGATTTTTTAAAAATAATTCAAGAGATCAGATTTAGAGAAATCATTAGATGACAAAGGACATTCAAGAATACAACTTCCATGCGAAACTCGTTGGTGTACATATAGAGATACTTATAAATGTGTTTTAAACAATCTTCAGCATATGAGAATAATTGCTGCTGAGGCAAGGAATAATAAAAAAATTAAACCAAATATTATCTCGATCATTTTCAATGATTTTGTGGAGAAAGTTCGCAACAATCTCACTTTGTATGAGCCTATCTGTGACTTAATTAATAAGTGTCAGTCACAAAGTGCATCTGTTGCAGATGCTGTGCATTGCTGGTTGGAGTTGGAACTACCTGAAAATGTCCGTGAAAGGTTTTCTGAAAAACTAGAAGCCAGGAAAAAAATGGCATTCAAGGTGTATGCACTTGCAGCTTATTATCTTCACCCAGTTTACAGCAACAAGAAGCTATCTTCACAAAATATGACTGAAATAAATAATTTCTTATTTAAGTCACTCTCATATGTTGGCTGTGATGAATGGGACATTTACAAACGAAATGTTAATATTTTCAAAGAAGTAAATGAGAAAAATATAAAAAACCCTTTGCTGTACTGGCGTATAGCAGTAATGTATTGTAAAGAACTACCTAAGTTGGCCCTATCACTTTTGCAAATACCTTCTTCTTCAGGTGAAATTGAACGTGTGTTTTCCAATTGGGGGTACATACATGGACCAATCCATAATAGACTGTCATTTGATAATTCAAAGAAGCTTGTACATGTATATTACAATCTAAAATTGAAAGATAATCCCATTTTAAATGAGGAAGATACTGATTTTGATGAGGGAGAAGATAACTAGCTAGAACATTAATATAAATCAGGTTATTCTAGTCTTCCTGAAAGACAGACTATTCTTTGTTTCTTACATACTATTAAGAAAAAATGTTTGATTTTTGTTGATACGTTACATTTCATGAAAGAGAAAATGCTTTAGTTTTGTTAATAAAATATTTTGAGATATTAGTTTTTATAAAGGAAAAAATTTTGCTAAAATACTATTTTTCCAATAAAGAGCTTGTTAATAAATTATTTTTCTCAATAAAGAAATTTATTTTATTGCATGGCTAGTTTTTTACCTTTTTCATATTTTTTACGTTTCTTACATGCTTTAGGCTGAGTAAATTACATAGTATTTTACGTGTAAATTACGTCATGTAAATTACATTGCCAACCCTGCTTACAACCTTGTTTTTTAACCTGAGAGCTTGTAAGCATTAGAATTCTAACACAGGGCTTCCTCTGCCCCACAGAATCTTGTTAAATGAATTCAAGTATGTTCAATTAGATAACAAAAGTGTATCTGCTTATATCCAAATCAAATAATTGTAATTTATTGGTTCAAACCAGGTTGCCTTTCATTAATGGAATGAACCACTTAATTTGTGTAAAAGCAGTTCTCGATTTGAGGATGTACTAGTAAAACCATACAAAATCAAATATTTGACTAGCAATTTCTTGAAATCGCCCTTATTTTAATGTGACAAATTAAAAATAATCAATGTCACTTCTTTTGGCTAATTTTAATTATAGATACTGAGAAAATCTAGAATTAGCTTCTCTTTTACGCCCCAAATGAGTATGTGGAGCTGTGATAGTAAAAAAATCACTTCCCAACATTTTTATTGAGTGAAGTCTTGATCAAATCCTATTTGTTTTTTTAACTTTGGCCCATATAGAACCAAGCCTGAGTTATAATATATTTGACTTGTTTCTATTATATTTCCTATCTACTGATAACAATCTAATTTAACCACTTTATCATTACACAAACCTTATAAGTTCTTCTCCAGTGTTGTTTGTTATCTTGAAGCATCCTTTTCCAGAGCATTGACATTACTTCTGGAAAATGTTCATATGTGAAAGTGGAATGAGCTAATTCTTGCATTATCTGGCCAGTAGGTCCCCAAGGTTCTTCATTCGTTGCCTCTCGTACTTTAGCTTCAACCTCGGTATAATTCATAACTACATTAGTGCTGCAAAAAATAAGAATGAATTACTCAACATACTGTTCATTACGACGTGTATATATTACACTAGAATGATCAGAATAATATAGAAATAATCACAAGAATGGCCATCTGCTTTCAAACTTACACTTTATCGGCCAGTTCGCGGACTTTCCACATTCCCGAAAATAAATTTTCCATTTTGTTGAAATCAGATTGGAACAACTGTACTAAAACTTGAAAATATAATATAATATAGAAACTTTCTACAGTTCGCAAAAACGGTGACTTGGCCAGAAGTCGGCCATGATACAAATATTTGGCATATTGGCATGGCAGATGGCAGTTCAATTTGACGTTTTAAAGGTCGTTCCACAAGACCACAAGGTGTGTTGTTTATAAAACAAGTTCCCAATCATGTGATCATACTTGACGTGACAGATAATTTTAATGTGACGTCATAGACAGGTATTGCATGAGAGGCAAATGATTGAACTCGATAAACAATGGTCGCGTTCATCCACACCAATTAAAGATCGCTCCGAAAGTAGCGCTCAGTGAGCGCTCATCCTGCACGAATGAACTGACAATTTAAAGTGACATCGAAATATGTCTTTGTCATTCGTTTGTTTATGTTTTATGTATTCAGGAAATTTAGTTAGTTAGTTTGTTTATCTTTTGATTTTGTTCTACTGTTTGATTCAGACAATCACGTGAAAGGCTTTGCACACGATGTCAGCTTTTTTACCTTTCCAAAAGACAAAAAAATGATACGGGAGTCTATCCGTTTGTCTAAACGCGAAGATAAATTTAATACCATAGAATATTAGACCATATAATTATGCTCAAATTGAAAAAAAAGTCACTAACTCCTCTTGGTAATCGTAGAGATATGTTGGGGGTTATATTTATATTTAAACTCCTAAATGGGCAGGTTGATTGTGCGGATCTTTTGAGTCATATGGGGATTAGCATTCCTTGTCAGGGTCTTCGCCATCAAGTTACCTTTCATGTGCCCTTTCATAGAACAACATATGGTGCTATGAGTCCTATAAGATATCTGTGGGCCAGTTCAAATATTGCTTAGGGCTGTGATTTGTTGAGCTATGTTGTGTTCTTAATTTTTTTTTTATTTATATAAGTATCGTTTTATTACCTGTAGCTACATGGAAAGTGTTATGTATTTCAAATTAATTGGTTATGCTGTATCAGTCTTTATACCTGTCCTTGTATTATTTATTGTTGTATTCTAACAGTTAGAGGGTTTTTTCCGTAATAAATAAATAAATAAATCTTTTCTTAAATCCAAGTTGACGAATAATATTTTTAAATCTTAATTTGATATTTTGTTATTACCAATAACAATTTCATTATTATTATTATTATTTTGAAGAATGCTCCACAGTACCTGAGTTGTACTTTATTGTTGTTCTGTAGTATACTTATTTTGGAATCAACAACCGATTAAGTATTAAAATTTGCTAATTGTTTTATTCCTTATATTTATTTACAAATTTAAATGTTTATAAAATCATGTCAAAAAATCCAAAAAGTATAATAATATGTTTTTTTGTATCAGTACAGTAATTATTTACTTTACGAAGTGAGCAAACAGATTTCAATCAGATCTTAGAATTATTGTTTTGCTCTGGTAGGCTCTCCGATTCCATATAACACTTTTACATGAATTCTCTTTGCCTTTATAATACTAATAATATCTCATTCAACCTGAACCATCCTCATTTTCCTTCAAAATGCATTAGCAACGCATCATACGCAAGTTCTATTACATCAAATGCATTAGCCCGCACTCACGGTTTTAAATTGTACTCTCTGCATGACGTCATGTGCGCGGCAAACGATATTTCGAACGGCTAGAGATCATATCTTCTATTTTGTTGTATCATGGAACAAACCTGTTAAAGGTCTGGGCCGGGATTCTATTCCACCAAATAATATTTGTTCACCAACCCGGGACGTCACGTCCCGACTCAACGTTTTAAGCGATTCTAATCGTTCTTTGCATTCGATAGCTCCCGAGTAGAACTGTCAATCCTATTCTGGACCAAATGATGTACCGAGTTGTGTATAAGTAGGGTTAGGTTAGCGTAATCTTTATATATCTTTTTTAGATCGAATCAGCGACATTTGGTTGTCTCTGGATAGATCGTTCGTGAAAGATTTTCATTAGTGATGCAACATCAGCAGGCCCATATTCGCTTTGTTTACAGAACTACCAATAATTTCAATTCAATAATTCTACTACTGCATTCATTAGCTGGCTGTCTGGGCATATCTACTGATACCAGGTTAGTCTCAGTGGCTCCCGCCACACTTGGGCGAGACAACATGTCCGCTACAACATTTAAACGGCCTGGGGTGTATTCAATTATTAAATCAAAAGATTGCAAAATTAAACTCCAACGTGCTAAGCGACCTGAAGGCGATCTGAGAGACATGAGCCATTTTAAGGGCTGGTGGTCACTTTGGATAATGACTCAGTCTCAGTGGCTTCCGCCACACTTGGGCGAGACAACATGTCCGCTACAACATTTAAACGGCCTGGGGTGTATTCAATTCTTAAATCATAAGATTGCAAAATTAAACTCCAACGTGCTAAGCAACCTGAAGGTGATCTGAGAGACATGCGCCATTTCAAGGGCTGGTGGTCACTTTGGATAATGACTGTAGAGTCTTCTAAGTAACCTCTAAATTTGGTTACTGACCAAACGACAGCTAGCGCTTCTCTTTCTGTCGTGGAGTAGTTCTTTTCCGCTGCGGTCAACAATCTGCTAATATATTCGATAGGGCGCTCATCTTCCAATGTCTCCCCCTGGAGTAAACCCGCTCCAAGTGCGTAGGCACTGGCATCTGTCCTTAAAATGAAAGGCTTTGATTGATCAGCTTGTCGCAAGATTGGACTGGTGGTTACCCTAGCTTTTAATTGATTGATTGCCTCTATTTGACGAGGACACCACAACCACTTTGCTTTCTTTTTAGTGAGCATGGACAATGGTTGGGCTATATCAGCAAATCCAGGTATGAATCTTCGGTACCAAGAGCAGGTTTGCAGAAATTAAATTAGGTTCTGCACATTCTCAGGTTCTGGTATATTATTTGTGGCATTAACTTTGTCATAATTTGGTAAAAATCCTAGAGGTGAAATGATGTGACCTAAATACAGGACAGAATCGCATGAAAAAGAGCATTTATTTCGATTTAGGTGAAGTTTGAAATGGCGAAGACGATTAATTACAGTTTTTATGTCTATTAAGTTATTACTAAAAGACGATGAAAGGACGATAAGATCATCCAAATATGCCAGGATATTAACGTCTTGAAGGACAGACCGGAAGCGTTCAATGAGACGTTGGAAAGTCGCTGACGCATTGCAGAGACCGAATGGCATTCTAGTGTACCCAAAGGTACCATATGGACAAATGAAGGCAGTTTTATCTCTATCAGAAAATTTTACAGGAATTTGATGATGATAACCAGCTTTTAAATCCAGCGTAGTTATATACTCGAGTTGTTTCGTACTGTGGATTATATCATCAATCCGGGACAGAGGATATTTATCCTTGCGGGTAATTGAATTAAGTTTACCATAGTGTACGGTAAGCCTTACCCCACCATCCTTTTTGGGTACCAATACCACTGTCGCTGCATACGGAGAGTCTCACGCTTCGATAATATTAATGGACAGCAATTTATCAATTTCCTTTCGAAGTAATTCTTTCTTATATTCCGAGAGCCTGTATGGAGGGACTGAAATAGGTGTATCATCCAATAATTGTATGGAATGTTCAGCATATGGTGTAGACTCTAGAATTTCCTCAATGATGTCGCTATTTTCCTGCAACACATTGCTAAGGTCAGTTCTTTGAGAAGGAGTTAAATTAGTTGCTTCGGAATTTCTTAGATTGACTTCTGAGAGATTTATAGCATTCAACGTACAATACTGGTTGAAAGGTTCTTCTACAAATGGATACAATATCTCTGGAGCATCCCCATAACACCAACAATCACGTGGAATATCCAAAACAATGTTGCCTAATTTTAAAAAGTCAGAGCCGAGTAGCGTTCTACTAGAAGTATGATCAGGAATTGAAATTAGACTTAAATTATGTTGTCTGTCTTGAAGTGTAACAGAGACTTCAAAAAACAGAGCCGTTACTAAGCTTACTTTTCCATCAGCTAGAATCATTTCCATGGGTCTAGTAGTATAAGGAATCTTGTCATTAAGCAAAATTTCCCGTAGCTTTGCTACTGCTATACTGGATTGAGCACCTGAATCGAGATATGTCATGCCTGTATGACCTTCAACTGTAATATATGCTAAAGGACGTAAGTTACCCGAAACTTGAGAAAACGAGCTGCACAAAAATTCAGCTGGTCGAGTTGACGTTGATGGTTTTGAACATTTCGGACAGTTGCTTCGTATATACCC
The DNA here is from genome assembly GCA_963921935.1 of Galeruca laticollis. Taxonomy (NCBI): domain Eukaryota; kingdom Metazoa; phylum Arthropoda; class Insecta; order Coleoptera; family Chrysomelidae; genus Galeruca; species Galeruca laticollis. The sequence goes on from OY998175.1 coordinate 105,659,769, forward strand.
TGGTGTCTGGCAACCATAACAAATTAAAACTTTGGATGAACCATTAGCATGAGAAATGGTTTGATTATTAGGAGTGTCAGTAGATGCTTTCTTCTCACGGGTTAATTGCTTACGACACTCGTCTTTATTATGTCCATATTTTTTACAATAAGAACAGTGTTTTTGTTTTCGAACATAATTGTGTGAGTTCTGATTTGAAGTAGCCGGTTTTAAAGCTCCATTGTCTTGTAAAGACATTTCTGCATTTCGAGCTGCTTCAATAAATTCGCGAAAATCATTAATTTGATCACGACAGATTTTAACTCTAATCAATGGATTTGGCAATCCATACAGCATATCTATCTGTACGTGTTCAGAGACAACTGAATCACCTTGTAATCTTGAAAATAAGGCACGTTTTTGACTCACAAATATATCTCTTTTCTCGTTACCTTGAGCAGTGGAAAATATATCTCTAAATAGTTAGTATGCGGGCTTAGCAAATCCATAAGCATATAAAAGAGCCTTAGTTGCTTCAAAAGAAGTAATGGATCATTTGATCCCTTGTCACCATGTAGCTGCTGCATCACATAGTAACATACTGAGACCTTTGATAGCATTATCATCTGAAATCATCAAACATTCTTTGTAGGTTGTGATTGCATCTATAAATGCATCCACATCCGCTCCTGAAGATCCGTCAAATCTAGCTTTGCATGCAGAGAAATTAGCAGTACTTACTGTTTGATTATCATCTTTTATGTTGATACAAATGCTTTCGATGAGAGTTTTCAACATGTCGTGTGACATTACTATCATGCTGAATCGAATCTGCCATGTTTTTGTCTTGCTTCTTACGGCTTGATTTCATTACATAACATGCAGTTAACTATAAAAGTTATTAAAAGCAACAGAGAGTTCAATAGTCACTACCGAAAATTCCAACAAAATTATTTCCTGAAGTGATGAAATATGGAGTGTTAATGAAACAACAAACGTTCTAAATAGTACTGACGAGCCGATCAGTCTCTGTTTAGAATTTTAAAACAATAAGCATACGTTACATACACGAATAATTCTTCAGGCGCCACGTTGGGCGCCAAACTTTATGAAAAGATGTTAAGCACCGGCCAGAGGAGAAGTCGAGTGATTTGTGTTTAATTGTGGGTTGTCTTACACACACATATTTGAAAAGAACACTTTAACCTGAAGAAATAATATAATTAACATCAAATAATTACACAGGAATAATGAGTAATATGAAACACCAAAATGGCGAACTTTTTATGAATGACAAATTGACAATCTCTGCTCTTCTTCTATTTCTGCTGGTAGAGGCCTCGTCGACTAATCGTTACAGTACTTACTTTCATCATTATCTAAAAGATACCTGTAGCAGGTCCTGAAGCTGATGCCTGCAAAATAAAATTATAAAATACTTTGTGAAATATACTATTGTTTCAATCAATATTATCTACATATAAACTTCAAATGAAATTCACTCACACTTTTTGACATAATGTCATGTATACATTTAATGACAATATTATTCTTTTCTAATAACAAATAACAAAGACAAAATTCTTTAAAACGTGCACAAACTTTTCATTAGCTGTCATCGTCTTGTGGATGAAATTAGTTCACTAACATCCTTCATATTAAAAAAAATGCTTACCACTATGGTTGATTCTGATCCATCAGAGATAAAAGCCTTTTACTCGAAGTACTCCAGCAAGGATTTCAGAATTATAATTTTACTTTAGAGCCTTCTGGCAGAAGACACTGCTGTAACGAACGAATTTTGTATTTAAAAACTTCTCTTTCTTTTTTCGGTGTGGAAAAAATCAGAACTTTCCATATCACCTATGCTCTTTCTAAAGCAGAATAAAACAAATTAGAAAAATTGCATCTATAACTTTCTCATGTGAAATGCTACTTTATGAACAATAATCACTTTTTAATAACTTTTCTGAGATTTAATGATTTTGTGGTACCTCCTACATGATGGATCTGTAATGGAGGCACGAAAAATTTCTTTCTACTTCACTTTCCAAAGCAGTCAGTGTGGCCGATGAAGGGTCCTTTTATACCATTTGCACTGCATTATTTTCTGATTCGCTGGAAAATTATAAAAATGGGGATATAACTACTATATTACAATATTAATCCAAATTCAAAGATCATATACTCATGTATATCATTCCCAGAGTCTAATACTTTCATCAATTCATACTTCTGCAGTTCACTTTTTTTTAGTCAAGCTCGTGCTGTAAGTAAATTAATATTGGATTATCAATTGAACTGATAATATTAACTGACTATTCTAATATGTTCTCCTTAAGCAAATAGTATAAGTATTAGAAATCTTTGATAGGGCTGTACCTATACCTGGAGGATACTAAAACGAATGCTCGGCGTAAAAGTAGTGGATTTGCACCAGATTTAATATATTTTACACCATTTACTTTAACAAGGATATCACTTGGAGCAAATTGAGTGAAACAATTATAGAACACCAATTAATAAGAAGCAAATTTCTCTTTGCTCATCATTCGTGGAAAACCTGCAATATATGTTGTTGAGAAACATATAAAAATGGGTAGATTGAATTATATTTGATTTTTACTTACTTATACCTTATACTTATAAATGGAAAAATGGCTCTACTGGCCAGTAAAACAAAAATAATTGCATGATTTAGGTATTTCATATTGTTAAAATGCATAATTTTCAACTTTGAAAATCAATCAATAAGTAGATACACCTATATCGACGCCACTGTTATTAAAAAATTAAGGTCAAATGCAAATGTCAACTATATCAGTGAAAAGAAATATTCTGGTTGAAATAATTCAATTTCTTGCAAATGTATCACTGACGAACCATGTTTTTAAGTTATAATACATTTTTGAGTATGCAGTAGTAAAATAACTGCTTAAATTGCCGAATATCACTTGTAATCAAACAATTTCAAGGTCTTCTGTGTTGGCTACAATGCGATGATTTGTTATGATTAAATACGTTTTGATAATGGATCGCGTTCTACAGCGTTGTCACTTAGAGAAGAATAACTTTATTGTAAAAAACATGTAGGTACATCAACAACTTTCATCGCAAGAAAATTTTGCTGAATGTCCTCCATTGTCATCTTTCAATAATATCATGTGCCTCATGAATCGTATTATCTTTGTAAATCAACGTTACCTACTTTACATTTTCTACATCAATTTATTATTATATATTTTTCGAACAGCTTTCAGAAACAAAGCACATCACAGATCATATAACTACTATTAAAAAAAGCACATTTTGACAATAGCGGGTGACGGGTGGAATATAGTCGCTCATCTCGTTATTGCTTTTGCAATGTTAGTTTCAGTATTTAACGTAAATGAATGGGTCTATTCTTTTTCTACGTCATTGATCACTTATCACTTCAAACTATAGATTTACATAAAAAAGTTGAATTGTGCGATGACGGGCCTGTACTATAAGCCAATGGTATATCGAACAGAGTGACCTGATTGGGCGATTTAGCGCCAATTGGGCGATTTTTGAAGAAAATTGGCTCCTAAGATTTTGGGAAAATAGCAAACCATAATTTGGGCGGTTTTATGTAGAATGTATTTCATATACTTTCACATTAAACCTAAAACAGATATTTGGCATGCTCACTCCATACTTCGTTCACTTCGAGCGGCTCCGAATACGGAGTATACTTCGAACTCCGAATGCAGCGAGAACACAAGCCAACATCAAAGATTAGAAATAAAACTATGATAAACCTTCTAAACTCAATAATACTTGTTCGAGCATATTATTATTTTGACAATCCCATTCATGTATAATAATTCCCATTTGTGAATACAAAAATCGTAGTTTGCTGTCGGCTAAATAGGAAGGAAGAGAGTTTGCAAGTGGATAAAAATATCGGATAAATTACGTTACCGTAGCAACCCTTGCATTTAGGTACTGTCTGTTTACCAAGCAATGCACGTCAATTTGACAATTATAAATGTCAAAAACAGAATGAAGTAAACAGCATATAACAATTCCAAAAAGTATGTCGAGATTTGGAAATATTTGCAAGGCAGAAATAGTAAGGGAGATTGAAAAATCAACTCCAGAAAATACCAAGAAAACTCATTCCTCCATATGGAATCAATTTAGTGAATTTTGTAAACAACGAAACTTCAATTTGGAAACCGAACAGTTAGTGGAAGATGTGGCAGAAATATTGATGGACTGGGGCTTCAATATGAAGAAAAATAATAAAGAAGATTATAAAGAATACGTGGTGAAAACAATGTGGAACACAACAGCGAAAATGTTGCAAAACAACAAAGTCTACATCAGTAAAGGAGAAAATGTCTACTGGACCAATTGTATATAATAATTGTATTTTTAACAATTGTTCTTTCTAAACATTATGTTTCTACTCATTGTTCATTTAGTTTGTTAAATAAAGTTTAATTGAATTGAGTTTTTTATTCATGGGATTGTCTTACCAAATACCACGCGAGCTCAGATTTAGCAGGATATTTTTTCCGGTGGTTTTCTCATACTTACTTTCATTGGCAATTTAACTCGATCTGCTCAGGCAAAATCACGAGAGCGTAGCTCGAGTGAATTTGCTAGAGCAGCTCTCGTTAAATTGCCAATGAAAGTAAGTATTCGAAAACAACCACAAAAAATATCCGGCTAAATCTGAGCTCTTGTGGTATTACCCTCGACAATATTTGTTGCAAAAAGTTTGAACCAACTAATGATATGATCTCAAGGTTTAATGCAAAAATGTATATTTCAGAAAGTTGCGAAGATAATGCCGATAAAGACATTGAGGAAGTTATTATCCCACATATAACGATATTCTCCTTACTTTGTTAATTAAAATCGTTTAATTCTTTTTTTTTCTGTTGTATTTAGACCTATTTAAAAAATTATCCCAAAATCAAACATTTTTTTGTATTGTGGCCCAGAAACTAAAAATAAAATTCCCCAAATTACTTTTTAAATCTTAGCACTTCTTTGTAGGAAGGTAATGTTGGTTGCGGTTTTGGGCGATTTTTTTAGTTTGACATTTGCTCCGAACGATGTTAAAATATGACAACACTGGTAAAGAAAGCGACTGGTTTTTGGTTGTCACGGCAACGTACGACGCCATGGTACCACGATACAAAATAAAATGTGACTGTTCAAATAAGAATTGTGATAAATTAATAGTTTATTAGATACAAAAAAATTGAAATGAAATCTCACGTTATAGTGAATTATCCATAAAAACTAACTAATAGGGATTAAAATAAATATAACTAATGTTACAATGGTGTCAGGTTACATAACCTAACATAAAATCATGCACACAATTTTTAACAAAGTCTTAAGAAGTTGTAAATGTATTAGTAAATTTAACTCAAGTCGAAGATATGTAGCTAAAGATAATACGAAGAATACTCTGGTAGGAACTGGGGTTAGTATATTATTTAGCAAAAAGTATTTATTAGCTTCAAACACTGCCACTTCTGGTTTGTTAATGCTAATGGGAGATTTGTGTCAGCAAGAGATAGAATTTCGACAGAAATTGTTGAAAAAACGTTACGATTACAAGCGATTAAGTAAGTAGCTAAACAAACGTGAATGTGTAAGTTCTAAGAATAGTTGAACACCTTTTGGGTAAGTGTATGGTTGTTGTAACAAAGACCAAGAGCTTTACCAATACATCTGTCAACATCATAATTTAATTTATCCAGAAAATAATGAATCTTTTTAACTTGAATTGAAATTGTAGCAACTTCTCAATTTATTTTATGTATAATTTTTTGGTTAATTTAGTATATTTTTATTGTTACAGCCCATATGTTCATAGTAGGATTAGTACTGGGTCCTCCTCATCATTGCTATTACATTGGAATTGCAAAAAAGTGGCCACAAAGGACAACAAAGATTATATTGTGGAAGATTATGCTAGATCAATTTGTAGTGTCTCCGCTGTGTATAGTAGCCTTCTTCTTCGGATTGAATGCACTTGAAATGAAACCATTGAAAGAAGTTGTTTCTGAATTAAAATCTAAATTTTATACTGTTTATTTAGTAAGTATATTTAAAAATACATGGTTCATTTGATGTCAATATCTCTGAGCTAAGGACAGATTTTTATTTTCATACTTGGTATTAAGAGATGATAAGGTTGCCATAGAGAAGAAAAATTATTTTTAGCTGCAGAGTGTAGTCCATCATACTTTTGCTAATTTTTGCAATAAAAATGTTTCGTAAATTCCACAATGAAGAATTATCTTGAATACCTCCTTCTGAAGCATTAACAGTATTTTTATTGCAGAATTTATTCTTATACATTTTTATGTACACTGAATAAAATCTTAATTGCATATTTGTTTTAGGTAGATTGGATAATTTGGCCACCTACACAATATCTAAATTTTTATTTGGTACCAGTTAAATATCAAGTTTTGTACATAAATGCTGTAACCATGTTGTATAATGTATTTCTGTCTTTTATGAAGTACAAACCTGAAAATACTTTACTCAATATAATCAACATGGGAAAAGTTCCTGAAAAAGTACGAAAAGATTGAATTTTTGTTAATTTTTATATCTTTTATATTTGTTACAGGATTATTAGAAAAATGGAATAAAAATAACTATTTCAACATGTAATGTATTTTTATTTAACTTCTTAATTTAATATATGAAATTTGTGGACCATCATGAAAAATTTTTGATAGATATTCAACTAAATATGTATTTATAAAAGTGTAAAGGGAATAAAAAATTGAACAGGTGTGAATGAAAATATAAAATTATTTTTATCTAGATTTAAAAAAATACAATTTATATCTATTTTAGTCTCTATTACTAAAACAATGAGGACATTTAGTGGTTTTACAATAAATTTGTGTTTATAAAAACAAAGTTATTATGAAGTCTAGCAGGTGTTCAAGACTAACAACTACAGATACCTGTGCATGGTTTAACAAAGGAGCATAAATAGAAAAGGTTGGATTTTTGCTGTAAAATGATTCAAACGTTTGGTGAAGATCCCAAAATATTCTAGACTGACGAGGCGCAACATTCTTTTCTGCAGTAAGAGTTTTAAATAGGAAAATTCGGAAGATCATGGACAAACAAGCCCAGCAAAGAAACATATTATATATATATAGCATTTAGAATTTTAATCTTTAACGAAAATCAATGCTGTTCTTGAAATTTGACAACAAAAACAGTGTCTTTAAGATTTTATTGAAGTCATTGGCTGCAACAATACTTTCCTTTTGGCATTAACAAAATTAAATGTCACATGTCCTAGGATGCGCATCTATTTGATTATACGCGAGATTAGTGTGACGTCACAATTTGAAACTGTATCCAAACAAAACTTCTTACCATAGGAATTTGCATTTGAGTGTAGATTTTTGATTATTTACGCATTTAATACGTGTTTTTGAAAGGAATAAATTGTTGAAAAGTAAGTGATCGTGTCTAATCAATATAAAAAATAATAGTTTTGATAATGTAAGTTATCCCGCAGTCCGTATTTTTGATTTTAAAAGCTATATTTGAGGTTATATTTACTGGATTATTTGATTAATGTGAAAATATGAGATAAATAATAGTGATTGTTTGTTCTAGTGTTATCAAAACATGTTTCAACATTCTCCTGAAACCATTTTTAATGATAATATGAGCTTGTTAGTGAAAAAGGCTTAATTGAAGTGAAGTCTCCTTTCAAGTATCCGAATGACGAAAAATTAAAACCACTCTCAAGAGACATGAATTACATAATTCATTTTGATGAAGATATATTAGTGATAATTGAAAAAGATACCTATTATCACCAGATACAAGGGGCATTACATATTGCATGAGAGGACATATGTGCTATTTAATATTATGGATACCAAGTGACATTATTGTGAGAATTGCTCGACATCAAGAATGGAAGAAAAATTTACATGTTTTAATAACATTCTACCTTTACAAATTTGTACCATTTATATTAACATAATAAAATGTTTTCATAATTATAAATTTTTATTTGTGGTAAGAAAATTAAATTGAGAAAACGCTGCAAATTTACATGATTGAAAATATGCCATTTAGTCTGAAAACTCACATCATATGTCACAACTTTGCCTCAATCAAATCATATTTGTACGAGGTTCAGAGTTTCTGTTGGTTTCTTTCAAATTTTATTTGATCTGTAGGCTCGTTTTTCAACTACATGTGTAAACATTGAATTTTATCTAAAAACAAATAATATAAACAAAACGTTTCCAAATTTCTTTATTACACAGAGAAATATTTACTTGTAATACAATGGTTTACAGTTAATATAAAGAGGAAAGTAAGGTATACAATGTGGAATTTCAATTTAAAATAGCAAACGTTTAAAAAATCATACAAAGCAACTTTTAAATAATGTAAAGCGAATGACAAATAATAATGTATATGTTATAGGGAGATCGATATATACAGTACAAAATCAGTTTGCTTCTACGTTGTTTGCAAAGATTGATCATGTACAAAAAAATAGTTGGCTAATTTTCTTTTCTCCGTCCATAAAATGACAGCTACACAAAAAGATCCGGGATCTGGTTCTATTGTTCTACAAATATTGTATAAACACACAAAATAAAATGTTATATTTATCATTATGTAGGTACCTTGTCAGCTTCATCCATTTGCTTCTTACTTTTGGATACTTTAGAAATCTATAAAATTTACAGTTCTCTCTCACATCATAATGATTACAGTACCATTATTCTTTATGTGAAGAAACCTAAAATTAGATAATACAGATAGAAAAAGAATTAAAACAATTGTATTTCATAAGTTTATAATAGCATGATTAGGTTAGATAACTCTTTTATTAAAATTATCTTGTTATACATACATATTTTGACTGGAATCGAATGTATCTGTTTGTAAAAGTCTTAGTGTATATCTAAATGCATAAATCAGCAGGTATATTCAAAATATAAGGGAATAATCTCTGGTCCAAAATCACACCAATGGTATCTAAACGGAGAATTATGTTTGTTTGGATACAAAATTGACATAACCTAAGATTATGACGTCACCACTAATACCGCGTATAAACTCAAGGCGGGTCCTCATGGGCGAATTTGAAGCAGACTCAATTTGACAGTGCAATACGTTTGTTTCAACATATTGGATCAATATTCAATCATAAAATTTGTGACTTGTTGCACTTCAGGGGCTGTATCAAGTTATACAGACAGGACTTTTTTGTAAAAACCATTTTTTGTGGCTCTTGCTGGAAAACGTAAAAACAACTAAAAAAAACCAAAATTACAACTTTTTTTTGGATAAGCCAATACTTTTCTCGCAAATTAGATGGGTTGGACGGAAAAATAATAATATCAATAATGTGTTATACAAAAACAAAAAATCATTTACCATTCAGTTGATTGAACATATGTGTATCTGTCATTTTATAGATGGAAAAAAGAGAATGAGCCAACTGTTTTTTGTACAATGATGGAAAAATGTTTCAGTTCCAATCTCCACAACACACATGATCAATCTTTTCGAACAAGGTAGAAGCAAACTTGTACATGTTGATTGTATGTTTGCTTTTGTACTGTATATATATATATATATATATATATATATATATATATATAATGCGTGACATATGAACAATAAGCAACGAATAGATTAGTGGGTAGATCCTGGGAACCAGCCACGAGGGCAGAGGGTGCTAAGAATCTGTGGAGTCTAAACCACTACCCATTAACTACATTATACCTAGCAACTTATAACTGCCGTACACTCTCTAATCAAGCTAGGATTATGGAACTGGAAACAGAGGCAGCAAAAATAAAGTGGGATATCATGGGCATTAGCGAAGTAAGACGAAAAAATGAAGAACTTGAATCAGGGAATCTTCTATACCACCAAGGAACACCAACAGGAAGAACAAGCGGAGTAGGATTCCTAATTAAGAAAACCTGGAAAAATAGAATCATAAGGATAACAAGCACCTCAGACAGAGTAGCCTGCATAACACTAAGACTCTCCAAAAGATATACTATCCAGATTATTCAGGTATACGCCCCAACAATCAGCCATAGTGACGACGAAATAGAAGAATTCTATAATGAAATAACCCAAGCGCTCAGCAACCACAATAGTCACTTCAAATACATAATGGGAGACTTTAATGCCAAAGTAGGACACAGGAAAGACCAAGAAAAAGGAATGGGGAAATATGGATTTGGAGAAAGGAATGAAAGAGGAGAGAGATTAATACAGTTCGCACACTTTCAGAACATGTATGTGGCAAACTCCTTCTTCAAGAAGAACCCTAACAGGAAATGGACGTGGGAATGCCCCGGTGCAACTATCAGAAAAGAAATATACTTTATCCTCACCAATAAAATTAACACAGTAAAAGATCTAAGCACGCTCAACAAGTTCACTTCAGGAAGCGACCATCGACTAATTAGAGCTCGACTGGTCTTAGATATAAAACTAGAAACGTCAAGACTAATCAAAACCAACACAACGAAAAACATAAACAACGAAAGGCTGAAAGAGAACTCTCACCAATATGAAGCACTACTAGAAGAAAGACTACAAAAAGTGGAATATAACAACCCTGAACTGATAGACACAATTCGAAACTGCGCCGTAGAAGTGGGAGGTCTGCAATAACGAGGTGAACACAAAAACTAACTCCGGAAACAAAAGCACTATTACAAAAACGAAGATAAATGAAAAAGAGAACAAACATTCAAAGAAGTGAATACACCGAACTGTGCAAGACGATACGAAAGAACAGCGCCCTTATAGTGTTGATCCACAAGAAAGGCAGCAACGAAGACATTAAGAACTACAGACCAATAAGTCTACTACCAGTGACGTACAAGGTATTCACAAAGATCATTCACAACAGAATACAAAATACACTAGACTCGGCCCAACCACGAGAACAGGCTGGATTCCGCAAAGGCTTCAGTACAATAGATCACATCCATACCCTCAAAGAGGTTATCAGTCGAACCAAAGAATACGACCAACCACTAGCACTAGTCTTCATCGACTCTGAGAAAGCATTCGACTCTATATATCACAGAGCAGTAATAAATGCCCTAACAGAACAAGGGGTCGACAAGCCATATATTGAGACCCTAGCAAATATATATAGGGAAGCCAAAGCGAGAGTTAGGATATATGAGGGCACACCAGAATTCCCCACCAGCAGAGGAGTTAGACAAGGAGACGCAATATCACCAAAGTTATTTACAGCAACACTAGAAAGCATCTTCAGAAAACTGGGCTGGAACAACACAGGTCTGAATATAGATGGAGAATACTTGAACCATCTAAGATTCGCTGATGACATCATCCTAATAGCGAGTAACCCTGGCGAAATGCAACAACAAATAAATGAATTGAATGCAGCAAGCAACGAAGTAGGCCTTAAAATAAATCTGAGTAAGACCAAGATAATGTATAACGAACTGATAAACGCACAAGAAATAACAATTAATGACACTGCTCTGGAAATAGTAGAGGAATACATATACCTGGGTCAACTAATACACATATCAGGCTCTCTACTTCCAGAAATAAACAGAAGAATCAAATTAGCATGGAGAACATTTGGACAGAACTCTATCCTCTTCAAGTCTAGAATGTCACTCCGTTTGAAAAAGAAAGCGTTTGATGAGTGCGTACTACCAGTATTAACATACGGCTGTGAAACCTGGACCATGAAAACTGTCATGATATCATTAGAAAACTCCAGGTAACGCAGAGTTCTATGGAACGATGCATGCTTGGAATAACAAGGAGAGATAGAAAAAGGCTTGATTGGATCAGACAAAAGACCCAAGTGATAGATGTCATAAATAGAATCAGATCCCTAAAGTGGCAATGGGCAGGGCATCTCGCTAGAAGGACAGACGATAGATGGACCACAAAGATAACGCAATGGTATCCCCGAGGCGTAAAAAGACCAAGAAGACGCCCCAACCTAAGATGGGACTACGACATAAAGAAACTCGCAGGATCAACTTGGGGCCGCATAGCTAGCAATAGACAACAATGGGCCCACATGGAAATGGAATATGTAACAAAATTGTTGAATAAGCTGCATATGATGATATATATATATATATATATATATATATATATATATATATATATATATCGATCTCCCCACAATATATACATTATTATTTGTCATTACAGATCTTTCACATTACATTTTTTATTAGTTGTTATAATTGCTTCTTTCACTGTACCTTACTTTCCTCTTTTATATTAAATGTAAATATTTCTTTGTATAATAAAGAAATATTTACACATTTAGATGAAAAAAGAGCCTACATGTCAAGTAAAATTTGAAAGCAACCAACAGAAACTCTGAAACTGATTAGATTGAGGCAAAGTTGTGACACGACGTTCTGTGTTTTTATACTAAATGGCCTATTTTCAATCATGTAAATTTGCAACTTTTCTCCGCAATTCAATATTCTTAGCATGAAACAATGAAAAATTATAATTATGAATACATTTTAATATTAGTGTTTTTAAATGAAACTCAAGGTCTCTAGTTAATTCCACAATATAATACAAGTTATTGAAAATTCTAAAAAATTGACAATTGTTTCGATAAATCAATATCATCGTCAGAATGACAGAAGTTACATTTCATTTTATGCTACCTGATGTTTAGTAGTTATATTTTTGGCTAGACCAAGAAGTAACCTAACTTGTGATTGGCTTAATATATGTTTATAGAAAAAAGAAGAAGATGTGATATTACAAATATTGAAGCTTAGATATTATTAGCCCTATGGTGATATCCTGGATATCATTTTTCCAATTAAGATCAGTATAACTGTGCAATGATATAGAAAACCAGGAAAACTATATCTGCTGATCTTTACAATTATCACTTAATAAGACAGTTTATTAGTGGAGAATTCCCTAGATTTAACTGTTCATTGACAACTTCATATTGTGGGTTTCTTAAATGTCTTCTAATTTCCAGTTCTTCAAGGAAATCCAGTTCTTGTTTCTTTTTACAAATATGCAGCACTTCTAGTTCTGTGTTAGGTGTCAATGAATGATTGGTGTCAAGTAGATGTTTTGCGTAGTGAGATTTATCTGGTTGTTTTAATCTGTAAGCTCGTAAGTGCTCACTGTATCGTATTTCAAAATTCCTAAGGGTCTGACCCAAATAGACAGCATTACATTCTGGACATTTGAGTTTATATATACCTGACTTCTTTAATAGTGGTATTTTTGTTTTTACATTTAACAATTTTGTACTAACGTTACTTTCTATTTTAAAAGAAATTGTTGCATTTGTTGCTGAAGATATTATCTTTGAAATATTATTAGAAATATTTCCTGCATATGTGATGGTTTTATAAGTTTTAATTTCATCAGCTTGTTTAGGATATATTAGTTGTAATGCCACTTTTTTCTCTTTTTTACTAATTAGTTTATTTATCATATCTAATGGATAAATCTCACTACGCAAAACATCTACTTGACACCAATCATTCATTGACACCTAACACAGAACTAGAAGTGCTGCATATTTGTAAAAAGAAACAAGAACTGGATTTCCTTGAAGAACTGGAAATTAGAAGACATTTAAGAAACCCACAATATGAAGTTGTCAATGAACAGTTAAATCTAGGGAATTCTCCACTAATAAACTGTCTTATTAAGTGATAATTGTAAAGATCAGCAGATATAGTTTTCCTGGTTTTCTATATCATTGCACAGTTATACTGATCTTAATTGGAAAAATGATATCCAGGATATCACCATAGGGCTAATAATATCTAAGCTTCAATATTTGTAATATCACATCTTCTTCTTTTTTCTATAAACATATATTAAGCCAATCACAAGTTAGGTTACTTCTTGGTCTAGCCAAAAATATAACTACTAAACATCAGGTAGGCATAAAATGAAATGTAACTTCTGTCATTCTGACGATGATATTGATTTATCGAAACAATTGTCAATTTTTTAGAATTTTCAATAACTTGTATTATATTGTGGAATTAACTAGAGACCTTGAGTTTCATTTAAAAACACTAATATGAGCATATTCCACGAAGTAAGGGTCGAGACAGTCAATTACATTTTAATATGTTAATATAAAAATGGTACAAATTTTGAAATGTAGAATGTATATTTTTCTTCCACTCTTGATTTCTAGAAATTCCCACAATGCTGTCAGTTGGTATCCATATTATTAAATAGCACATGTCATTTCATGCAATATGTAATGCACCTTGTATCAGGTGATAATAGTTATATTTTTCAATTATCACCATTATATTTTCATCAAAATGAATTATGTAATTCTTGTCATTTGAGAGCGGTTTTAATTTTTTTTTCATTCAGATACATGAAAGGTCACTTCACTTCAATTAAACATTTTTCGCTAACAATCCCATATTATCATTAAAACAGGGTTTCAAGAGAATGTTGAAAGATGTTTTGATGATACTAGAACAAACAATCAGTATTATTTATCTCATATTTTCACATTAATCAAATAATCCAGTAAACATAACCTAAAACACACCTTTTAAAATTAAAAAATACTGATTGCTGGATAATTTACTGTAATAATAAACCTAAACACAATTGAGGCTTTAATCAACTTGACAGTGACAATAAACAAATAACATAATAGCAAAGTGAACTATATAACATTCTTCCCCTCTTCAGTTTCTTATGAAATCTTCAAAATGCTTTGGAGGGTTTCTATTTCGTTCTGAACGACGAGTCAAAAAATCTCTTTCACTTGATCAAATTGAACATTGAGATTGCTTTCTTCCTTGTCTGAGCCTTTCTCTAATATCACCGAACCATCAGTTGAACCTGAACCCAAATTTTCTTGATCCAGATTTGTACTGGTTTCCTTCAGCAATGATGTATCTCCTCGAGGTGCCAGATGTCGAGATGAAACAGTAGTTTCTCTACCATTAGAAAGCCGTACGTGAGCATAATCTGGATTTACTTCAACCAGTTCCACTTCTTCCACTGAAGGTTCGTATTTATTCGCTCTAACGTGCCTTCTTAAGAATACAGTGCCAGGAGTAGATAGCCATGTTGGAATTGATAATCCATTTTGTGATCTTCGTGGATGAATAAACATTCATGAGGAGAACAATTAGTTGCCGTACCTAGAAGGAACTTTATTGAATGCAGAGCTTCTTGCAAAACTGAATCCCATTTATCTATATGCAGGTTCTTAGATTTCAGTGCCAACTGAATGGTTTTCCATATTATACCATTATATCTCTCGCATTGTCCATTTCCTTGAGAATTATACGCAGCTGTCACTCATATATGCGATGAATTAGGTTTGGTGAACGACCCTTCATGGAACTTGAAGGTGGTACAATTGTGACCAATAATTATATCTGCGCATAATTCATTCATTATTAGAAGTTTGAAATCTTGATAGATGTTATCGAGTATTCTTATAGAAACGATACAATATCCAATCACTTGTGATACTAACGATGTGGAGGCCATTGCTACATCACATGCATAAGGAAATATTTTCAATTTTCTGGATCTTACAACTTTACTTGAAATATAACTATCCGAACTTCCCGTATCGATCAATGCATCTGTCATAACTCCGTCAACTTCAACTTGAAGGATGGCTTTCGATATACAAGCTGGCGAGGCAGCTGAAATAGTCGCTAGTAGAGATGATGTCTGTTTGGTATATTTCATTGAATTTTCCTCGGGATTTGCAGATTTTTGTGAAATGACCTTTCTTGCCACATGCATGACAGTTGGAATTTTTAGCTGGACACGTACTACGAAGGTGATAATCATATCCACAAAAGTAGCATTTGGAAGAAGCAGCAGACGTTGTTGGCGAATCTGAATTTTCTGTAAATTTTTGAGATTGCGGTCTTCGTTTCTGTTAGCAGGAGCAGCAGCATTGAACGATCCAAATGGTGATACATACGCCTCAGAATTAAATTGAGCCATTTCCAGTGCTCTCACATTGTCAAAAGCATTTTCCAAGGTTAATGTATTATTTTAAAGTAGTCTTTGTCCTAATTTGTGATGATATAAGACCACTGATGAATGAATCTCAGATAAATTCATCCCTGTACTCATCAGCAGATACTGCTTTGAAATTACACTCTTTACTCATTTGCTTCAAAACTTGAAAATATTGATCAATGGATTCACTAGTTTGTTGTCGTCTCGTTGAAAGGGAGTGTCTGGCAAATATTTCATTCCTTGGTTTGACATAAATATTTTTCAAGATGTCGATCGCTTTTTCGTATGTACTACAATCGCTAATATATCCATAAATGGTAGGGCTAACATAGTTGATGAGAAAATTCAGTCGATCTTTTTCTTACGTAGCTTTTAGCAGCTTCGATGAAATTTTCGAAAGAGCGAATCCAATGGGTCCACTGTTGAGGTGCATCGCTTGAACAGGGTTCGACTTCTAACTTTTCAGGTCTGAGTAGCTTATACATTTGATGTTGTAGAAGAAAATAAAGTTGATTAGGGCCAATTATGTAAGCAACTGTTAAATTTTAGAGCATGGTTAAAAATTAGACGATCCGCTAACTTCATTTCACTATTCTGTATGCAGCATAAGCTTTAAAATATTAACGGAAGATGTTTTTAATTTTATACGATATCTGTTAAAATTTAAACCCTACTCTAGACTAAGAATTAAAACATTTTTGATAGCGAAAACTTAAACTATTACAACCGAATCGATTTAAATTCAAGTGAATAATAGAAATTGCTTTGATATATGATGAATGAAGAAATGGAAGGAACGCACCTAGAAAGTAAGTTAATTTTTTTGGGTTATGATATATTATGTTACTCACAATCACAAATCAAATCTTTTTTAGGAAACAGTATAGGTGAATTCAAAGAAATTTGGAAGATAATTCGAATCCTTTTGAATTAGCTGATAAAACATTCACTAAAATATTCCGACTTGATAAAGAAACTTGCCAATCAGTCATACATTTAATATCTGAACACATGCATGATACTCAAATATCAGCATTTGTTCCTAAACACCTCTACGTGCTATGCGCTTTGCATTTTCTTGGTCATGGCAGCTACCAGACATCCACAGGTCAGCTTCATCAAATTGCATTGAGTCAGCCAATGGTTAGTTGCAGTTTTGCAGAAGTTGCAAATCTAAAACTCAATCATTTTTTACATAGGTACATTATATTTCCTGTTGAAGAAAATAGAAATAGGGTACATTTTAATGGGATATGTGGTGTGATTGATTACATAAAGATTATATATGAGATTACTCATGCTGTGTATCCTGCTGCACCATATTACTGACGCTATTACAGCATACATACACAAATTATTTGTGATGCCAACACATTAAATCTTAATATGTATGCCAGATTTCCTGCTTCAGCCCATGATGCTGCAATATGGCTTAGTTCTCAAGTAGAGGACCTTGCTACGTCAAGACTATGTAAACGGAGGCAAAAGTTATTTGATTGGTGATCGTGGATATCCTCTATAGAAGCATGGTTATTAGTACTATATGACGATCCGGTCAAGATTCATTTTTTCCGCAGCTCAAATTTTGATTGAGCACACCAATAGACTTCTAAAGGCAAGATTTAGATGTCTATTCGGTCACAGGGCACTCCATTTTGACCCAATTCATGCTGCAAATATAATTTATAGATGTGGCGTCTTGCACAACTTGGCAGTTCAACATCATATGGAATTGCCAGATGATGATGTAATCATAAATCCCAATGATAATGTAGCACAAAATAGACCAAATTTAAATATTAACGGAAACCAATGGATACAGGCTGGAATGCAAATTATTAATAATATCACTCAACAATTTTTTGTATAACTAGCTACACTGGTGAAATAAAAAGGCCTCTCAGAAAATAATGATATTTTATTTCAAATAAAAGGATAAAAAAATTAAAATCACAATTGGTTAATACTAGTTTTGAAATAAAATATATAACTAGTAACTCATATGAAGCATACATTCCGTATATCAACTTGGTTATTTTGTTAGTTAGATATTTTCTGTCGCGTAAATATGAAATGTTCGGTTGGTTCCTGAAACAAAGGTTATTTGCGGAACATGGAGTCAGTTTTAGCGACGATACCGTTGAAGCTTCAGTAACTGGTGTCGGTATCGTTCCGGTATCTAATTTGTCATCCCCACTATCAGTAACTGGAAAAGATCGCTAAAACACAAACGGTGGTAAAACGGTTAACTTGACAAATGCTTTATATTTGGTTATTTAGGGTTTGTTTTTGTTTCGTGCGTTCTTGTTGGAAAAATAAATTAAGAATATGGAAATAAATCTTCAGTTACTTCCAGTAATTTGGGAGCTATTTGTTGACGAAAACTTGTTTTTAATAAACAATGCTCTTATAATTGAAAATAATGTCGATGTTTACTTAACGTCAGCAATAATAAGAGAGACACACATAAGAATGTTTATGAATGAATTTGTTTGGCTTAATAATTACAACAACACTGCGTTTTACGAATTATTTAAATTAAAAAAATGTACATTTCAAAAACTTCTTGAAAATTTATTAATGATAGATAGAGAAAAAATTCTTCAAAAACCTTTTAGAGGAGGTAGAAAACCTCTAACCCCTGAAAAGTCGCTACTTATGTTTTTGTGGTACATTAACTACCAAGACACCCTAAATGAAATAGCGGATAGATTCGATGTTGTTCGATCAACAGTTATGAATGACATTAATAATATATTGTATTTAATGCTACAAATAAAAAATAACTATATCTATTGGCCCAAAAGTAGAGAAGAATATATGTATATTAGCAGAGGTTTTTCTAGATATCCAAGTAAGTAATTTAATAACTTTTTTTTAGTAATACTACATTGTTAAAATTCTAGGAACCATAGGAGTAGTAGATGGAACCCATATAGAAATAACCATACGCCCCGTAAACCAACAAGATAGTTATATTAATAGAAAATTGAGACGGTCTATAAATTTAATGGCCATTTGTACAGCAGAACGGCTGTTTACATATGTTTTTATAGGGTTTCCCGGATCTGCTCATGATTCCAGGGTATTTTCAAATTCTAATTTTGTAAATACAATTGAGAGACATGGCAGTGGAAGGCTATTTCCCCATGAAGACTTCCATATTATAGGAGATACTGCCTTTACCTTAAGGCAATGGCTGATGAAACCCTATGCAACAGCTGGGTTAAATAGGATACAAGCTCACCATAATTACCTTTTAAGTGCAGATAGAGTGTGTATAGAAAATACGTTTGGTTTATTGAAAGGTAGATACCACAGACTAAAATTTATTAATACCTACTCCATAAGTAAAAGCATTGAAATAGTTACGGCCGCATGTGTTTTGCATAATTTTTGCTATCGAAATGGGGATTTTTGGGAAGAAGTGGATGACTATATAGAAGAAGATAACAATGCCGTAAATTTAATGGAAGATGATGCAACAGCTAGGCGAAAAAGAAACTATATTAGTGAAGAGTTATGGAGACATAGATAAATAAACAGTTTAATCCTAGCTGAACTAATTAATTTATTCTTCACTTTAAGATTTCACTGTATACTATTTTTTAAATGACAAGGAACTTTGCATATATAGCTTGTATTTATTGAAATAATTTTTGTTTTCATTCTCTCTCAAAAAAAAATCATAATATATTTATATTATCAGTGCTTTGGACCACCTTGTACATTTTTATATCTATATGACTATTCAATCTTCTTTTACATAAACATATAATAAAAGATGGAAATCCTTTTAGGTATAAAACAAATGTTTATTCTTAGGATATAGTACATCACAAATAAAAATATCATCACAGTATCAATGTTTTCAGTCACATTCTTCTAGAAATAAAAATATAAATTTTTAGTTAAAAACATATCAAAAACAAAAACTACATACTATTTGTCACAAAGTGCAAGCAACAAAAACTATTCGAAAAAAACACATAGTTTTATTTAACAAAAACCAAAAATAAATAAAAGGAAGATGAATAGTGCCTAGTCACTATCTGAACTATGACGCCGTTTTTTTGGATTGGAAAAAAAACTTTTTTCCAGTATATTTAAAAATCCCTCCCTTTGTTGATTTTGAGTTTTCATTAGATTTTCTATGGTTTCTAACTGTTTAGTTCTATCTTCTCTGTTTTCTTGATGTTGTAGTTTAATTATTTCTAATAGTTGTGAAGAATCACTACGAGGCCTTACACTTTTTAATGTTTTGAATCTATTTTTAATTTTTCCAAGCTCACTTTCTTCTGTGCCATTTTCTTTAGAAAAGTTCTCTTTTGAATTTTCGCTTGCATTATCACTTTCATCCATTTCAAGACTATCTTGTAAATATTTGGGGTCAATTTTATCTTTGTTGCCTAAAATAGTATGCATCTCCTCAAAATATGGTGGAGGTTTTTTCTTTCCCTCTCCTGTCGTTTTTGTGTGTTTTATATAGTCTAAATAGGATCTTTGTAGATTTGCAAATTTTTGCCTTAACTTCTCAACTTGCTCTTTAGCAGAACCTCCTAAATTATAATCTAATCTCTGCATTTCTATACTAATTTCATTCCACAAAGTTGACTTTGAACATTTTTGCCCATCAAATTTCTGTGAATATTTTTCCCTTAATTTTAAAAAAATTAAGGTGGCTTGATGGTCCCTTTCATTTGGCTTTTTCGACGTCCAAATATTCAAGTGAGACTCCTCTTTACTACTTCCAGCCTCTAAAATATCATCCAAATTGATTCCATGACTTCTGGAGTCTTGGGATAATCCAAGGCTGGAGGTACCTTTAGATGTTTCTAAATTAATCTGGCTAGAGGACGGGGTCTCGGTTGACAGAATATTATGTTCTACAAAATTAGAGGCAGCTACAGGATCTATAAAATAACAATATTTAATAAAATACGAACTAATTGTAAAAACCATAAATACCGTTTAAAAGTACATTCGCTTCAGTAATATTAACAATACATGTGTAATCTACACCCAAATGGTTTATTGAAATTTCAACTAATTCTGATTCGTCTTCCATTGTTTTTCAATAAGCAAATCAAACGTTCACCCGACTCCTTTCAAATAAATACAACATATAAAATAATTTTAAAGGATAAACGACAACGACTACATCCACAAAGCAGGAAAAGTTGAAGTTACACAAATTATTAACACACATACATGTGACACATGTTAGTAAACAAAATTTTCAGTAACCGCCAGTAACCTATCATATCTCTTTACTTGTTGAAATGTTTCAGATCAACGGTATCAAACAATGACGTCAACATATTACGTCACAACACCTTCCCCTATGATACCGTTGGACGCTAAAACAACGCGGTTAGTGTTCGGTTACTGAATCACTTCAACGGTATCCTCGCTAAAACTGGCTTATGGTTGCTGAAAAAGCGGTAGATTTTCTGTCACCAGAACAACCGTCGATTTTCTACGGTAACTTCGGTTTATTATTGTTTGACGTGACGTTTTAGGCTGTATTCACAAGGTAATTTTAAACATTTTTAGATTAATATTATATATATATTATAATTCAGAACTTCATTGATTAAAAACAAATATCCATCACCTTCTATCATATAATTAATCAGTATGTAATGTTTGTTGAAAAAAAACACGAAAATGAGAAGCAAATAGAACAGTACACAACAATCCAATAATAATGAACAACCATAATCAAAATAACATACACATATAGGAAAAACATATGGTACATGATAGAAAAAGTATGTATAATACAGAGACATATAATTATTTAGGCCGTGACTAGAAGTACATCGGATGTACGAATTTATTTTGTACATCGGCCTTGTGGTTGGTTGGTCGAAGCGCGCGATCTTGGATCATACATATAATATACTTTAAATAGTTGTCTCTGACTTTAAATATAAATTGTGTTTTTTGTGCGATCTTTATAAGTTTCTAGGTTTTGTGATATAGGTACTTTATTAGAAATAAAAATGAAAGTAGGGGCGATATTCAACAGTGTGAAAGAATTTGTGACGGAATTAAAAAAATGGGAAGATGAAACAAAATGTAAGTATTACAAAAGAAGTAGTACAAATCTAAAGACCGCAAGAAATAAAGGTGTCCATAGACATATTAATCCCAGTCTGCCCTATCAACTTTTATTTTGTTGCATACATGGTGGAAAAAAAGTTCAAAAACAAACCACATATAACACTCGCAACACAAGGTAAGATAGTTTAGCTTCTGTATAAACACCTTGCAACAATTTCAGTACTTTTTCTCATTCTAGGACCTTTCAAAAAAAATGTCCAGCAAATATCAGATTAATTGTTTCTGAAGAGGGGGTAATCATCTAACAATAGCTAATCTAATTTTAATCATAATCATGAAACAAAACAGAGGTCATAAATTTCAAGTTTAGGTGTATTAAATAAGTAGATTTTTGACTAATATATACTTATTTTTAAATTAGTAATAAATATTAGATTTACTTACTAATTAATTTGTAATTTCACAATGTATTGCTTTTAGAAAGTTTAAATGTTTTCTTTAATTTCAGGTGCAGATTGTGAGATTTTGGTGGAAAACAATGTGTTTAAAGGGATTTTCTTCCAAACGGATCAAATTATTTCCTCTATGAAAGCATATCCAGAATTTGTTGCAGTGGATGCCACCTACAAGTTATTAAATATCCGAACACCAGTTTACATATTTTTATGTGAGAATTTAAATGGAGGGTCAGAAATTGTTGCTGTAACTATAATTGTTTCTGAAGACAAGAAAAGTATGAAATGGTTTTTAAATACTTTTAAGGAGAAGAACCCATCTTGGATAAATAATCGTGTTATAATGAGTTATAAAGATCTGCTTGAAAGACAAGTTTTAAAAAACAGTTTTCCAAATTCTAACGTCATCATTTGCATTTTTCATTCATTAAAAAAATTTAATAGAGAAATTAGCTGTGAAAAAATGGGCATAACCCCAGGACAAAGAGATACAGCCAAAGAGATTTTCCAAAAAATGTTATATTCACAAAGTGAGGAAGAATATGATGACCTCTACAGTAAAATTGATGAGCTACCACAACCAGTAATAGAGTATTTCAATTCCAATTGGCATTTAATTTTTTAGAAAATAGTCTAAATAATACCACTAATAATAGATTGGAAAGTATTAATCAAAAATTAAAATCAGTTATTGTCAAAGATTCATCACTGATTGACTTTACTGAAAACTTTTTTTTACTATATCATGGAATGTTAGAAGAACGAGATCAGGTAGCTGCATATGAGTATTTTAAATTTCCGTTACAAAGATTTAAAGCGGAGAGCCCACAATTGTTGTATAGTAACATATTAACCAATTATGCCTATAATTATGTTCACAAAGAACTTGAGCAGTGTACAACAAAATTAAGATATTATCAGAAGGAAACGAATCATGCTATACAATTCTGGCTGGAACAAGAACTATTAAAGCTACCGTAGATAGTTGTACTTGTAGAATACGCATTTCTCTGGTTATACCATGTCGGTAAGTAAAACACAGTTCGCTGCACTGTATAAATCAGTTATAGTACCTACCTAATTAAGTTGTTAGTGCTTGTCGAATTCTATTGTATTTTAAATCATATTCATTTTTCCTACCCTTAGTTTGTGGAATCTATTCATAATAAATATTAAATAAAATGCAAAATTCCACTATGTTTATAATGATGATAGAAACTTGATTCCTGAAACAATTGTCGATTTTAAGATAAGTATCTTATAAACACAGTGGAATTTTGCATTTTCTTTAATATTAATTATATTTATTTTTTATTGTTTTTTCTATTTTTAAAAATAATCTATTTGCTGTGATAGCTTACACTATGATCATCTCATAATCATACTTATTTACATATATTTATTTTTTTAATAATGTTTGTATTGAAAAATTTTAGGCACATATTTTCTGTTCAAGAAAAAGAAAAAATATCTTTATTTGAACCATCATTATGTAATACTCGATGGACTCTACTGCATGTGAGGAAACATCAACGGGTATTTCAAAACTGCAATTTACAACCAATTGAAACGCAGCATAGGGAAGCAACTTTTATAACCGATATGGCTTATACTGAAAAAGACACAGAAAGGAAATTAACTCGGAAATTAAATAAATTTGAAAAATATAAAAAGTCTATGTTGGTGCTACGAGATATTGCCAGTTTGATATCTGAGCAATCGGGAGATATTTTCGATTTATCAATGCAAAGTATTTTAAAGTTGAAAAATTTGTTGTAAACTTGTAGAAGTGCCTGAATTGTATGAAAATCCTAGTGACAGTGCAGTTACCGAGGCAGTTACACTAACAAGTCCAGATAAAAATTATTTTGATAAATATCTAGATCAGAATAGAGATTTGGATAGTCATAGTGTTTTGAAATTAATGAGGAAACCTTAATTACGGAAAATGAAGATATTATAGAACCTATCCAAACTGAAACTTGCAATTATTATGACAGAACTGCTGGAATTGAAAGGGCAGCAATTACAAATTTTCCAGATAAAGAAATACCTTATTCTAATGAAATATCTTGCCTCCCTTTGGTCAGTGTCAAAAGTGATAAAGTTGAAACAGTGGTTTTTGAACGTAAAGGCAATCAAAATGTCGAAAGTAAAAAACTATGCCATACTGTCATGAGTGATCATAGCTATAGTAAAAGTAATAACACATCTGATTTAAAAAATAGTCTTGATAGGATAATAATTCCAAAAGTAGCCGAAATGAGAGGTAGACCTAAAGGATGCGGTAAAACTGCTATTGGGTTACCTAAGGTTAAGTGCTTCTCTTTAAGGAAAAAACCTTTTGCCAAAAGAACTGCAAGTGAGAAAAAACTTTTTATATTGAATCTTGTTTCACCATCTTTAAAAGATGTTTATGCAAAGAAGAAAAAAATTGAAATCGAACATTTAAATGCAGATTTACCATATTCATTGCTAAATGAAAATATAAACCTTAATTTAATTAGAGAATTTTGCTCCGAAGCATCTTGGCACAAAATCACAACAATACTTAGTGGTATGAAAAATATCCCCAGCCCCTGCGCACAGTGTAACTGTGCATTAGATGATCTACCAATTATATGTGCATCATGTTTAAAATCATATCACTTATTTTGTGTAGCATTGAAACAAGTCCCAAAAAAAAGAAACTGGATGTGTAGATATTGTTCAGAGTAAAGATACATACCCACAAGATGTAATTCATTTCTGTAAATTTTATAGCTTAAATATATGTAGTTATTATTTGCTTTTAAACGTTAATATAAGTTTTTTTAATATAATAATTTTGTTAAGGTCAACTGGGGTAACTGCATTTTTGGGGTTAGTGCATTATCCTCTAATTTTAAGGACAAGTGTGCAATTTTATAAATAGTAGGAATTTTCATAATCAGTTAGTTATATTAGGAACATAAAATTCTAAAGTTGGCAACCATACACAACCTAACATTCTAGAAACTTCATGTTAAAAAATAACGGTCGCCATTATTATCATTTTGGAGGAACATGAGTGTGTTTAAAGCTCTATTTTAAGTGTAATAGTGCCAATAATACAAAACAAAAGGGTAAGTGGTCGAATTTAATGTCAGTTTTTAATAATTATCACATTGTTTTTACGTTTTCTTAAGTATTATTAAGTAAAAATTAGAATATTCACTTGCCCCTTTAATTATGGCCATGAGGCAAGTGCATTTTCCATAGGCGGGGTATGTGCATTTAGAAAATGCACTTACCCCAATAACTTAATAATTAGAAATATTTTGCAATTATTTACTTACCATTGTCATTTATTCCAGGAAAAAAAATTGAAATGGTTCGTAACTATGTGAGGAAAACCCAAAGGGGTTTACAATATTCAAAGGAAGACCTAGAACTAGCTGTGGATGCTGTTAAAAGTGGGAGAATGTCATATGTTGATGCTGCTTCCAGATTCAATATACCAAAACCGACCTTAGTAGATCATGTAAAAGGCCGCAGGGGTGTTAAATCCAAGTCACATGGTCGATCAACAACTCTTTCACCTGAACTAGAAAATAAATTAGCCAATCTCTTTAAAAATTATGGAGAAATATGGCTATGGGCTAACAAAAAACAACGTACAATTGGTTTGCGCTTATTTGAAGGAAAACAGACTCTCAAATCCCTTCAAGGAAAATCGCCCAGGTCAGGATTGGTGGCGAGGATTTAAGCATAGACATAATTTAAGTATAAAGAAACCCCAAGCTGTTGAACTATCAAGAAAGAAAGCACAAGACCCATTCGTTATAAATAAATATTTTGACTTATTAGAAAAATCCACCGAAGACATGGATTTAGGTGGCAAACCACACAATATATGGAATTTGGATGAAAGCTCATTCAGCTTTGATCCCTCCAAAACTCGGATTGTAGGAGCAAGAGGGGTAGCTGCTACAAGAACAGTTAGTGGTCCAGGGAGGGAGAACATGTCAGTTCTTCTTGCATGCAGTGCTGCCGGTGATAAGTGTCCTCCATTGTTTATATTTAAGGGGAAGAATTTGTGGGACAAATGGATTCCTACTAAAGATGAAGAAGGTTTTCCTGGCTCAGTGTTTGCAGCATCGCAGAATGGGTGGATGGAGTCAAAAATATTTCTAAACTTTTTTGAAAACACCTTTTTAAAAATAGCGAAACCATCGCCTGAGAATCCGGTTCTGCTAATTTATGATGGCCATTCCACCCACATTGGTTTAAGGCTTGCAGAAATGGCAGTTCAAAATAATGTGGAAATTCTTTTGCTTCCACCACATTCCAGCCACATTTTACAACCCCTTGACCTAGCAGTTTTTAAATCCTTAAAATCAAAGTGGGACGAGTATCTGTGCAGGCATTTGAGGAACACCGGATGTGAGAAAATCTCCAAGAAAAAAATGGTGTCTCAAATTGGTAGATTATGGAATGGGTTTGAAGTGAATATAATAAGAAATGGGTTTAAAAAGGCAGGCATATATCCCTTAAATAGAGGCATAATTTCTAAAGAACAATACCATCCACAGGCGTGGAAAAGATGGACTGATTCTCAATTATTGTCAAAGACGACTGATGAGCAGATGGGAAATGAAAATGGGACAATGGAGGAACCAGTGGAAGACACCAGACCACAACTTTCAGAGACAATTAATAACAATCAAAATCCTAATATTATGTCAGTTAAAGAAACTAGCTTTGAAATGTTGCTTCTCTCAAAAATTTCATCGGGTAAAGAGAAATCTGAGACGAGCGGAAAACGAACTAGAGTTTCTTTAGGATCTACACTGATAACATCAAATGACTGCATTAAAATATTAAAAGACAAAGAAGCAACAGAAAGAAAACTGAAAAAGAAAAGAAAGAAACAGAAAAAAAAACTGAAAAATAGTAGACAAATCAAAAACAGTGGCCCTAAAAACCAAAAGAAAAAGAAAAAAATTATAGATTATTCATCATCTGAAAGTGAAGAGCTCGGTGAAGAGTCTGACTTTTTAGCAGAAATGGAAGAAGATGAGGAAGAAAAAGAAAATTGGCCTGATTTACCATCACAAGATGCAGATTTCTTACTTGGCTGTTTAGAGCCAGGTGAATCTGTGTCAGTAGATTTGCCTGTGGTTTTTGGAAACCTCCCCTTAAATGCAGCAGAAGTAATTTATACCCAAGATGAAATTGAAAATAAAGAAACTGAGAAAGACACTACTGAAGACAAAACTACCCAATTTAATAACCAGCTAGTTAAAAAACCTGGAGACTTAGTTTTGGTGCAATATAAGTACTCCAAAACAAAGAATAACAAAGTTTTCTTAGGAGTTATTCAAGAAATTAATGAGAGTAGTCAAGAATATCTTGTGAAATATATGCGTTCTATTGACACATTAAAAAAAACTTTTAAGTTTCATGAAACTGACAAAGATAACGTTCCATTTAACGAGGTTATGGAAACTGAGATTCCAAATTATTTGGTTGATAATAGGGGAAGGTACATTTTTGATAGTGCAATTGATGAAGTTCAAGATTAGTAATTCAATATAAATATTTTTTTAGCATTCCGTATTTTTTTACTTAATAATAAGTTTTTAAAACTATATGTATGTACTTATAATACTTATATGTTGTTCATTGTTCCTTTTAAATAATATTTATGTTGTCTATTTTTAATGAGAAAATTTGCAATACATTTTGAGTTAAATTTGATTTGTTTGTTTCTCAGCAACCCTAAGAGATAATTAAGTTCTGTAAAAACCAAAAAAATCGTAATAAAGTAAACTTTGGTCACTTGCCCCATACTATTGAAATATGGTACTTAATAATAATTTACTGAACAAATATGCACTTACCCTACTAGATGGGGCAAGTGCATTTTTATGCAAACATTTTAAATTTTTTATTTATCTTTTCTTTCCTAATATTATGTGGTGATGTGTTACTTTACATGTGCACAGTATTTCGTAATGAATCTAAGGATATATAAAACATTATAATGCATAGTATTAACCTAAAGATATCCTTAAATAAAGTCAATTTTAAAAATTCACACATGCACTTGCCCCAGTTGACCTTACATTAATTTTTTTCCTAAAAACCTTTATTCATAAAACATTAAATTTTAAAGCAAAAACAGAAAGTCGTAATCATGCAAATATTTTAATAGAGAGATTCAAATTCGGAGAAAATTCAAATTTAGGAAAATCCAGCTACTTTAACTTTATTAAATATTTTCAGACATCTTTATGGTTCAGAAAATAAGTATTTATATGCATTTTTGGCACATTTTGTTGCTCTAGTAATAATTGCTGATAAATTTTAATAAGTTTGTCTCGTAATTGTGTATAACCTGTTAGAAAATAAAAAAAATTATTTACAAAGTAAACAAAATCAAAATAACCCTCTCATTTTGATGTACGAATCAAATAACACCGTACTTTCATTTTTATTTCTAATGAGATCCCTACCTACATTAATATAGGTATCACACAATAAACAGACATCTATATGTTTCCAAGATCCAAAATAATATAAACAAACTATAGAAAATACATGCTTTTTTAGGTTATTATTTGAATATGCGCGCTTCGATCAACGCACAAGGCCGATGTACAAAATAAATTCGTACATCCGATGTACTGCTAGTCACGGCGAATTATTTATTACGTATATGCTTAGACTAGTCTGCGTATATGTATGAAACTTTTTCTATGTGGTACAGTGCCAATCGATATTTGACAAATGACTGGCGTTCCGTAAATAAGTCCCAACCGTGGTCACCAGCAGATATCCACTGTCAAAATTGTGTTTACCGATCCTGAAAACTTTGGTAACTTCGGTTGATTAACGGAATATATACGAAGTATACATTCCGTATATCAACTTGGTTATTTAGGTTACTAGTTTTCCGTCCCGTAAATATGAAATGTTCGGTTGGTTCCTGAAACAAAGGTTATTTACGGAACTTTGTTGCGGAAAAAGCGGTAGATTTTCTGTCACCAGAGCAACCGTCGATTTTCTATGGTAACTTCGGTTTATTAAGATGTAACCTTATGCTATCGCTCGGTTTCAGCGACAAATCTGGTCACGTGACCGAATTTTGAAATTCCCGCGTCTCAAAAAAGTCGCTATAACTCACAAATCGCCGCGATCAAAAGTAGCGACATGTCACAAATCGCCGCGATGGAAAGCAGCGACAACATGCTGCTTGTAGCGATCTCGAAACGAGATGTCGTTTGCTTACAAATATCAAAAGTGGGTTGATCAGTGTCAACAAATTTGTATCGGAGCTCGGATTCAGAAAATTCGGCAAAAAAGAATATTGGCAGCTCTCGTAGTAAATGAAAAATGTAAAACGTTTTTGGGTTCACCCATTGTATACATTACGAATGGAACATTACTTTTTTTAACCAGTTTTTTTCTACACTCTTCTGGTACGCAGGTAAATTTGAAATTTATTTGCGGATGTCACCGAGTCTATTCGAAGTGAGTGCAGCTATTTTTATTTGGGCCTCTCATAACAAAACAACGCAGTGAGGGCTGTTGTACAGCTTCTAATAATTCTACGGTAATATTGTAGATTTGTCTTGCTTAACCACATTGATTACAGTCAATAAACTAAATACAATTTTTCAACAGATATTTAACTACAGGTGACTGTTTCAAATCCATATCGTACCACCACAGTATCTGGTAGAGATGACAACAGCGAGCATAATTGCAGAAATGTGCAGAGCACTTTGGAGTTGTCTCAAAAAGGAAGTTTTACTTTTAATTTATGTTAAATTTTAAACGTTTGCTCATCTCCTGATAATATGTATAAATATAAATGTTCTAATTTCTTTATTTTAAATTATTTTGGATTATTATTAAACCATACAATACCCCGTGGACAGGCTTTGTATTTATGGGAACATATTTGAAGTTAAATTCTTAATATTGTATGAATGCTGCATGTATATTGTTATTGTATTCTATTGTAGGAATACATTATTATATTGAGTTGTGTGGAACTGATACTAAAAAAATAAAATTTTGTATTTTTTGTTTATATGGTTAATTAATTTCTGTATTTGAAAGAAACCCAGATCCCAAGAAGTCCACAAACAAATGAACCTAATAGATTCTAGAAAACACCATTGTTCAATATCGCATATGTGCACAAACACACTCACTTATGGAAAGAAAATTGAAACAAAATAATTGATTATAATATATTTAATTTAAACTAGGATACACAGCGATTTTTCTCATTCTCATCAGTATAAAAATGTTTCATTTATTGATGTAACAATATTATATTATTAAACTAGTCAACATGAATAGTTTGTTTCTTTTCAGTTATTTCAATTACCACGATCATTAAAAAATTGTCCTTTTTTTGTTAATAATAAAAGAACATGAATTTATATAAATAAACAAAACAAGTACATAATTATCACAACAAAACATTTAATATCTGTCATCTAAAAACTCTTACAAACAAAACACTGGTTAAAAAGTTACATCATTTCTCGATAAAACTGTATAACAAAGAAACAAAATTATCGGTTTTTAAACGTATATTTTCATACCAATTAATAATCTTTTAAAATATTTACCTCACCTGAATCCATTGTTTACATATAACATTAACAAAGGAGTTGCAAAAAGAGAAAGTTCATTTTATTATTTGATTTGTCTATGAATTTCATGTCGCTCAACCATTGAGGTAGTATCGAAAAGAGGCGCTATAATCATTAAGTTCTCACCGAGCATTGAGGTAGTATACTACCTCAATGCGCTCAACTCTAGCGACAAAAGCTCAACAATTTGAGTTTTTTCACTATTTTTTTAAATCGCGGGAAATTTAAAATACGGTCACGTGACCAGATTTATCGCTGGAAAAACAGCGACGAGCGGCTGCATGAGGCTACACCCTTAGTTGTTACACCGGGTTCACAGAACTTCGACTGCAGCGTGTTGCACATCCCTACCATAGTGCTGATTTTGAAATCAGAAGGAAATATTTTGCGGCGCGCTACAAAGTGAAGATTGGACTATTATTTGTTGCATAGTTTCCTGTATTCAGATTTAGATAAACGAATGTTGTAGGTAGACCCCGAAAATGGGCTTTCAATAGTTACAAACTCTGTCATTTTATTTTTAGTTTACCACATATAGATAACTAACACTAACCTCACTTTTTATCGTTTTAAGACGCCGCAAACGCGTGAAGCTTAAATTATATCAACTTCAAGCAGCAGCATCGTGTTGTTGGGGTGGGAGTGAGGGGAACATAGAATTAACCAATAACAGGAATGCTGCACGCTGCAACCGAAGTTCTGTGAACACGGTGTAAGTCACACACACTGACCTAATAGGTCAGTGGTCACACAACAAAGTGAACAACCCTGAACTAAATCCTAAATAAATAACTATTTGACCCGCATGAGGTTTGCAGTTGAGAATGACAGGATACAGGATTGAGAAGTTCGGGTTAATGTTTACAAAATTACAAATACATAAAATATAATAATAATTTTATTAAAATTAATCTAGATAGGTAAGAACAATATAACAAACCCTTTGTGGTTTGTGAATAATGTTGATCAAGATATCACAGTACAATTATGAATAGATGACGATTCTCTAGTATTTGATAACTCTCGAACTACCTATATATTCATTTTTGCGCTCAGAAATTATTGCAAATGTTAATTTCTGTTAAAATTGTTCATTAAAACACAAGTTTCGATAATTCTTGCATTCAACTAGACGCCATTAAGTTTTTCATTGAAAAATAATGATTCTACAATTAATTATAGTAGATTTTTTAAAAATTTCGGAGAAAAATTAGTTTTTTGTGTTGAAAAAAGCGCAATTTTCAACCTGCGGACTTTTAAATACAAGTATATTTGAAGGTTTTGATCAAATTCATGACATCCCTAATAAACGTTAAATGTCGACTCCACTAATAATATCATCCTTATAAGTGAAATGAAGACGGTTTTGATTATAGCACTTATATTCATAATTTATTAAAAATATATTGAATACCCCACAAAATTAGACAATTATTAACAAAGTATTTCACTCAACTAAGATTCTACAATTATTTTCAATGACTCTCAATATAGATTACATAAGCAGTTTCAAAGATTAAAACTAACTTTTCCACACTTGTACACTCCAGATGCTGTGACCAAAAATGTAGTATATTTAGATTTATAGGACCCATTGAACTGGCTTTGGTGAGCTGAAAATCAATAGAGTTCATCTGTGAGACACCCTGAATAATATCCAATCATAAAATTGGACTGGACGCTGTATCATGCTATTTGGATTTATAGGATCCTTGGTACTGGCTCTGTTAAGCTGAAAATCAATAGGGAGTATCTTTGACATGCAGTGAACAATATCCCAATCATTAAAGGTCACTTGTATACACTCTGTATTGTGCTAACAACACATGTTACAAAAAGTGGAGAACGACATACACTCAGGATTTTTTTCTAAAAACCCGTTCGTGTTTTTCTTGCTGAAAACCGAAAAAGTAACTCATAAAAAATTCCAACTTTTTTGTGGTAAATAAAACAATTCTTTTCTTGCATCTTAGATAGGGTTCGGTGGAAAAGTAAAATATATAAACTAAACAACGAAATCAAAAATAAGATAGTTGTTAGTTTCCAGAAGCACCACAGACAATCACAGAACTAAAACTAGCTATGTTACTTCTTTGATGCACATTGACAAAAGTGTGTCAAAATTAAAGAGCTTTAACTAAAATTTTAATTTCCCATATTTAATCTAAATATAGGATAACTTTTATTCACATAAAAATATTGATGACATAAATTTACTGTCTCGGCCCTTACTTTGTGGAATCTACTCATATTACTGTTTTAAATGAAAAACTGTTTCTGGATAACTCCACAATATATTGAACAAATGTTAAAAAATTCCAAGAAATTGACAATTGTTTCGATATTAAATAGTTTCATTTAAAACAGTAATTTATGACATACTTAAGAAATTAGTATATTTCCAAATAGAGAAATCTTTTAATAAAGGAAATCTCAAAAGACGTTTCAACAACTCTCTAATGTTTTCTCACATCTTAAAAACATATAAAACTGTTTCAGAGTAATTTTGTTTAATGTTGAAAAACCTAAAATATACATTTCTATTCTTAAAATTATCTATAATATTGTTGGTTATTAGTCCATTGAGGAGGAGGAGCAGTATTGTAATCATATTGCTGTCTAGTTTGTACCTGTGCCGGTGGTGCATACTGAGCAACAGTAGGAGTAGTTCCGGTATAAGCAGGATAAGTTTGCGCTGAAGTATACGTGGGAGGTGCACTATAATATTGTGGTTGCTGTTGTTGCGGAGGTGGAATATGCATAGGAGGTAAAGGTTGAGTATAATTTGCAGGTTGTTGATACTGGTTGTAATAGTTTGGTGTTGCTGGAACAGTTTCATGTATAGCAGGTGCTGATTCTTGAATAGGCACTGTTATAAGATTAGTCCTTACACCTGACGTTTGGACGGGAACTGGTCTTTGTCTAACATTAGCAGGTACTCCGCCACCTGACCTTGGATCATTAGCGGTTTTAGTACGCACAGGTAAAGTTCTTTCAGGTTCAACTACATCCATAGGTTGTTGATTCAAAGTTAAATTTGAGACATGCCGATGATTAATATGAGCTTGAAGATCTCTCTGAGACAAATAAGTTCTACGACATCCAGTTTGTCCATATCTAGTACCGCCATGAGTGCACATAAATACAGTACCTAATGCAGTTTGTTCAACTCTTGTAACTTTTTCTAAACAACGAGGACACTGTTTCTGCTCCTTTTTGCCACAAGACAAACAAAATATGTGTTTGCAAGGAATCTAAAATAAGGAAATTAATAAGTTATTGTTATCATTAAATCATAAATAAGTGTGTTATCACCATTCGTCCATAAATTAGAATTGGTTTTAAACATTTATCACAGCAATGAATTAATGGATTTAGTACTTTCTCTCCAATTAAATTCACTTTATGTGACCAATCAAGTCTTAGCATTGGTTCAGGTGGTCCTCTATTAATTGTTGTAAATGTAGGAGCTTCCAATTGTGAAATATCTGCTTCAAGATCAACTGAAAAAAAATGATTATTAAGTAAAAGTTATTGTTTGAGGTATTTCAAAACAATGTAGCTGTCAATTTTATATTTTTTGTTATGCATGAATCAACAACTTTAAACAAAATTACATTGAAAACCTACTTGTAAGTTGAACATTTTCAATAGCATCTTCTTGAGCTTGTACATCTTCGGGAGCTTCAACTGGAGGAGGTTCTATTACTTCTTCGTCACTCTCAATAGCTTTAATCGCCTTTTTCCCTCTACCACGGCCTCTTCCCCGTCCACGTCCTCGGCCACGACCTCCTCGGCCTCGGCCGCGACCTCTTTTTGGGGGTTCATCCATTTTTGATTTCATATAAGTTTGGTTAACTAATGTTTAAATTATATTAATAAAACTAGCTAAGAGCAGAAAAATATGAAATTTTTAATTATTAAAATTCACATATAAATCAACGCCTGCTTATTTTAAAAGTGTAAAGTATAGACAAAAGAAATATATTATTTTCTCTATGTGATAAAGGTTCTTTGGGAAGCTGTCCATGGGAATTTGACAACAGTCATGAGCATAGAGAAAATTTGTCTATGGTCATGAAAAGTGTGGGGTGACATTCCGTTCATATATAAACTAGTGACCACAGACCTGTGAGTTTACAGCCGAATGTGATTCGTTTAAAAATCATAATCGAACCCACACTGGTCTGGTAAGCATATGTCAGAGAGAAGTGTAAGTTGTATAGATTTCCAAAGGATCCAAAATTAAGAAGCAAATGAATGAAGCTAACAAGGTACCTACGTAATGATAAATATAACATTTTATTTTGTGTGTTTATACAATATTTGTAGAACAATAGAACCAGATCCCGGAGGTTTTTGTGTCTCTGTCATTTTATAGATGGAAAAAAGAAAATTAGCCAGCTATTTGTTTGTACATGACCAATCTTTGCAAACATGTACGTGTTGTATGTTTGATTTTGTACTGTATATACCGATCTCTCTATAACACATACATTATTATTTGTCTCTATAAATCTTTCGCTTTACATTTTTTAAGTTGTTATAGTTGCTTTGTATGATTTTTAAACATTTCTATTTTAAATTGAAATTCCTCACTGTACCTTACTTTCCTTTATCTATTAACTGTAAACCATTGTATTACAAGTAAATATTTCTCTGTGTAATAAAGAAATTTGGAAACGTTTTTGTTTATATTATTTGTTTTTAGATAAAATTGAATATATGTTTACACATGTAGTTGAAAAAAGAACCTACAGGTCAAATAAACTTCGAAAGCAACCAACAGAAACTCTGAAACTGATACAAATATGGTTTGATTGAGGCAAAGAAGAGACAAAAGTGGCAACATTGCTCAAAATTTCAATACCTGTTTAATGTGTCAATAGTAATCTATTTAGTAGTTTTGTCCTTGTTTAATTACCATATAAAGAGAGATGCAAATATCGCCAGACTGTGATCGACGATCATTTCGAAGAGGTCGTAGTATTGTAGTAAATAATTTCAAACGTGGTTTGTTTATACGAGCGCCATTACGACTAGAGAGTAAACATTTAGTTCTTTCGTTTTGACGTGGTTTTTAAAACTTTTAGTGACAAAATAAACTTTTAAAGTTAATTAATTCAATGTTTTTGGATTATCATGGTTCGTCGGTGCCAAGTTTGTCAGAAAAACATCCGAAATTACCAAGGCCATCTATCTACAATACCATCCCCACTTTTTGTAATTCATTCATTATCTCACTACTGGCGTTTAGAATTGTTGGCGGCAAAAATAAACGTATGTTTATGAATGAATAGCCCTCTGTTTATTATTACTCTAAGGTTTATACCAACATCATTCACTTTTTGAAAACATTGGAATAGATGCTTGTTTACCACTTGTCTTATTTGTTTCGTTTATTTTGGACATTGTTTTTCGTATTTTATACTGGATGTTAGCCATGTTAAGTGATACGTTTAATTTAAGAAACGATTTTTATATTTATTAATAAAAATGTGCGACAAAAGTCGTGAATATTACTCAGTACCACAGTGCAAATCAATAAGAAATAAAGACGTACAATTGAGTTTCCATCGATTTCCAGAAAGTGGAAAGTTTGGAAAACATATAAAAATGGAGAATTCGAAATGGTACATGCAACAAAAGCTTAGCAAAATAATGTACAACCCATATCGAAATATATGTTTAATTGTGTGTTCACTTCATTTTAATGATTAGGTACATTCCAAGAAGTATGTTTAAATCATTAATCAATGTATCTAGCTCATCTTAGAATCACTTAAAACAACGTACAATAAATTAAAATTCTAAATGAAAATCTTTAGTACCTATAAACTTAAAAAACAACATTTTACCTTTACGTTTAACAACAGAATATTGCCTAAGAAAAGCCACTCAATTATTTATAAAAGAAAATATAACGCAAAAAAGGATGTAAAACACTAATTAACCACAATATTAGCACCAGATAAACAAACGATTTTACACATCTACAGTAGTTTCGACTTGATAGCTAGGTAGCGCTGCGATCTTAATCTCAAGTCCCAATAAATAAAATTTCCAAAATGTTGGTAGTTACTTTTTCAGTTCTAGTCAATTTTAAGCAAGTTTCTGTTTATAGGGAGTTTAATTTTTAAATCAAAAATGACATTTAGTTGAACTGTATTTTCGCGCAAAAAGTATAAAAACGGTCAGATTTGTATTGAAATAGTAGTGGGATGATCAACGGTTCGATTTGTTCGTTGAAACCAGTAGTTTCAGTTTTTTTCATTAAACTATTTTATTTTTGTAACTGTGATAAAGTAATGTGTTATTAGATTTAAATAATATACCAAAATATATTTCTACAATACAATTTTTTAATCAAGCTATATTATATACATCATATTTTGTATTGATATGGAATTTAAGTGTGTTAATGATAAAAATACAACTCCCCAATCAAAGTCCTGTGTATTTACAAGTAATAATCGCGATAGCCACCTTAAATTTTTACCGAATTTTTCCACCCCTCCTTCAAAAATTTCCAAAATTGTTAATCCTTTTGAACGACGTTTAATTAATAGACTTCATCTTCCTACCTTCAGGTAAGTTATTTTAATTTGATATTTGGTAGATGTGTGATAGTTACACATTCTCTAATGTAAATATATAACATGTAGTAGTATGAGCCTACGAGGTTTATTTGCTTCTCATTACAACATTTAACATACACAATATTTTGTTACAATTTTAGAAATAATAGAATTGGATTAGTAGAACTGGAATTTGTATATAGAAATAGTATATAACTGTTCTTTTGAATTCTCTTTTTGATCTCTGCCTGAGTGGATTGGTATGGTCCATTTTTAAACTATTTCCAAGATATAGTCTACTTAAGATTCAGTTAAAATCCACTTAATATATTCCCAAAACATTGATTATAAATAAACATCTTTCTGTATGTAAATACAAATACAGACTCATGGTTAATGAGATTTTGATACTATGACCAAGAATAAGATGAGTATTTATTTTTTAAATAATTGAAGAGGAGAGTGGATGAAGGTGTTAAGTTACAAACCAGCAGTTTTGAGATAGTTGATTTTCAAAGAAATATTCTGTAGATTTTTACTTTACGTTAAATTTCAACAGATTTATAGACCATTAGCTTTAATAAACCTTGCTGTTCTAAATCACAATGTAAGGAAACTAAAATTTTAAAAATTATTTTTATCTTAGTTTTTGTGATTTTTTTGTACATAACATGTATCTTTTAGTAAGCAGTGTTTAACATAATAAGGTGATTTGTGAGAAATATATTTGATACTCATAATTGCTTTTTTAAAAACTTTATTTACGCAAGTAACTGATTTAATTAAATATTTATAAGTTTACAAGTGAAAGATTGGCGAAGAACTGAGCTACAAAAATACACATTTAAAAAGGTAAAAATGCAGAAATAACAAGTTTGCATGAATATGATAATATGAGAATCTGCTGATGTTGAAGGTTCCATGGGAAACGGGGGTATAATTCCATCCTTTGAAATTTCAACTCTGAGGGTTAGTGAGGAAGTTGAACAGATTCCAGGTCCATTGGCTGATCTTCACTTTTCTTACCTTTGATCCTTTGATCATAAATCAATTTAGAACCCTTACATGCCAAACCTTTGATTTGGCCTTCTTTGTTGATCCATGGTTCTTGGATCAGTACAATATCCAGTTGTAGTCTAGCGAACAACCTTGCAATCATGGCTGAAGCTCCCATCGTGTGATGCAGGTTAATCTGAGCTACATTCGTGAACATAAAGGTGAATTATTATGGATGAGAAAGGCCGAGTTACTCAGCCTCTATTCATCCCCCTCTCTCTCCCCCTGACCCTCCTCGACCACCATGGTAGTATCTCCCTCGGTAATCGAGCAGGTTTTTTGATCTTGAGTCAGACTCTCGACCCTCAGGCTGCTCTGCCCAGCTTCCTGGGATGCAGAGGCAGTCTCCACATTCCCAGTCATCCCAGTAGAGCCGGAGGAGATCTCGGGCTGACCCACGGTCAAGCTTTCGCCTTGTTCCCCCTTTCCAGAGGTTCCGGACGTGGAGGGTATCTCTATGTCCTTTGGATCCTCCGCGGGATTCTTCTTTTTTCCCAGCTTCGAGACAGGGATACGCCCAAAACGGAAGTTTAGCGCGTAACCTCCTGCCATCAGAGCCTTCCCAGATTGGTGATTGATCCCAATCGTGAGGATAGTTCCCTGTCCCTCTGTTTTAGAGTTTAGGATCTTCCAAGCCGCAGTACTGAGGTTGGAGTTCTGAACCTCCACAAGTTGGAGGATCTTCACCAGTTTCATGTCTTGGCTTCTTGAGAAGAACACCGTTATTGTGACTGGCTTTGGGATATCGTCTCC
The DNA here is from genome assembly GCA_963921935.1 of Galeruca laticollis. NCBI lineage: Eukaryota > Metazoa > Arthropoda > Insecta > Coleoptera > Chrysomelidae > Galeruca > Galeruca laticollis. The sequence continues at coordinate 105,699,348 of OY998175.1, forward strand.
ACTTTGAGCCACCAATTCGGGTCCTTCCCAAGAGTTTAATTTCAGCGCTGACCTCATAAGCCAGTCTGCCGATTCTTGTGACCCACAGTCCGCCAGTATCATAATAGTAGCTTTAATGAACATCACGTTTTCTCCAAGATGCTTTCTCAAACAATTAATGCAATTTGTTTTAGTTTTGATTCTAAAAGATTTTCGTTATGACTTATTTGATTTATTGTAAAATTAAATTTGCTTATTAATGCTATAGAAAGAGAATTTTGTGGTTTTATATTATATTTTTATATTATTGGTTAATTGATTTTGGTTTTCTTAAAGTTCTTTGATTATTTGTTTGTAATTTACCACACTTGTTGAAATAGAATGAATTCCCAAATTGTAAAACCACATCTGTAGAAGATATAAAGCCTTGGATGTAATTATAGGACAGGCATACTACTTTTTATTTCACTGATTTTTGGTGTAAATACTTGTTGTATCGAAAAAAGTTAAATGAAACAGTTGTAGATAATTAAAAAATATACAACCGTTGCTTAGAACATTTTTTCACATATCCTCAAAATTTTGGAGGAAAACTCAAAGAACTAATTTTTTATTTTTAACTCCGCCAAAAAATCCAATCATGAAAATTGGCACAATTGTAGCTTTTTATATCCCAAAATCGCAGAACTTTTTTGAGCTAACTTCATTAGTTTTTCCGAAATTCAATGTTTTTCAAAAAAGTGCTATTTTCCAAAGCTCTGGAAAAGGTTTTTTTTCACCCTTCACCAGGCTGAAATTTTTTTTTAGTAAAACTCCTATTTTCTCTTCCCGGGCTATATTGTTATTATTTATTAAAAATATTGAATTACTCCAACGGAACTTAAAAAAAGGGGAGAAACTTTCTAAACTTTAATTATCTATAATTTTTACATTTAAATTTTTTTGATACAACCAGTATTTATGCCGGAAATCACAAAAAAATCGTTTTTCAACCCTTTCCACCCCCCATCCCTCTGCAGTGGCAAACATTCAGCTAGTGAATTTTTTAATAAACATTTGTATTCACTTGTTTTACATATTCCTGATGAGTTTGCCCAGTTCAGCATTAATCTGTCAAATGGCTGTTGTAAATCGACAATTATGTGGAGTACTCCAGGATTATTGACTGCTGTTTTTCTGTCAAGTCATTGAAGCTGAAATGCTGCTTCATAGTTTTCTTTATGTTCGGAGTTTGCTTTACCAGAATCACAAGTGCTGCAAGTATCACTGCGTGGCAATCCAAAAGAATAATAATTGAAAAAAGTTGAGAATATGTTGGTGTACGAACATTTATTATATTTTAGTGGCTTTGTTTCTTCTTCACATTTTTCAAGATAAATGTTGTGCAATATTTAATGTTAGTGATAAGAACAACTTGTGAGGGTAAAGAAACAATTGTATTTTTACTGAACATGTACCTGTGAGAAGTTTTACTGCTAACTTCCTGTACCACTTTTCACTATTCCGTCATGCTGGATAATACAATTTTAGTTGGTCAGATAAATCTATAAAAGCCTTATTTTTATTGTAGTCTACAATGATTGCAGGTTTTTCTTTTTCTCCCTTTTTACTTGTGGACATGACCATCTCAGCATCATGTTTATTACTTAGAACTAGGACGTCTCGTTTGTCTCTCCATTTCAACATTGTTATTCCCAAATTATTTTGCTCAGCTACGCTCTCGCCCCTTATTAATTTTTTTGTAATAACATCATGCGAATTATTTTCTCGGTTGCTGCGTACTATTCCAACCACGTGCGTCTTGGATTTGTGCAGAGTGGCGGTCAGACCAATGCTTGTATAAAAGTTGTCGGTATAAAGTCTATGATTTTTATTGGTGTATCATGCCATGGAGTATCAGTTTCATCCTCATCTGACAGCATTTCATTGAACAGGGCCAATAAATTGTTTTGTTCTTTTTAATAAGACATTTTAGGCGGGAAAAATGTTGCTACTGACTAACAGAACAGTTGCCTTCTGCTGATAATAAACGACTAAGAGCTCCTAGCGTCCAAGGTTAGTACTGCATGTGTTTTTTCGAACCACCGCTCGATCACGAGGTTTATTCTTACGTATAATGATGCATGTGCAAAATTGCAACACACGGCCCAACAGTATCAAAAATTATCACCTAGGGCCTGTGTTGCAGTTTTGTAACACGTCTAGAAAATGTCAAAAAACGACATATTGTAAGTTTTAACAAAATTCACTTCGAAAGTTATTGTTTTTATGCCATTTTATGAAAAAAAAAATATTTCGTCCCACGGGGATAAATTTATGTCTTTCACGGTGGCGCTTAATGTGTTAAAGAGGAGTGCATTTTTATCATTCACGTCTAACCTATAGAACCTGAAATGTATGCCCCTTTGACAGTCAGCATCAAATTTTGCTCTTAATTTCATCTGTACTTTTCAGTATACAATAGCCCAAGATGAGGTTTCTTTGCTGGAACTAAGTTTCCTTTATATGAAATATATTCCTCACCTCTTTCCCGCGCAAGAGCTGCTTTTTTTCTTCCAGCTACTTACATCTATTTTTCTTCATTTTTTTTTCAAATTCCAAAATATTTTCTTCTATTTCATTTTGAATGAAAGATATAAGTTCCTTGTAACATTATTTCATGACATTTCTAAAAATGTCAAAAATGGTACATAACACCTTCATCCACTCACCTCTTCACTATTTACAAGGAAATTTGGTTAAGATAGTTGAAATTATTCCAAGATTTCATTAACTTACACAGTCATAGCAATGGGAACATTTCAATTACATTTAGTGACTAAATTGAAATTTTGAAATGTCTGCATTAGGCAATATAAAATCTTTGGTTACAGTCCCTCTGTATTTGGAACAGTATCAACTCCAAAGTCAGAAGAAAAGTTTAAATGGACCATAGATGATATTTCAAGTTTGAAGCCTGCTGACATTGATGAAGCTACTATAAGTCAACACGTCTTTGAGGAAGATCCACTTATGGAATCTCTGGTACAGCAGAAGATTGACGCATTCTTCAGTGAAAAAGTGATAGTTCCTAGTCCAATGGTACATGTTGTTAGGGTACCCCTAGTAGCAGATACATCAGAAAACCTAAATCGATTAACTGAAACTAGAGAAGTTTGTGAAGGTTTGATATTTTTGTTTTATTATACAAACTTATTTAGGTACTATTATAATTAATATACTTTGAATTATTGGTCTATATAATATATATGCATACAGTATTTTTTACTCAGGTTCTACCCAAACAGTACTCTCTCTGCCCCCTGTTCTTCCTGCTCATATAGAAGAAATCCTAAAACCATACTTTCTACCAACGGAAGATCACAAAAATGTTGATAATATTGCTGATATGAAGAACACATCTCTCTTTAAGAATCTGTTTAATTTTGAAAAAGACACACCGTGTTCAAGTGAACATGAGTCTCTACATTCAATTTCTCCGTTGTCTGGAAACGGAATATCACCAATAGGAACTCCTGTTAAAATGAACAGAAGACATTCTTTGCCGTTTGAAATGGACTGTAGTCTTTCACCAATAGGTATGTATTTCAAAAAGCATGAAAAATTGTTTTGTGTGTTATTTTTATTTCACAATACTTGATTATTGAAATATATAGATACAATTTTAACCTGGAATAAATATGTTGACTTGGATAATTATAAAAGAAAGGGGGCGTCCATGAATTACGTGAGGGCATCAGGGGGAGGGGGTCAAATATAATCTCACTACATCTCACGAGGGGCAGAGATGGAGTTTTGGCAAAACTTGACGTAATTTTCCGGGAAAAAATAGTGTCTAAATTTGAAAAAATCAGATTAATTTGACATAAAACATGTTTCTAGACTAAAATGCTGAAATCTGACACAATTCTGCTACATATTATAATCTATCCATAGATAGAAAATTATTTATAATTGATGTTTCGAAAATATGGTCACCGATGCAATGTCGAAGGAGCAGATGATTTTACTGAAAATCACTTGGATATGTTAGTACCAGTTGTCACTCTTGAGACCATATGTGAGTCTCCATGGACTGAATTAGAATGAATGTTTCCTATTAATTTTAGTAGTAACCAGTAAAATATTATTTAATGTTGTCACTGTGATTTTAGATTACCATACAGACAATCACCACTAAATCATCCACTTCAATATTCATTTATCTATACAGGGCGATTCATTAAGAATGTCCAATCTCTGAACTATATATCCTAGGACCCAAAATATTGTGATTTAGCTCATCACGCCTTATAAAAAATATTGCTAGTTTCCAACATACCAGGTGCATAAAGTTTACACAATAACTTTTTATTCCAAATCAAATCATCTCTCAGCCATTGCCAAGTAATGGTGGATTTTTACTTGTCACAACCTCATTATGTAGTTACACATCATGCAAAACCAGATCAAAGCACACCAAACAATAATCAATACTTATGCATATTGTCCTCTACCAGTGACTAAGAAGAACTCTTAGGATTTGATAAAGATGTAGCAGTCACTACAACAGAAAATCCATGGCAAGTTGAAAAAACCAAATCTATGAAAATAAGGAACATCAAAATAAGTGATGAGTCACAAGTAGCAAGCACAAGCAACAAATTCAGTGTTCTAAATGAACAAATAGAAGACGCCAGAGAACCGAATAAAGATGAAAATGTAAGCAAAGCTCCTAAGCCTCCTCCAATATTTGTGTACGGAGTAATAAACTATACTGAGATGATTAACAAGCTCAGAACCTTGGTAGACGACAAGCAGTATATCACTAAATGTCTAGCAGGCAACACAATTAAAATCAATAGTGACACAGAATGGAAAGCTAATAAAATTCATGTGTGATAATAAAGTTGCTCATCACACATTACAACCAAAAGAGGAGCGAGCTTATAGAATATTCTTAAAAAACTTGCATCATGCAACAGACGTTAAAGACATCTAAGAAAAATTGCTCAGAAGTGGACAAAAAGGTAGAAATATAATAAATGGAAGGAACAGGATAACCAACAAACCTCTTCCTTATTGATTTAGAGCCAAATGACAACAATAAGGAAATATACAAATTGACAAATCTCAACAGAGCCATAAAAATAGAACCCCCAAAAAGAATCAAAGGAATAATGTAATGTATGAGATGCCAGCAGTATGGACATTCTAAAATGTACTGTGCAACAGACCATATGTCTGCGTTAAATACGATGGATAACACAAGACTACAGCCTGCAAGAAAACCAGGGACACTCCAGCTAAATGTGCTTTATGCAATGGAGCTCATCCAGCTAACTATAAAGGTTGTGAGCCCTACCACAAACTTCTGAAACCAAATAATGCGAATAACAGATTGAACATCCGTCACATGCAAACGAAACTCCAAAAAAAAACCATTATGGCAGTACCAGTAACTCAACAGTGAACATCCAGGGCAACAACACATAAGCTACACTAATATAACTAAAACTTAACACTGAACAAATGACAGACATAAACAGCATAATAAGCAAATTCTTAGAAGTGTTCAAAAACATGTTCCACCAACTTATACAACAGAACAGCACGTTTATAAACATGCTAACCACACTTGTGAGTAAAATTCAATATACACATACAAATTTGGTATTTATGAACATCCCAGAGGGAAACTTTAATATTAATATGTATGACAAAGTTTATTAATGAGATATTACAGGCAAAAAAGAATAATCTTATATTTTATTGAAACTGTAAATTCTAAAATAATCAGTGAGCAATAAAGTAATAAAGACAGTAAAAATAATAGCAACTCTTTTTTGGAAATAACAAACAGCAAAAACGTCACAACATAGAAAATAACTTTAAAAATAACTCTTTTATATTGTACCTAAATGCTCAAAGTCTTCCAGCTCATCTAGATGAGGTTACGAATTTAGTTAAAAAAAAACCTTTACTTGTATGTCTATCAGAAACTCATGTTACAGAGGACATATTTAATTCTGAAATTAATATTAGTAATTATATTGTCCATAGAATGGACAGTAATAGCAGACACACGGGTAGAACTGCAGTATTTGTAGATAATAAATTAAAAATAGTTAATGTGCATAGATATTGTATTGAGGGAGTGTTGTGGATAACTGGAGTGTCCATTATATTCCAAAATAAAAAAATATTGGGTATTTATTCTATGATAAGGTTTTTGACAATTGCAGTGGTAGTTTTATTACAGATATGGGATTTATAAATTCAGTGACAGAATATACACAGTTAACGCAAGGGGGACGTACATTAATTGATCTAGCTTTATCGAATTTAGAAATAGATGGAAGTGTTTTCGATTTCCCTAAAATAAGCTCTCACCGCAATATAATAATAGTATCTTTGAAACACATAAAAGTACCAACAAAAGAATTTTATATTGAAACGAGGGGCAGAAATATTGACTTTGAAATAATTGGGTTAAAATTGAAAAATATAAACTGCAACTATACAGAAATAAATTTGAATAAAAAATATAAAATGTTTGTGGAAAAAGCATATTCTATACTAGATGAAGAAGTTCCAAAAAAAGAGGTAAAAATATATAGACGTTACCAGGAATTCTGGAATGAAAAAGTTAAGCAGGCGGCAAGAGACAACCATGAAAGTTATATATTGTACATAAAAAACAACAGACTACTGTGAAATATACAAACAAAAAAGAAATATAACTGTGAAAACAATAAGGGAAGAAAAGAGAAAGTATTTCGAAAATAAAATAGACCATAATAAACAATATCCGACAGAAATGTGGAAAATTTTAAAGGTGTTCATTCCAAATGACAAACAAGGAAATAGTTAGTCTCGGATATAAACGTAATACCAAATTGTTTAAATACATATTATGTTAAAAGCATTCTAGATATAACAGAACACACTGATAAAACTTTTACAAATAGTTTTCCAGTAGTAAAGTTATTACTAATAAAATTACCACTTTTAAGTTAATTAGTCTAAAGGAATTAGAAAAAAATAATTAGTTCATTAAAAAATAAAAGTAGTTCCGATGATATCAGTGTAGAATTATTAAAAAAGTGTTTCAAGGATATTTGTAATGCTGTATTAAACATAATTAATATTTCTTTAGAGTAAAATCAAGTTCCTACAGAAATAAAAATATTTACTATAGTACCTATACCCAAGAAACCAGATACAAATAAAGCTCCAAATTTAAGACCAGTTAATATGATTAATGCTGTTGCTAAAGTATTGGAAAAAGCTGTCTGTATATGAGCAACTGGTCGATTATCTAGAAGGTAATAAGATTCTTTGTGAGTATCAATCAGGATTCCGTAATAAGCATAGATGTGAAACGGCTCTACAATGTGTTTTGACTGACTGGAAAAATAATATCGATAATAACTTAGTCACAATTGTGGTATTTTTAAATCTACATTCGAAACAGTAGATAGATATAGGCTAATAAGGAAAATTAAAAGCGTAGGTATTAATGGGACAGCTCTTAGTTGAATAATATATTATTTAAACAAAAGGCAACAAATGGTAAAACTCAATAACATACAGTCAAACAGGTTATGTAATGATATGGGTGTACCGCAGGGCAGTGTGTTGGGGCCTTTGCTATTTTTGGTTTATTTGAATTATATTGTAGGTATTGCCAGGAAGTACAAAATTCATTTATTTGCGGATGATACCCTACTATATTTCTCCTGTAGTGATCATGAGCAGTGCACAAGGGTTATAAACGCCGCCCTAAAAAGGGTGCATATGTATTGTTGTGCAAATTAAAAAAAAATAATATACACAAAACAAAATGTATGGTATTGGGCCTAAAAGATAGGTATAGGGAAGCTAGTTTAAATATAGGATTAGGTGATGAAACGGTAGAGACAGTAAAAAAAATTGTCTATTTAGGAGTAACTGTTGACAATAATTTGAAATTTAAAGAGCATGCAAATCAAGTTATTAAAACTGGCCTATAAAATTAACTATTCAAGACGATGCTCTCCACATTTTAGTTATTGACCTACAATTTTGTATCTACTCAACCAAAATGAGATCAATCGTCTTCAAAGGATACAAAATCGTGCCATACGAATAATATTAAAGTGTTATAAGTACACTCCTATAAACAGCATGCTAAAGACACTTAACTGGTTGCCAATAACTAAATTAATGCTATACTTCACATTAATTTTTATTTTCAAAGTTAAAATTGGACATGCACCAGTGTAACTGCAGGAAAAGCTCTCTAGTAATCTTGATGTACATAGCTATAACACAAGAAATAAGGAAAATTTAAGAATTGAAATGTGTAGGAGAAGCAGTACATAAAACACTGTATTTCACAAAGGTATTAATTATTTCAATAGTTTACCAGAATACATTAAAAAAAGTTCATCTGTGAATTCTTTCAAAAGAGCTTTAAAGGATTATTTATTGTCAGAGTGAGCAGTCACAGTGTAATCTTATGTTTGTTTAAATTTGTTTTATTTTAATTTCTTTATGGCGTACCTACTTTTTATACTATAGCCACTATATGTTGTACTATTCTTTTATTTTATATTGTGTATATTATGTAAATAGAATTATTTTGACTAAATAAAGATATATTATATATATACGAAGTTCAACAGGAAATCGATTACATAAATTCCAGAAAAGCCCCTGGCATAAACAAAATAACCCCAAAAATGATAAAGGAGTTACCACGGAAAGGTATAATAGTTATCACCCACATATTTAATGCTATTTTACGTCTTAATTACTGGCCAAAACTGCTGAAAATTGCAGAAATGATAATACTGATCCCCCAAAATAAGGCAAAATCCCAAACATTGTCTCTTCATATCACCCAATAAGCTTTCTGCCAATCCTGTCAAAGGCCCTTGAAATATTACTACTACAAAGAAGAAACTCAGATTCAATCATCGAGGAATGGGTACCACTACATCAAGCAGTTCTGATAATCATCCAATAAAAGCAGGCGTACCATAGTGGAGCGTATTGGGGCCATTACTATATGTATTATACACGGCAGATCTACTAGCAAATATTGAAGCCATTATGGGCATCTTCGCCGACAACACAGTCATATTAGCAAGCAATGAAAGTCCAGTCGCAGCTTCCAGGATTCTGCAGATACATTTAAATGACATCCAAATGTGGCTGAGCAAATGGAAAATCAAGTGAAACGAAATAAAATCCGCCCAAGTGACCTTCACTCTAAGAAAATACCAGTGCCCCCCTGTTTATATGAACAATGTACAAATACCATAAGCTACCAACATGAAATACTTAGGCATGCACCTAGATACAAGGTATACATGGAAAGATCATATCATTAAAAAACGCAAACAAATCGACCTGAAAGTAGAAGATCAATACTGGCTAATTGGTAGAAAATCAAAATTAACACTCGAAAACAAGCTCCTACTCTATAAAACTACAATCAAGCCTATCTGGATGTATGGTATCGAGCTCTGGGGTTGTGCAAATAAATCAAATACAGCCATTATACAGAGAAGACAGTCCAAAATATGCTGATGCATCATGGTATGTGTCGAACCTGACGCTACATAAAGACTTAAACGTCAGTTTCGTCAAAGATGTCATAAAAGAACGAAGTATGAAACATCATGAACGACTGGCTAACCATGAAAACACCTTACTCCATCCACTCATAGAACCAAAAGACGGTAGAAGACTAAAAAGAAATTGGCCAGCAGACCTACAAAACGGGTAAAGAGGACTTGTCGCTGGAGAAGACCTCATCACGCCGTAGTAGAGCTTGCATGCTCTGAAGCCATTCCATTAACTTAAAGAACTGTATATGTTTTGATTGTTAATAAAGTAAATAACAAAAATTAGCATTGCTAATAGAGGGCGCTAGTTACACTTGGTTGTGTTTAGTAAATCAAAGCATTTTTTTCGGTTAACTATTGGTAGGATAATAAAAAATCATATTAAAAAGTGTTGAATTCTACAAAAAAAGTTAGATGTTTGATTTATGTAATTCGATCGGTTATTGAGTTTGCTTCTAAAGAGTTCAATGAATTTTAATCTTATAGGTAAATAAAATTATCACCCTGTATAAAACTCAGGATCGTTCTTCAGTCCCAATAGAAAATAGTTGTTTATTACCTTAAACCGCAAATGAGTGATAACAACAAATTAAAAAACAAAACTAAAAAACTTAGTAAATGTTCAAAATGCCCACCATTTACTTCAATACACTTGGTCGTGTTTAGTAAGTCAAAGCAAAATTTTTGTTTGGCTTAACTATGAGTAAAATAATAAAGAATTTATTTAAAAGCGTTGAATTCTACAAAAAAAGTTACTCTTGTTTGATCGGTTATTAAGTTTTTTGGTTCTAGAGTTCAATCAATTTTAATCTTATAAAAAAAATAATTTTCCAAATGTGGAACAATAACAAATTAAAAATTCCAAATAATGTTCAAAATTTCCACCAATTGCTTCAATACACTAGATTGTGTTTAGTAAATCAAAGCGATTTTTTTTGTCGGAAACTGAGTAAAATATTAAAAAAATATTAAAAAGCGCCGAATTCTACAAATAAAGTTACTCTTATTTGATTCCTGTAACAGGATCGGTTATCAAGTTATTTGCTTCTAAAAAATTCAATGAATTTTAATTTTATAAAAAAACATTTTCCAAATGTATAACAATAACAAATTAAAAAACAATAATAAAAAACTTCAAATGTTCAATGTAGACTTGTGTCACTCTAAGACAGTTTGTGTAGAAATGAAACTTACCTTTTTATTTACATTAGTATACCATTTTTATACCAATTTAGTAATTAACAAGGGTAATAGATATTTATCAAATAATACTTAGGCATAACGATTTTTCCAACAATGAGATGCGCGATATGATTTGCGTTTTTGGTTTTGTTTGGTGTTTTCTAATTGTTGCACATATTGGACAGGTAGAAAATCATCCCCAAAAGGATCAAGATCAGCATGTAGATTAGATTTTTCAAGTAAAATGAGCCTTGATGCCAGTTTGGTTGTACCAGACATATTATGTAACGATGAATCAAATACAACTGCGTTATTGGGTAAGAACCAACAAATTATCAAAGCAATGATATATTAATCTTTTATTCAATGTTTTCCATCATACCAAGGATAAGAACTTTCCCTTGAATATTTATATCCACCAAATTTGCCATTCAAAAGCTTTATTCCATAGAAATTTACTACATTTGTTTCTGTAAATACCGATGAATTTGGGAAAGTTCGTATTCTTCAATTTACTAAAAATGTTTTGCTTTTGTACTAATTATATACAGTGAAATAAAAATTATTTCATTGTTTTACATAGACATATACAGTACTGGGTGATTCATTAAGGGTGACGAGGTACCGTATCCCAGGAACTAATAGCCGTAGTATTTTGAGAAAAAAAACCTTCAAAGGAAATCGGCAAAGAGAAAATGCTGGACATATTTTTAAATGCATATATCCACTGCTAGCGGGCGTAATTGCTTTGGTCGTATAAAAAATGCATGTTTCTCGAAAATATCCCAATGTAAGTTAATGCCACAAAAATGATCCATCTTTTTGATTAATAACTTTTTATTGTAGGACGTAAAATAACTTATTGTACTGTAAGTGTCAATAACTTAAGAATCACTTAACGGAATTTTGTTAACAAGGTCTGGCTTAAGAAACGGAAGTTTGTTCAATGAAATAAAACAATAACCACGCTGTTTATCATTTACTTTGGTTTTTTCTGTATTTATTGTCATTTTCATATTTTCTATTTCTCTTGCCAATAAGTTGATTAGTTTCTGCATTTTATTTTTTGATTTTGCTATAAGTACAATATCGTCTACATACAGTAAATTACTTAATCTGACCGGCACCATGTTTCTGTACCCTATTATCATGTCCAGATTTCCTCCTTGTCTTTTTATTTCCTCCACTATTTTGTCCATTATAATGACAAACAACAGTGGGCTTAAGCTATCGCCTTGTTTTATACCTTTTTTCATTAGAAACTCTTCCGATCTTTGACCTCCTATCTGCACTCTTAATTTGACTGTCTCGTATGTGCTTGTAATTATATTAGTTAGAGCTTTCGGTACTTCTAAATCTTCCAACACCTCCCAAATTTTTTCTCTTTCCACTGTGTCAAAAGCTGCCTTCAAGTCAATAAATGTTAAATACATTTCTTCTCCCGCGTCTATGGTATTATCAATTAGCCTTCTTAATATATATATATATATATATATATATATATATATATATATATATATATATATATATATATATATATATATATATATATATATATATATTATAATTTGCTTGTCGTCCTGGTCTAAAAGCTGCTTGTTCCTCTTCTAATTTTGCTTCTACATAATGTCTTAATCTGATCTCTATTATTCTCGTGTAGATTTTGAAACTGGTTTGGGCTAAGCATATTGGTCTATAATTATTGCACAGTGTCTGATCCCCTTTTATATGTATTGGCAGTATAAGGTTATTTTCCCAGGCTTTGGGGATTTTTTGAGTATCCCATGCTTCCCTGCATATGAGAAACAGCCAGTCTTTTCCTTTTTCTCCTAACCATTTTATCAGCTCTGGCGTTACTTAATCCTCCCCACTGGCTTTTCCTATTTTAAGTTTATTTATAGCCACTTCCATTTCTTCTCTTTGGATTGCATGGTATTCATGTTCATTCCATTCCTCCACCGCTATCTTCGTTGTTTTCTTCTTCGACCTATTACTAAATTTGTCTTCGTAGTGTTCTTTCCAAGTCTTTAGTATTTGATTTATTTCGGTCTCCAATTCGTTATTTTTATTTTTTATTGCTCTTATATCTTTTCCTTTACTTCCTCGTAGTCTTTTTATTGTTGCCCAAAATTTTCTGTTATCTGATGCATGTGTCTCTGACATCTCCCTTCTAAATTATTTCCACAAGTCTCTTTTCGCTTTCTTAACCGCTTCCTTGACGATGTTTCTTTTTCCGTTATATATTTCCTTATCTTCCTGTGTTTTTGTTTGGAGGTATTTTTTCCATGAGGTTTTCTTTTCTTTTACTAATGTTTGTATTTCTTTGTTCCACCACTTAGTCCTCTTTAAATGTTTGTTGAATTTATTTCTTCCACATATATCCGCTGCTTTTTCAAGTAATATTTGTTTGAATACTGTCACCGTTTTTCGAGTGTCCATTCGTTGTTTTCATTAATCAATTTTTCGAATTCCCTTAAAGTTTCTTCCTGATATTTAGATTTTTTTTCTGTATTTCTTAATTTACTTATTGCAATTCTACTGAATCTTACTTCTTCTGTCTTCATTATTTTTTCTTCATATTCCGCTACTACTAATCTATGGTTTGTACTCAACTCTTCTTTTCTTGTCTCTACTTTTTTCACCATATTTGATAGGTTTTGTGTATAAACTATGTAATCGATTAAACTTTTTGCATTTCTTTCTTCCGCTACAAATGTATATTTATCCTCTAGTTTTTGTTTCCACATCGTATTTCCTATTATTAAATCGTTACTTTGACAAAAACCTATCATCTTAAGACCATTTCTGTTCGTTGTTTCCTCACCATAAACTCCCATACAACCCATTCCTCGATTGTAATCTCTACCAACTCTTGCGTTCCCAATCCCCCATAATGATTATGTTTTCGTTTTGCTCTCTTATATCATCCACTACTTCCTGTAATTGTATGTAAAATTCTGAAACCTCTTCCTCTCCCGTTCCTTCAACCGGTGCGTATATTTGTATTATATTCAATATTTCTTTTAGTCGTATACTTAGAACTAGTATTCTTGAATTTATATCCTTCATATTTATTACCTTTTTGTTTATTTCCCCTGTTAAAATTATTCCTACTCCCTCTTTTGCTCTTTGTTCTACTTTTACCCCTGAGTAATATAATTTGTGATTATTTGTCCTGATCGTTTTTTCTTTGTTTAACTTATTCCTAGAATATGTACTTTGTTGTTTTCCATTTCCTCCGTTATTTCGATATCTTTTCCCGTTGATGTATTAATATTCCATATACCTATATTTATATGTTCTTGGTCTCCACTATTTATATATTCTCTACAATTATTTTTTCCCCATTGACTAGTCTGATCATTTTTTTTATCTTGTCCCCTACCATAATTATTTATGTGTTTAAATTTCCTATTAGTTTCTTCTTTATCCCTATTGCTAAAACTACTTCTATTCTTACTGCTATACTTATTACTATTCTTAATATTATTATTTTTATTTAATTTATCTCCGTGTATGTCTTCTAGTTTTTTGGGTACCCTGTTTGTATCATTTTCCGAGTTGGTGCTATATCTTCATCGTCTTCCATGCTGGGTGACCACTGGCTAGCCATTCTTCCGTTTTTCTTGTTTGCATTTGTTTTTGTTCCTTCTTCTCGATTATATTCCAGCTGATCTACGGTATATATTGTGTCCTCCACTCTTAATTTATCATACATTATACTTGCTCTACATCCTTTTTCTCTAGCCGATTTTAGATAGGGGATGAGTGCTTTCCGTTTATCTTGTATTGCTTTTGGTAGATCCTCTGATATCCATATTTTTGTACCTTTCAAGTTTTTGGCTTCTCTTATTATTTCTATTTTTTTATCTTCTCTTGATAGCTCTAGCCATAGTGGTCTATTTCTGTTATTATCTGTCTCTTTCTTACCGATTCTTCTTATTTTTATTATATCTGCTTCCATGTTTATTTTAACCTTTATTTTATCTAAAATTTGTTTAATTTTGTTGTTTCTTATTTCGCACGTTTCGTTCTCAGTTTCCTCTATTCCATATACTACAAGGTTCTTTCTCTTGCTTTCTTTTTCTAATTGTTGTATTCTCTTATCCTGAATTCCGATTTTTTGTTCCATTTGGGTGACTGTTCTTTAATTCCGTATTTTCGTTAGTTATTTTCTTTATTTGTTCTTGATAACTGTCCATCTTTTTATCCATTTTGTTTAGTTTTTCGATTATTTCCTTCATCATATCCTCCATCGTATCTGACATTGTGTCTCCCTGCAGGTTAAATACCAGAACTCTACTATATTCAGATCCCAGCCCTACCTGAAGCTGACAATTATCAGTCTAGGAGTAAATTATTCTTTTTATATGAATTTACAACAAAATATATTATTTTATTTCAATCACAACAATAATAATAAAAACGCTAATATTATTTTTAAATTTTAGTATTTGTTGTTTTCTGTTTCTACCTACACCCTAGGCACATTTTATCCAAGTTTAGGATTTGATATATCGTGTTTATTTTATTTCCAGAAATTACCTATTTATAATTTAGCCTCGTTTGTTTCGCCAGTTAGTATTAAAATTCAAAAATGTCCAATTTCTTGTTATGAAAACACTCGGTAGATATTTTCTATGGAAACTGTGATTTTTCAAACAGATAATTTATTCTTTAACATTTAAATTTATTAAAAGCCTAATTACATTTTTATAATATGCAGTATATGAACGAGGAAGCTTTTGATACGTTAGCAGTTTATTTTGAATGTTTTCAAAATGCCGCTATTGTCGTAACAATACGCGTTTAGAGATCATCATTCAAGAAATGTTTTTAAATTATTAGAGAAACGATTGAGGGAGACCGGACATGTCCAGCCAGTCTCTGCTCCAAATAGAGTACGGAGAGCAAGAAGGGAATTTCATATTAAAGATGTGTTAGCTTATATTTTGTATTTGTTCGTTTTTCTTACACCAGAAATATCATTATCGTTATTAAATTGTTAAATGAGCTACTGTCCTTATAATTAGGTTGTAAGACCTGTTAGGACTTTAATAAATAAATATTACTGCCGACCCTCATTTACGCATTCGAGATTTGGTAAGAGATCTAGGATTGACATATTCAACAACTCAACGTATATTAAAAGACCATAAATTACATCCGTACCTTGTAAATTTACATTTACAATTGACAATTAATTTTTCCGAAAGACCTTTAAGGTAAGGAATCTTAAAATATCTGCATGAATTTCCCATTAATACTGGTATTAAAATTCTCTTAATATGTTAATATTGTTAGAAGTAAAGCATATTGCGGTATTGCCAAGAGCTCGACAAAATGAATTAAAAAAAATTATAATAATCGAACATTCTCCCCGCCGAAATGCGGCATTTAAAAAAAAAAGCAAATACATTAGCGGAGGTATTATAATACTTCGGTAAAAAAATTATGAAATGCGTAAATAAATGAAATTAAAAAAAAATGTATATACAATCAAATTTAAATGAATTTGTAATCCGCAACGTCGTAACATGCTAGTCGTCGCTGAGGGGTAAGGGACAGAGTACCCGTGGGGGTGCGAATGCTAGCGACACGGGATTCATCGTCCTTACCGAGATGAAGCTAGATAATGCGAGCGAGAGTCCAACGCCCGGGGGATGAATTGTCTTCCTTGATTAGCACAAGGGTGCCTACGGTTGGAGAAGGGTAGATTGGTGACAGCCACTTGCAGCGCTGTCGTAACGAATGGAGGTACTAGCTTTGCCAACGAGTCCAAAAATCACATGCAACCTTTGCAAAAGTTGCCATCTTGACAAACGATTCATAGGAATAGGGGTGAAGTCTGTAGCCGGAAGAGTGGTCAACGGTTCTAGAGTCAAGAAATGACCCGGAGTTAAAGCGGTAATGTCTTCGATATCTTTAGAAAATGGGGTTAAGGGGCGTGAATTTAATAGTGACTCTATTAAGACCAGAACTGTATAAAACTCTTCATATGTTAAAATTTGCATTCCAACGACGCGAATAAGGTGATGTTTCACAGATTTGATTCCAGCCTCCCAAATGCCATCAAAATGAGGACCAGATGGAGAGGAAAAATGAAATTTAATGGTTTCTCAATCAGCAGCGCTTTGCATGAATTGAGCAATTTCCTTTTCAGCGCCGATAAAGTTTGTACCATTATCGCATTAAATATGTGACACTCTACCGCGTCGGGCGATAAAGCGTTGCAGAGCGGCTAGAAAGCCATCAGTTGAGAGATTACTAACGAGTTCCAAATGTAGCGCCTTCGTCGCACAACATACAAATAAGCATAAATAGGCTTTTATAGTCCGAGAGCCTCGATAACGAGAAGGGGTGATGAAAAAGGGTCCACAAAAATCAAGAATCATTGAATCTAAAATGGGAGATTGCCCATTGGGGGTTGGTATGGCTTAGGGTTCTGTGTCCAGCAACGGACACATTTAGATAATACAGCATTTATTGATCGCTTTGGGCATAGAATCCAAACATTTTGAGATATAAGAAAGTGCGTGGTTTTGAATCCAGCATGATGATGTATTATATGATAGTAATCTATAACCAAAGTAGTCAGCCTACATTTCCGTGGCAACAAAAGAGGGTGTTTCGCCTCATATGATAGAGGAGAATGGGTTAAATGGCCACCGACTCTGAGTAGCTGGTGGTTATCTTTAAACGCACCTAGCTTTAACAAAGGTTTAGAAAGTTTTTCGAGTTGAATGCGTTGTCGAAATGAAAGTGTAGTGTGCTTGACTAAATTAACATAGAGTTTTCTAACTCTTCGGCTTGTAGCCTTTCTGACGACTGTTTTGAAGACGACGGCTTGGTGTTGTGAACGAATCGTAATACAAAGGATAATATACGTAGAATTTTGGAAAAAGAAGAATGATTTTCGAGAAGGGTATCCAGAGCATTAGATTGAGAGGGTTTTGTTAGTAGAACAATTTTTCGTTCTTCCTCAACGGCAAATTCAATGGGTCCTGACGACGAAGTGTCAAGAAAGCAAAATGTGGATGACAGTAAAAAACTTGGGCCATGTATCCAACTATTCTTTGTTAATAATTCTTGGAGTAAGAGACCGCGAGACGCAACATCTGCTGCGTTGTAATGAGTGGGAACATATTTTCAGGAGTCGCTAGGGATTTTTGACTGGATATATGAAATTCGGTTTGCCACAAAGGTTTTAAACTGATGCGGAGAATTTATCCAGTGTAGTACGATTTGAGAGTGACCAAGCACGAACTTATTGGACATTAATTGTACAGACCTTTAAAATATACGAAATTAGCTTAGGCAATAAGACAGTCGCACAAAGATCCAATCGGGGAATAATTTACTTAGTTTTCAGTGGAGCAATTTTCGACTTGGCACATATAAAAGTGAGGTTGATAATCAGAGTAAAATGTTCTCAAATAGATTACACATGGGTAGCCATTTTAACTTGCGTCGCAAAATCCGTGTAGTTCACAATTAGATGAAATGTTTACGAATAGTGTATATGTCGACAAGCGTAAGGATGCCTCCGAGAATTGGTTGCGCAGTAGACACAACCCTGGAGTGGGGCAGGAGCTTCTTCAACCAGTCGTAAACAGTAGTCGACTTTTATCGCACATCTACTCACGCTTTCTATCGTTTGCGCATCTCAGAGGCATCCTTACGCTTGTCGACCTGTATGTGGTATTTGTAGTTGTGACAAAAGAGGGAGTTCAAGTAGGTATTGATTCCACGATCGAACGATATCAGGAGTGGACGAGTCGTCCCAATTAAGGCCTGTCATACAAAGTTTTTGTATTAATGATTTTGTCAAAAAACTAATGGGAGACAAAAATCCTAATGGGTCATAAATTCAAGCTAGTTCAGATAGCAAAGATCTTTTCGAACAGGTAAGGCTTCTATTCGGAATTACAGAAAAGAAGAAACAATCATTAATTGGGTTCCACGTAAGACCAAGAACCTTAAGGAAAGAAGATGTATCTCCTTGTTCCAAATTTAAGGCATTACGGTTGGTATGAGAGCGTGACATATGTGACAAGAGTGGAGGATGGTTAGTACACCATTTTCTAAGCGATAAGCCACCACTTTCCATGAGTGCGATCAAGTTTTGTAAAAGAAATTGAGCTTCGTCAAGAGTATTAGCTCCGAAAACAAAATCGTCAATATTATGAATAAATAAGAATAATTGAAGCGGCTTTAGGAAAACGGGATTCTTCATCGATAGCTAATTGTCGAAGGGTAGCCAATGCTAAGTAGGGGGCGGAGGTTACTCCATACGTAACTGACAAGACGATATTCTTGAATTTCTTTTTCAGGTGAGAAACGATAAAAAATTCGTTGATAGTCTCGAAATTCGGGAGAAATTAGGATCATTCTGTACATATGTTTCACGTCGAGGCATATAACAAATTTATAAAGTCGGAAATTTATTAAAATAGAAACAAAGTTTTGTTGGAGTTTGGGTCCGATTTGCCATTAGGAGCTTTAGCTGAAGCGTCGAAAACTTCCTTCACCTTTGTTGATACACTATAAGGTTTCACGACATACTAATAAGGAATATAATATTTTCCTTTACCTAATTCGTTTTTGGGTACAGATTCCATATGATTTAACTCGAGGTATTCTTGCATGAAGTCGGAATACTGTTTATTCAAATCGGGCTATTTGATCAGACGATGCTCAAGGGAGTAAAATCATTGTAAAGCTAAGTCATGTATACCAGGAAAAGTAGGAGATGATTCTTTGAACGGAAGAGGAACAATATAGCGGACCTGAATCGACTCTGATTCTCATTAAAACTTTGTTCACATGCTTGTTCATCGAGATTTATATGGCTAGTTTCTGGGACATCTTCAACATCCCAGAATTTTTGTATAATGTTGTTTAGGGATGTATCGTTCACCAGTCCACAAAATAGAGAAGTGACAGATGGTATTTCGGTAACAACCTGGCCACTTAGGATATAACTGAATACAGTGTTAATGGCATCAGGTTCACCGGGGTTTCTAGATATTTTTATATTCAATAAATAATCAATTTTTTGACAACATTTTTTTTGGCATAGGTGTATACGCAAAGAAATCACGTAGAATTTGATTCCAAATTTAAAAATTTATTTTTACGACTATTTTACAAAGTCGCCCCCACCTCCGCCCTTAGGGGGTGGGTGGGGGATGACTGATTTAGGTTAAAATGAAGGATAATCATTCATCAATACATTTCCATGAAAAATTTTTTTATCAAATATGGAAGTATGCTTGACCCGAGAGTTCTACACCATTGAATAATCAATTTTTTGATAACATTTTTTTTGCATAACTTTATGAAAAAAAGTTATCAGAATGAAATTTTAGGTGTATACGTAAAAAATTACGTAGAATTTGATTCGAAATTTAAAAATTTATTTTTACGACTATTTTACAAACTCACCCCCACCCCCGCGCTTCGGGGGTGGGTGGGGGATGACTGATTAAGGTTAAAATGAAAAATAATCATTCATCAATATATTCTCGTGAAAAAACTTTTTTCATTAAATATGGAAGTATGCTAGACCCGAGTGTTCTACACCATTGAATAATCAACTTTTTTTTGCATAACTTTATAAAAAAAAGTTATCAAAATGAAATTTTAAGTGTATACGTTATAAATTAGGTTGAATTTGATTCCAAATTTATTCTTATGACTATTTTACAAAGTCACCCCCACCCCCGCCCTTAGGGGGTGGGTGGGGGATGACTGATTTAGGTTAAAATAAAGGATAATCAATCATCAATACATTCCCGTGAATTTTTTATTATCATATATGGAAGTATGCTAGACCCGAGAGCCCTACACAAACCTAGTTTTCATATGCAATTTTTTAGATAACGATGCTTCAGTTTGTATGGTTAGCTCTACCTCTCCACTAGCTGGTAGTTACTGGCTCTGTGCGGTTTCATATGTTTTTGTTTATTAAAAAGAAAATATTTTAGACAATGACACTTTTTGACATTAGAAGTTTAGTGTGGTTAGTCATATTTTTTTTAATCATATTGAAGAATTTAAATTGGAAATAAGTGGCGTCTCCATTTCGTATGCTGATGATGCAGTCTTACTGTTTAAAGCAAGGAACTGGCAAACTGTTGCAGATACAGTTATTGGGGGTTTCAAAAAGGTCAAATATTGGCTTGAGTGTGACAAATTAACTTTAAACACTGATAAAACATTCTACTTCGCGTTTTTTCACTGAATGATGCAAACAGACCAAATTTTAATTGTATCAAAATGAATGACTCTGATATTATTTGGGAAACTAACACCATAAAATACCTGGGCATTAAAATTGACAAAAATTCGAAGTGGACCGAACATATTCAAGATTCAACGAATAAAATTAGGCGTTTGATACATACATTTTATATAATTCGCAGAATTTTACCTCAAAAACTGCTTCTGCAAGTTTATAAGTCTTTAGTGGAGTCACTCTTGAGATATGGTAACATTGTTTGGGGAGGGCACTAAAACAATTAAATGTCATACAGAATTATATTCTGCGTATAATCTTCTTTAAAGATAGGCTCTATTCAACCAGTCTATTATATAATGAAAATATCTTGAATGTTCGATGTTTATATTACGTAAGTAACTGTATATTTTTTTTTAAATTGAAAACAAAAAATGTCTTAAATCATCAATACCAAACAAGACATATGACAAGTGATATGATCTTCGTACCATTTAGAAGATATGACGCTAATCAAAGGTTTGCTACCGTTTTGGCACCAAAAATTTTCAATTCTTTACCAAACACAATAAAAACAACAACCAAATATAAGACATTTGTCAGTCTGTGTAAGAAATACATATATGAAAATAGAGAGTACCTAGATGGACTGTTGTAGTATATGGTAGTGAATGATCTTTTTTCTTTTTTTTCAATTCGGATATTATTTATTGTACGGCAATTTAATGGTTATATTTCGTTTGAAATGTATTTATTTCAACTGCACATACAAGTGTTAAGTCACTTAGGTGCATTATACACAACTGGTGTTATAGTGTGAATTGCACAGCTTTGTACTTTTTATACCATTTATAAGTATTATTACTATTGTTATTGGAAATTAAGTATATTGTATTTTCTATAGGACAATAAATATATAAATGTACATTTATGATACGCTTTTAGTTGAGAAAGTTGTTAATTCTTCAACTGTGGATAAAATTGAACACTTTCTCCACGTGTTCCAATGTGACGACGAGATTTTACTTTTCTCCACGGGTAGTATTTATCGAACAATAGAAATATTATTGGCATGGTAACATTGTTGTTTCTTATCTTCCTCCTTATATCATTCATTCTTTCATAAAAGCTGTTTCTTATATATTCAGTATGAGGGCAGCACATTGGACAACTAGAGCGCAGCGTTATATATAAACAAGGGTCAAACTTAAGGTTATTGACACTTGCATAAGCACAAAGTTTAGCTTCCACTCCCGCCGTTATTTTACGTCCTACAATAAAAAGTTCAAGATCAAACAGATGGACCATTTTTGTGGCATTAACGTGAGCATATTTATTTCTAAACTTATATTGGGATATTTTCGAGACAAATACATTTTTTATGCGACCAAAGAAATTACACCCCTTAGGTGGATATATGAATTGCATGGATCAGATTTTATGGAGAACTAAATATGATTCATGTATAATATTACACATATTCTTACTATTTTAGATTTTTCTCAACACACTCAACCGCAGCTAGAACTGAGTGACTCATCTATAAATTGGGACATGGAATGTCGACAAGTATCATTTGAGTCTCCAAATGATAGCTTTAATTCAAGTAAGATGGATATGTCTAGTGCAAACACACCCCATACAAAACTTTTTATTGGACAGAGAAAAAGACTTAGTGATAGCTTTAAAAGTGAAGAAGTTCACTTTGTTAAAGAGAAGACTACTACAGATATTAAACAGGGTAGGAAACTGTTTAGAAATGAATTAACAGATACTGGGTATCACACAGAAAGTATAAATTTTTATGAGGAGTCTAAACTAGAAATGCACATGTTTTCATCCACTCCAACTAAAATAAGAAATTAGTTGGTAATTATTTTTGAAACCTGGTTATTGAACTTAGTATTATTTTATTTTATATTTCCATATTATTGGTTTTAGAGGATTTACAAGATTAAATATATTATAGTCGCTTTCTATTGTGATTTTATTTGCTAATTGATTGAATTAAGTTGTACAGATCATAATAGGCCCCTAGCAGATTTTTTACTGCATTAAAATGATCAATTATGCGTAAATAATATCCCGCAGAAATATTTTTAAATTATGTGGAGTATTAACGTCGCAATAAGTAATTAACATTCAAACAGGCTAAATAAAATTCCGCCAAAAACTGAACTATGACATTTCATGAGACGGTAACGTCCCGAGGTATTATTTAGTTTTGACGTTCTGTTGAAGTTAACATTTTTTCTTCCCAGTGAATGCTTACGTCAGAGTGTGATTCCTCCACCGCTGATATATCTTCAGCAGATTTATTTGGAGTACGTTTCCTTTTTTCAGCCGGTGTCACAGATACCGTCGATGTATCACTCAAATCTGGTACTGAATTGGTAGTTACTTGTGTAGCCTTGGGCGGGATATAACCCTGTATGGGTGGAGGCATCAGATTCCTCATTTATTGGTATATATCTCTAACTATTTCGGTACAGATTCTAGTTATTTCTGGTACAAGTTGTCGAATAATTTCTTCTATGGGTTGTTGTCTTGCTCTGGCAGCTTGCGCATATGATGTATGATTCATTTGTTTGGGTAAGTTCTCTGTTACTCTTCTTCTTGCTTCTGCGTATGGAATACGATCTTCCACTTTAATTTTTTGTATTGCAGCTTCTTGTTTATATACGGGACAGTTTCTCGATCTAGCAGAGTGTTGTCCGTTGCAGTTGATGCAAACTAGAGGTTCTGTGCATGGAGAGCCTTGATGTGGGGGTTTGCCACATACGCACATTTCTTCTTTATCGCATTTTGTAGAAGTATGGCCAAATTTCTGGCATTTAAAACACCTGAGTGGTGCAGGGATATAATTCCTAACGGGAAGAGAATGTATACCTGCTATTATTCTCTTTGGAATAGTTTCTCTGTTGAATGTCAGTATAAGTGATGCTGTTTCCTCTATCTTATCTTCTTTCTTTACCGTAATTCTTTTAACTTCAATCACACCTTGGTTTTCAAGATTTTCTGTAATTTCTGTTATCGAACAGTTCAATAGATCACGACATGTTACAACTCCTTTTGATTGATTGAGTGTTACGTGGGGGAAGACAGTTATGTCATACTCATGAAATTTTGTTAATTTGGGTAACTTTTTTGTTTGAGTGGTTGATCCAGTTTCAACTAATAGACCATCTCGGATTTTATTTACACTCTTTACTTTTCCTATTGCTTCATCTAGTGCTTTTTCTATTAGGAAGGGGCTAACTTTAGAGAAATCTCCTTCCACACGTTTCATTACTAAGAACCGTGGTACAACTTCCATATTTTCCTGGCTGGTCAACTGTAGCCTTATTTGGCTGTTTTTACCACCCCGACGGGCAGTAGTCGATGTTTTAGGTGGCATCTCACCAATTGTGTCCACATTTAGAGAGCTGGACTGCTCCTTATTTGGGTTTATATCGGGTTCCATCATAGAGTTCCCACGAGTACGGGTCGAAAAGTAAGTCGACCGCAATAGTGCGCCCTTATCGCGGCAAGGCCTATATACAACAGGGTGTGCCATTTCCCTGAGGTTCAAAACATTCACGGCTGGATATCCCCCAGTCATTCATCTCTTCGCCACGTTTTCAAGCTTGAGATTGGAGATTTTTTCTCGAGGTTCACTCCTCTATTGAGCTGTCCTTAGCTTCTCCGCTCACTCTCGACCTTACCGACAAGGGTGGCCCTACCAGGAGTGTAATACTCCCGTCGGCATCGCTCTCCAGATCATTGCGGGTACTGAGCCCCCTCACCAACGTCAAGGTTCCACAGCTCCTTGAGGGGGCGCAACACTATTATTACACAACAAACAAATACACTTCCCTTTGTAATCAACGAAACAATATAGATGTTCCCATTCATCGTTAAAATAATATGTTCTTTTTCTTTTACATTTATCCATGAAGGGTTTTGAAAGTAAATAATTCTTTCGGATTACTTGGTAGTTTTAAATGCACGGTCTACGCGTGGTCTATTCGAAATACGATCACACACTAACAAAAAATACGTGCGTATTATTAGATACGCTCAAGGCTAGCAAATTGCGAATCTATGCACAATCCTAAACTCAACTGACTACTTGCTGTATATCGCCGTTCGACAAGAGTAAGGAAATCGCTCTGGCTATCATACATTTACATTAGTCCAGCGCATTAAAAATCGATCGGGGGCGCCCGCGGGCGCCGCGTTGCCTACCCCTGGTTTAGATAGTACTAAAATTTGCTTATTCATATTTAGTTGGTTAAACTGATCTTTTTTATCAAGCTTCTGATTCCCTTGACGCACCTGGTACAGCCGCTACACGATTTTAGCTCAATTTTCACTTCTAAATTGCAATTATAAATATTGTCCGTACAATTTCGCACTTATAGAATTTTCGCTAGGAAAATTTTTGCTCTTTAAGGATCTTTTTTCAAATTTTGATTATTTCACATAGTTTTCGAAATATTTTCAAAAAACCAAACCATTCTTTTTTTCTTACGTAATTGTTTATAACTTTTGTCGGTCCCTACTGTTCAGTAGATCGTTTTTTCTAAATGCTCTTTCGAATCGAATGAGACCAAAATCATAATTTTCGGTGGCCCAGATTAGGTTTTTGACGAATTGGTACTTATGAACCAGACTATTTTAGCCGTCGCATCAAAAGACTGCTGCGTAACGCGCGGAAACAAGTTGGGACTAGTACATAGGTTTTAGATTCAAAACTGATGTGAAAGTTGCGGCGTTCTGTCACATCGTCTGGTTATATTACGTGATTATTGACTGCCAAAAATAAAGAATATGCTTCGTGTCATCTTCCAACGAGCTGTAACATGTTCAGTTTTACGTTATGGGGCATTGGCACATATGGATACGCGTTTTAACATAACCTAACTAAATATGTTTGATAGTTTTGATTCCACAGTGGGATTGTTAAACTTTTTAAACGATATTTTATGCTAGGATTAACGAAATGTCCATTATATTGTATTAACCTTTTACCTCCGCGGATGTAAACAATTCGTTTTTAGAAAAAAAATCACCGATTCCACCAGAAGCAAATAATCAGGTTGTGCTATTAAAAATCCTTCAGACATATCGCCTAATATTTAAAAACAATTATACACAAAGAATGGCACAATAGTAAACAATTTAAACGCGATTAAACAATCAAGACATGTTCACAGATATCAACTAGCAACACTTATAATGTGAAAGCTGGTGTAAAATCCAACGACTGACGACAGTTCGTACCTCGTGTCCTTACGACAAATGGCACTGCTATTTCGTGTGACGTCAAATTTAAAGGACTTCGCCGAACTTCCTCAAACAAATTATGGGATCATTAGAAGTTCTTCTTGGAAAAAAATATTGTGACAGGATATTTATTAAATTTTAAGGGGTTTTAAGAATCTTTCAGGTAAAAATAAAAATTTATGCAAGGGGCCTATTGCTAGATATGTCGGTGTCTTCTATAATAAAAATCTAAGCGACCATGAATATATCGTTTTTGAAATTACTAAAAAGCTTACAGGTAAAAAATCAAAATCTATGCAAGGGGCCTATTGTATATGGTTTTTTAAATATTTTTATACTGAAATTTTAGTGTTTAATCTATTAGATTGAAGTGCATAAAAACTCTTACGCCTCAAGTGTTATACTGTTCATAAAATAAAACTACCTACCAAGTTCAAAGAGGTTGACTTTAAGAAGATTTTGTACTCATTATTTGGTATATTATTTATATTATAACAAATTATTTAAATGACAATCATAATTGTGCCATATGTTTTAGGCTTGCGTGTAGCAAGTAAACAATGTGGCTTATAGTACAAATGTTAAGGATTTGTGCATTATACCATAACATGAGATATGATTGTTATTATTATATTATATACAACTAATACTTGATGATAAATAGACTTTTGTGTGATATACTCATCTCAAGAAATATTCTTGCATCCACTGCTAGATTTAAAGCCCTTCAAATTTGCCAGTAGCCAGTATCTTCTGCCAATTCTTAAACATACTCTACTTCCTATATCCTTAGGTTTACATACACTTTATGCCATCTTAAATGATAACTGTTACTTTCATTTTCTGTATTACTCTGTACTTACATCTGCTTACATTGTTGGGATAAATGTTTCAGCATCAAATATGTTTGTTTTTTTACTTTTCATTTTTTTTAATTGATTGAATTAAAATTTGTAGCATTATATTGGATTGGAATTTTATAGAATAAAAGCAAATTTATATAATTGTCAAAGATCTATCAAATATGAATCAGTATCCTACCAATAAATATTTTCAATCCATTACAAAGGAATTAGTATTTGAATCAGAATAGGAAAGGTTATGGTTATTATACAGAAATTACATAATTTAGAAGAGCTAGCAATCCTCTCAAATCTGTCAACACAACTAACTGTAGCATTTGGTTCCCAAAGTAAAGTATTTATATGTGTTCAATATATGACAAATGTATGTATCCTAAAAATGAACTTGAATATTGATTTAAGATATCATCACTATTCTGATACTAATAGCGTTTTCGGTTTACTGCTCTCGATTGCTCTGAGAGCATATAAAAGCGACCTGCGAGAGATTTCCATGTTCTATTTATACTAAAGATCGCCCTCTCTTAGAGTTGTGTGTTCTGTTTTACATTTTTACTGCTCTAAAATATAAAAAGATCGATCCCAACGGATCTGAAAATATTGAGAGAGCAAGAAGAGCACTCCTGAAAATATAACCTCATTTTAATAAATAATTGTAGTGTCAAAATCAACAACCTACAGTATTATCGATAATTTGTACTTTTGTTGATAATTACGGAGCAAAAAAATAAAATTATGGAATGTACGGAACTACTCTCTTCATCTGATAGCTCAGATGATGAAGTTGAGGGGATTAACAAAGAATTTCTTTGTTATTGCGTCCATATTTAATGTCCCATCACCTATTTTAAATAACAAATCTTCGATGTTTTCAAAAATGATCTGAAAAGTAGTCGTAAAATCAATGACGTTAGGTTTGCAATCTCCTGCCATGTGATGAAGTATGTTCGATTATACAATCAATGAACGATCGAGATTGCTCATAGTGGAATTAGTATCAATCTTTCCTAGGTGTATGACGTAATGAATCTCAAAGAGAGTGATTTCCGAGCATGTAAACCGAAAACACTATAAGTGTTTTAATCAAAGTGTTGTTATAATATGAAGGTTTCCACTTGATGGATGAGGAAGGTTTAAACTTTTTGGAAAAAGATTAGACGATATTTTTAAATTAATATATCAAATGTTTATGTCGCTGATGACTGTTTTGAAAAATTACTGAGTTGATCTCGCTATGAAATTGATATAAAAACGATGACCCTGAAGTTGGCAGACATCTGACAAAAAATGTTTACCTACAGATATCTAGAGAGAAAGAATGAAGTTACTAAAAACTCCAAGGTGAATTTTGACCGTTGCGTCTGCATCTTCACGTGGTTAATTTCGAAAAAAAAATGTTTTTGATAAATATTTTTTTATAATCAAAAATAGTTTTGTCTTTGCTCTCAAAGTTTTTTAAATTGTTAATGCATCTACTTTCTTTTATTTTAATCATTAAACCATTCTCTACGTGTGGGTTCTTTCCATTTTTCGAAATTTATTTTACATTTTTTGATATAAATGAAGAAAAGCAATTTGAAGATTTTTTGAAAATTCAGGTTTTTTTATTTTTTCTATTTAATAACTTTTTTGGAGGGTATTGAGAAAACATTTTAAAAATTTTTTAATGACATATTTATTAAAAAAAATATTCTTTTTCCTTAAATCAAAATTCCACTTTTTTTTAATAGTCATATTAATTAATATGTTACATTATACACTGCAGTTAGGGCCACCTAGTAATAAGAAGAATTTTCTCGGTTGTAAACGTTTACTAACGGATTGCTTGAATATAAACAGTTTTTGTAGTTCAAAGTTTATTGAAAATAATAAAAATGGACAATTTTAATTGGATGTGCTAAGTAAAGAAAATGAACAAGTTCTGGGGGCCGGCACATGTTCTATTGGATTTAAATCTGGACTGAGGGCAGGCAAAACAAATTGCGCGATTTGAACCTCGTCAAGATATGCAGTTACTATCTGAGCAATGTGGGGCAGTGCATTATCATGCATAAAGGTTGCAGCGTCTCCAAGAATAACCATGAACGGTAAAACCTAGAACCTCCGTTAGGTACCTATGCGTAGTCAACGTCCTATTCTCGATTCGTGCCACAACAACAGGATTTAAGCTCATTGCAATACTCTGACAATGACAACACTAAACAAACAATTTGCAATAAGTAGATCAAACCGTAGGAACAAAAAATATGCTGATAATGGTTTTTAGGAATTTGGGCGAGGGGCCTTTTTTTGTTCAACTGTTTTTATTCAAGCAATCCGTTAGTAAACTATGTTACAACCAAGAAAAATAAAAATTTCTATAATATCTTCAAATTACTGGTTTAGTAAAAGGTTCCATTGTATGAGGTGATGCAATGAAATTACATTAAATAGTATGAAAAGAGGTAGGTTGGAAGTTGACGTTAAATTTTATCTATTAGTTGTATATCTTTAAGGAAGCGGATAACTCGGTTTATTTCATCCATACAATTCAGCATTTCTCTCTTGGTGGATTTTAGGCCAAATACACCTCTTTGGGTAGTAAAGAGTGGGCATTCCTCAAGTAGGTGTTTGACGTGAAATTGGGTATTGCATTGTTGGCATTTCGGTTGAGGCAAAGCAGACATGAGGTGACCATGAGCCAAACGGATGTGGCCAGTCCTAAATCTTCATATTATAACCATTTCATATCTGAAGAGTCCGTGAATGTTGAAAGATTCTATTCTCGGTTGCATAGAGAGGAGATTTGAATTATTTCTGTCCTATTGTTCTTACCAGGTTTTTTATTTTAGATTTAAGATCTTTACAGATTTGGATGTTTTTTAGCATAGATGAATAGGCAACTTCTTTTGCGAAGCGATCAACATTTTCATTGCCAGTGATCCATAAGTGGGAAGGGATCCAGATGATGGTAACCTTTGAATTTTGAGCAGAGTTCATAGGTATCAAGTATGTCTTGAATTAACAGGTGATGGGTAAATACGTTTTGATGGCTGTGTATTTACGAGGCGTAGAAATAAGTTTGAAGGCATGGAGGATAGCTTAGAGTTCACCAGTGTGGACATTACTAGAAAGGGGAATCTAAAAGGTTTCAATGAGTTCAGAGGAAGTATCAGTATATAAAAATAGTATCAAATTTACTAGTATCTATAAGATTTAAAAAACTTTGTTTTCCAAGTACGATATTTATATAATGTTTTATAAATTTACAAAGGGATGTATTGAAGTTGGGAAGGGTTTTAGTCCAGGGAATAGTTTGAGAGAGCAGACAAGTAGTTTGTGTAAAGTCAATGATGTTACTAACTGAAGAAATGAGTAATGGAATTGAATGGGTAGAGTGCAGGGGTATTTGAAAACGAGGATGGAGATGTAATTAGTTCATAAAAAGGATTAGATGGATTTGAGAAGATTATGGCTGTGCAGGAAAGAAGAACATATTGTCTTCTGAGCCAGAGAGGAGTTTCGTTTGATTCTCTATATAGGCTTTCTGTGGGACTTGAGCGAAAAGCTCCTAAGCAGAGCCGGATGACGATATTATGTATTGGGTCGAGGGACTTTAGATCTGATTTATTGGCAGACATGTCTATAAAGCTACCGTAATTGAGCTTATAGCGAATAAGGGATCTATAAATTTTCAGGAAGGAGTTTTCATCAGCACCTCAACTATAATGAGAAAGGGTTTTGAATAAATTTAATCTTTTAAAGGATTTCCTGTAGATGATTCTTTCACGTTAGTCGGGAGTCAAATATAAAGCCAAGAATTCTACAGTGATTTACAACAGGTATTGGAATATTATTATTTTCTTAATATCCTCGAAAAAAGTTATAGAATAGAAAAAATAAAAAACCTCATGTGGATTTTCAAAAAATCTAAAATAAATTTCTAAAAATGGAAAGAAACCCTATTTAGATAATTGATTGGTGATTAATGTATCTGAAAGTAGATTCATTTTTGTAGGTTATTCAATAGCAGGAATACTTTATATTACTGAACTTTAGGATATATATTTGACAACTATCACATACACATAAAATACAATGTGTTCATCAAATAGACAGAATAAGCATGAAATGTCACGTTGCTAAATTATGTCCAACGCCCCCTATCAACGTGGATTGTCTTATAATGCTTAAAGTTTTCATATATTTAGTTAGAGTAGAGTTGCTAAGCGATTTATTAAAGATGTCAGCAATCTAGTCTCGCGTTGGCATATAGAGAACGTCTATTTCCGTCCTATTAAAAATCTCGAATATAGTGGTATCGAATGTCTATATGCTTTGTACGAAAGTGGTAAACAGGATTATGAAACAACTTTTGTGATCCCTAATTATCACAGAGGAGTACCGATGATTCATCAAATTCTTTAGAAAATTCTAGCTTATGTAATAAATATTCGGAGGTAAACAATTTCCTTGGTTGCTTTCGATAAAGCCATATATTCAGCTTCGGTGCTCGATAGCGAAACACACTTTTGCTTTCTTGCCTCCCAAATAATTTAAGAATCGGACAAAATAAAAATGAAGCCACTGGAAGATCGTTTGTCATTCAGATATCCTCCAGGTTTTCCAGACTCTGAATGTCAGATTGAAATCTTTAGTTCCTTTTAAACATCTTAACAGTCTTTTCACCGCCTTCCAATGTGTTGTTCCTGGATCATTATTGAATTGACCGAGTGTGCTGACAGGAAAAGATATGTCAGATTTTGTGGTAGTTGCTAGGTATAATAGGGCCCCCAGCTTATCGATATGGTACCTTTTTCATTTCCATCCTTTCATCATCAGTTTTGGGGTTCACATCTTTCGTCAGTTTAATGTTGGTATATATTGGGATAGAAACTGATTTAAATTACATCAAGTTAAATTTCTTCAAGATATTTGTGGTATGATGTGTGACATGATGTCAGAATTCAAAGTTTTAATTTGATTTAATTCAATTCCAAGGCAATAATGTAAATACCCCAGATCCTGAAATTTTGCTGTCAAATATTTTAATTTCGCATAACTTTATATTTTGTTCTTGAAACCCATTTACATCCTGTAATGTTCCGGTTTTCAGGTTTTTCAAGAATAGGATAATCTATTCGGATATAATTTTGTTCTTTTGATCTTCTTTCCTATATTCTATCAGATTATATATTATTTTCTTCGGCCTGCTTTGAACCATTCCTCAATAGCTTTGGTCTGCCTCGTCCTCTTCTGGTAGATGTTTTTGGCTTATTGATTTTATGTCTTTGCTTCCAGGATATCGAACAATGTGGAATTATTCATTTTTCTTTCTTTTTAGTTTTTATCATTCCGGTTTCAATAAATTTGACAACTCCATTAATTACAATTTTCTTATTTTCTGGATCCCATAAACGATAGGTTTTCGGTTCTGTTGAATATCCTATGAATGTGCATTTTCTTGATCTCAGTTCAAATTTTGTTATCGGAGATTTAATCAAAGCAAATTCTTTGGAACAGAAAATTTTGAAATGTAATACATTTCCTAAACTTCGAGAAGGGCATCGATTTCTGATATAAGCTGCAGTTCATACAGCCCAAATTTTTTTTGTGAATTTAGTTGTTCTAGCATGCACCGAGCCATTTCAACTAGAGGACCGTTCATTCGCTCAGCGACGCCGTTTTGCTAATGCGTGTAAGTTGTTGAATATTCCCTTTTCAATCCATTTTCTTCCAAAATTTTCTCGAAAGATTTTCCATAATAATCCAAACCATTTTATCTGTCCTTTAGGTTTTTATTTTTCTTCCAGTCTCTGTTATTTACTTGCTTACATTTGATGCAAATTTCATATTCATTCAGGTTTTCTGAAGGATTGAATTTCATACCGCCTACCAAATTTTACAAATTGATAATTTTCAATTGCTTTTCATTAAGATGACCAAAACGATAATACCATTTTTGAATCTAACTGAAGTTTGACGATTTTGCTATAGAAACGGATTCTTCAACTTGCTGGATATGATTTACCTCTTCTTTCAGCTCTCAAAACAATTTCACCATTTTCAGCATGATTTTTCAGAAACTTCGTAGTTCTTCCCCTAGAAATTCAAATCAAGTTTGCTTTCGGTTCAGTAACGAACAGAATGTTTTCCAAATTTATTGTTCTTTTTCCTGATGATCCATTATCCATTTTTATCTTGACAGTTCATTTTCCAATAACATTTGTTGATAGCCAAACAAACCTTTTGATTATTCAACATATATAAAAATTTGTGAATTTCGAATTGCCGTTGCACCGCTATCTAAAACACCATTCATTTCTTGTAGTATGCTCCACCCAATTTGCTTCTGCTATATTTGTACCTTCCGAAATCAAGAATAATACTTTATCGTCGTGTCTTTCTTTCTCAACTTTCAATCTTCAATCTGAACTTTTATGTCCATATTTGTGAAGGTAATTATATTGGAATGGAAAAAACTTTTAATTTTCTCTATTGCTGTTGCTTTTGTAGTTCTTCCTGCCTTTTTGTTCATAATTTCTATTCTGTTTACACCATTTGATCGATTATATTGAAAAAAATATTCAGATCTGTCATAGTATCACCTTCGTTCATTTTCGTGAAAAGTAGAGGAAAGGAGGCAAATATGGGCTACCCATTTTATTTTTGTTTGTAAAAAAACAAAAAAAAATTCTATTTCAATTCCAAAGCTACCTAACGATAACTACATTAGTTAGTATCAACCTGTTTAAAGTCCACATTGATTAAAAAAATATGTAAATTCATTAATGAGTAAATAATGAAAATGTGCATTTTTGCGCATTTTGAATATAGACTCTAAATATGGGCTACCCCCAAAAATGTGTGATAAATGTATGAGAAATGAGATAGATGCGTGAGAAATATATTTTAATATTTTAAATTAAACAATACATGAAATAAATCAAAACTAATGTCTACTACTTGCAAAAATCACAAACATATTGTTCATTTTCGGCCCCAGCGCACTCGTTATGGGCCCATAAATTGCACATGAAGCACTTTATCCAGATTTCACCGTGGTTATCCTCTGCAAAAGGTGCTTCGCAAAATATACAAGTCACGTCAGCTGCGTCCTTTGGAGACTGGGCATTTGGAAATTCATTGTAGTCGCTATCCTCATCTGCGGGCACATATTCCTCCTCATCCTCGGTGCTCGAATCAGATTCCTTTTTCTGGTTCTTTGTAACCTGCTTGCGTTTCCCCTTTTTTTTATTCCTTTCTTTAATTTGTTTTTCTTTGCCTTCTCCTGTCCCTTTTTTCTTTTCTTTAACCTTGTCAAGAGACTGGAGCAAGTCATTTTTATAACGTGAAGAGGTTATCACCGAACACTTACTTGGCTTACGCCCACGATTTGAGGTTTTTTTCTTCAAAGAAGGCACAGGAGAAAGATCATATGGTGTTACCAGAGATGTTCGAGAAGACCCGGACCCAGATGTGGAAGGAGTTGATGGAGTTAACTTCTGAAATAACTTTCTTTTTACGCCATGTTCTGGACAAGGTCCTCTGAAAGGCGTGGCAGACTTTTTATAAAAGCTTGTTGTAGGAATAGCGACTAGCTGTGTATTACCTGCAGAAATAGGAACAAGCTGTGTATTAGTTGTAGGAATATCAACAAGCTGTTTGTTAGGCCCAGAGGGAGAAGTGGGAGAATTAGACGATGAATTGCTCTGGTTTGAGCGACGATCAGGTGTTATCTCAGAGTTGGTAGATTTATCGTATGTTGGAATGTCAGAATTTGTAGGTTCATTCGAATTGACACCAGAGGTTGAAGCCACCATCATCTCATCCTCTTCATCACTAGCGTCATCAGGTGCGACTGACGTAGTCTTTTCTGCTTCAATTTCAGCTGCAATGAAATCAGCATCTGAAAATATGTTTTTATTCAATGGATAAATGCCTGTAGCTCGGAAACCATTAACAGCAATCTCTCCAGTTTGGCATTTCAAATAGGCTCTCCCAAAGAGCTCTGACACATCAAATGGACTTAGTGGGCGATTATTGTGGCGTAACCAGACCCTGATCTCTTCGCTGTAGTAAGACTTAAGAACTCCCATGAATGTTTTGTCCAACGGCTGGAGTTTGTGGGTACAATGGGGAGGTAAGACAATTATAGTCACATGATTATCTCTAGCTAAATCTATGATTTGAATATTGCGTGTATGGCTGTAATGGCCATCCAAAATAAGCAGGACTGGTGATTTCTCTGTGGGTTTCACTGTGTCAATAAAATGTTGAAACCATATTACTTTGTATCCATCCACTGGGGTGCACCTCCATAATGGCACCTGGAGGAGCTCCTCTCATCAGTTGCTGGTTAATATTTTTTCGTGGGAATATCATCATTGGTGGGATGAATTGTCCAGCAGCGCTCATCGCTGCCACGAGGGTTATTAATGAACCCCTTTCAGCAGAAGTTAATGATTCAATTTGTCGTTTCCCCTTTCGGCCTACAACCTGTGCAATCTTGTTTTGTACAACCGTAAGACCTGTCTCATCAACATTGAAGATACGTTCAGGGGGGTATAAATGTTTGTCATATTCTTTTTCCAGAACATTAAAGAAGGATGCAACATTTTCTTTGCTAAAGCCTCCTGCTCGAGAATACGATGTTCCCGTTGGTCGTCGTACTGATAGCTCTTTATGGCGTTGCAGGAAAAGTCCTAGCCAGGCTCTGCCCGCCATGTTACCTCCAAACGGATGTTTGATGTTGTTCCTGGTAGCTAAAGTGTACGCCATCCTCCTTACGTCTTTTCTGGTTAATCCATGAAATTTAGCTTCCATCTCTAAAATATAACGAACTAACTCGTCTTCTAGATCGTTCCCTAATATAGCTTTACGCCCTAGCTTTATTTGGGCTGCTTCAATTGGCTGTAGTTCTAGCTTTTTTGCAGAACGTTGCAACGTAGAACGTGGGACGTGGGAAGCTTTTAGCGTACCCATTGCATGCTGCCTGACAGCTATTATTGCACGTTCCATATCTCCCACATTCCATTTTTTTCTTTTTTTACCATCTTTCTGCTGTTTGGTTGACATCCTGAAACAATTTTGTAATATATTTTACATAGTTCTAAATATGGGCCACTAGCCCATAATAACAACAAAGGCATAGCCCATATTGCAAACATGCTGGCTTCACACAACAAAAGAGGTTATGTCCAAAAGTAATCAATTTGAAGAAAACTAATTAGCATACATTAAAGGCTAATTATAGGGCTTCAACGTGAAACAGGCGAATTTTTAAAAATATTGTTCATTTTTAAGTAATTGAATTTATAAACTTACCCGAAAAAGTTTTGACACTCACAGTAACTGACAAACACGTATTATAAATTTAAACTATTTTCTACTGTGGCGCCATCTCCACGGTAAACATTTAACTTCCCAATTACCGTTTGCGATAGTCAGATGTAGAGATCTGCATCGAATAGCTGAGAAACCTACCTAGCCCATATTAAGAGACCAGCCCATATTTGCATCTTTTCCTCTAATTGTTTTCTGGCTGGCCCCTGAGATTTGTATGTTTGTTTCAATTTCACTCATACTTCATTTAATGTTGAGCAGTTTTTAATAATACAAAGTTGTGACGGTTGCATTGCCAAAACAATGTCAGCTTTCGCGTTTTGATCAACTTTCCTCCGAACTTTTATCTCTTCTCGGTCTACTGGTTCTTTCAATTCACCATTCACAAACGACCAATGATCATTTTTTATTAGAATTGCTTCCATCTGCATACGCCAAGTATCAACATTTTCTTTACTCGATTTCTCGATGTGTGGGAATGGTGATATCATTATAATTGATTAATATATCAATAATATTACATATTATTATGCAATTAGAAATGACCGGACCCATAATCTATTGGTTATTTAGCAGCAGGAATAACTAATATAACTGAACTTACAAAAATATATGACATACACATAAAATAATGTGTTCATCAAATACACAGAATAAACATGAAATATCAGGTTCCTAAATTATGTCCAACAATTTGAGACAAAACCACTTTTGATTATAAAAAAAAAATTGTTTCGAAGTTAACTACATGAAGATGCCGAAACAAAATGCACTTTGGAGTTTGTAGTAACCTTATTCTTTCTCTAGATATCTCTAGGTAAACATTTTTTTGTCGGATGACTTCAGGGTCATATAAAAAGTTTTTATCAACGCTTGTACATTTAAATAAATAATAAATAAATCGTTGTAAAATTTTCTAAATATCTAGCTAAATTGATATAATATATTGATATAAAATATCTAAAAGCTATCGATTTTTTACATTTTCTGATGATAATTCTTTACATTTTCTGATGATCATTCTTATTAGTTTTCTACATTTATTCGTAGTTTTGTCCTTTCAGATCATGTTCTATTTTCTTCTTAGACATCTGATTTGATCAATCACCGAAATTGTTTTGATAAATATCGCTACTATCATAAGGGGAAACAATAGATGTAGTTTGTGAACAATTTCACGCGATAAAACTACTTTGTGGTTTAAAAAATGTTAATTTACTATTTATGTCAACGGAAGACTATTAGTTTTTAATTTATTATCTCAATTTAAAATTAACTCCAGAACTTCTACAAGACTGGCAATTGTCAAATATGTTTCTCACCATGACCAAATATGTTTGTGGATTAAACTAAAACTTATTCACTAATATTAATTATAGTGTAGAATACTGGAATGAACTTAATTATTGCTAAGCAATAGTGTTATTCGGTTGTATTTATGAATTAGTTGATATCTTTCAATTTTCACTGCCAAAATAGTATAATTAATTGTAAATCATTAATTTTTATGATTGCTTAATAATTTCATTGAACTGATTTTATAATTTTTATATACAATGTAAAATGTGTAATATGTGCAATTTAACATTAAATTATTTTATTTCTCACGAATATTTTATTTCCAAATAATGCAATATCAACAATAAACATACCTAGAATTCCCTACGGAGTTATGGATCTGTTTAGTGCTTTGAATATTTTATTTTTCGAACAACGATCCAGCGCCGGATTTCATACTCGTTAAAGTGTCCAGAAAAGGTAAACAAAAAGTGTCTGGAAGATAACAATAAAAAGTGTATAGAAAACCAATCTACGAAAACTATACAGAAAAATGTATAGGAGCTATATCAA
Source organism: Galeruca laticollis (assembly GCA_963921935.1). Lineage (NCBI taxonomy): Eukaryota > Metazoa > Arthropoda > Insecta > Coleoptera > Chrysomelidae > Galeruca > Galeruca laticollis. Next base: position 105,737,651 of record OY998175.1, read on the forward strand.
ATCTCCCGGATAGTGATAAATCGTAGATTACTGAATTATCCACTCCAGTGTGTCGGGGAAACGACAACCACAATAGTTCAACATCAACTGTAACAAAAATTAATAAACAAAATTTGCACAAAATGGAAGAGGACACAATAGACCCTAATAGCAGACAAAATACGACAGACGATGATGATTCTACACAAAGTTTTATAAATAAAAACATTAAAACCACAACCGTACAAGCTATAATACATAAGCCAGCCAACCTTTCATGGGCGGAAGAAATTGAGGCAGAAACACTAAATAAAGATGATTTCACCTCACAATATGAGACCCTGAGTAAAGGCAAGTCAATTAATGCGAGACAAATCCATCCAGCAGCAAATACATCAAAAATTCAAAATCTCAACCAAATAATAGTAGATGCAATAGATGTCGTGGAAGATGCCCCTCCGGGATTTGAGTACCCAAAAAAATTCAACTCTTTCAACAAAATTTTAAACCAAACTACAAAAAAGCAGACAGAAATCGTAACTCGTAATACATATGAATCTCTGTCTGATATGTCGGATGACGAAACACAAATTGTCAATATTGCAAAAAAAAAGAAAAAAACTCACTTAAAAAAATTCGACCCATCTGACTACTCTACAGACGATGATAAAACAAGATAATAAACGAACGAAACCAACAACAACGATAAAAAACAAGTTCAACATGCCCTCCCATAGTCATCCACGGTAACGTATCGCACCATAGGGATATGGTCAATAAACTAGAGGAGATCAAACAACCCTTTGAAATCAAATATACCAATAACTCCTCCATAATTTTTACTAAAGCCGTCGATGACTTCGAAAAATTAAAACAAACCCTAAAAGAGGAAAAAGTACAGTTCCACACATACGCTAGGCGTGAGGAGAAATCTCACACCTTCGTACTACGAGGCCTCGCAGAAGGGTTACAATTAATAGACATTCGTGAAGACATCGAAAAAACGCACAAAATACAAATTAAGGACATCTACAGGATATCAACAAAAGGAAGACCGCTATATCTCGTAGTAACTGATGACAAATTAACACTCGACTACCTTAATAAAAATGTTAAAGTTATTGAATATACCAGAGTGATCTGGGAGCACCGCAGACAGAACAAACCTATAATTCAATGTTATGTCTGCCAGTTATGGGGACATGCAACTTCAAATTGCGGAAGGGCTCCCAGATGCCTGAAGTGCGCTGGACCCCATCTAACACCTGAGTGCAGCAAGGAGAGAACCACCCCTGCCAAATGCGCCAACTGCTAAGGAGGCCATCCAGCGAATGCGGAGATATGTCCGGAGTTTATAAAACGAAAGATCTGGCTCGAAGAAAAACGATCCCTAACACACAAAACTAAACCCATCCCACAAAAATACATCCCGGCACCCCTTCCTAAAAACAAAATGTGGACACAGTAAAACAATATTAACGCAGAATTTCCCAGTCTCCCAACAAAAACTCACCCTCAAAGTTCCCACCCTCAACCCCAATCACATAATATTCCAATAACCAATCAAAGTAAAAATTCCGACAAATAAATTCGCCGAAATTAATGGGATCTTCCAGAAGCTGCATTCGCTAGTCAATATCTAGACGAATTAGCGAGGGCAGTTGGCGACCTAATCCGAGAAATGAAGAAAGCCACCACGAAAATGGACAAATTTGCAATAACTTTGTAGCTGGAATCGACAAATATGACATATAGGCAGGTAGGTGATAAAACAGCGTTTCAAAAACGACATAATCTCAAAATAATTTTCTGTAACGTATGCGGAGTGCAAAATAAACTCCCTTTAATCAGACATTTTCTCGACATTCATAAACCAGATATTTTCTTTTTAATCGAGACGCTTCTCAAATCTTACAAAACAATAAAATTTAGAAATTCCGTATATAGTCTTTATAGACAAGACCACGACGGTGGCGGTATTGCATTACTAATAAAAAATGCATAAACTTCAAAATAATTCATCAATTGAGCATATTGCGATCCTTTTTGATAATAAAATTAAAATAGTCGGTGCCTATAATCCGCCCGGCAACAAACTCACACAAACAGATTTCCACAACATTTTTAACGCACACAACAAAGTTTTGGTAGTTGTTGATCTCAACTGCAAACATCCGCAGTGGGATCAATACATTAACTACCCGAACGCTAACTGTAATACTCTCATGAAGTTCTGCGATAACACGGACTGCAATGTGTTTCACACTGTGGAACCAACACACCACCCGTTCCAAGCCAATCACTCGCCTAGTATATTAGACATTGCAATTGGTAAACACATAACTAAAATAAAAACTCTCTCAGACCTAAACTCCGATCACGACCCCGTCCTCATCCATCTCAAACTTTCCCACAATATCACAAATCCTAATGACCCGCAAATATATAACTATAAAAAAACTAATTGGAACGCATTCAGAAAACATTAACTCAAACTTAAAAATAATTGACAATATTGATAAAATTAATCACTTAATTAAAATAATTGAAAATTTACAAAAAATAATCATAGAAGCCAGAGATCAGTCAACCGCCAACATAAAAAATACATTACCAGATGATATTACAGAAAAAATCCAAGAAAAAAATAAAATTAGAAAAAAGCGGCAAATAACAAAAAACTTAAATTACCATCATAAATTAATGGAACTCCAACAATTAATTAATACTTCGATTAAGGAACATAAAAACAATGAATGGTCCAATTTCTTACAAACACTGAATCCGGACGATAATTCTCTATGGAAGCTCGCCCGGCACTTCAGAAAAAAACATAATGAGATAAATAAAATCGACAACAATGGTCTAATATACAATAACACCCCTTAAATCGCAGAACAGTTTGGGGAGTATTTCCAAGGTAACTTTGTAAATCACAGGCAACATACATAATATCATCAAAACATTACACACACAGTTCATCAATACACGAAACACAACACATTTAACAACATGCACCGAAATATACAACTCGGAAACAAAACAGCCCCATGGTCAGACACCATACACAACATTTTACTCAAAAATATCCCTAAAAAAGCAATTGTACAACTAACACACAATACTAATTATATTATCAAAACGGGTGAATATCCCGATATGCTCAAGATAGCCAACGTCATACCTATCATCAAAGCTAATAAACAGCCTTGTTATGTAGATAGCTATAGACCAATTTCCCTTCTAAACAATATAGCAAAGGTGATAGACAACATAATTTTATTTAGATTGAGACAACATGTCGAAAAACATAACATACCCCCCGAGCAATACGGATTTAGAAGCGGCCATAGCACAATTGCACAGATAATACGTGTAATAAATTATATAAAGGATGGGCTTCAAATGAAAAACAAAGCCATTATGGTAAAATTGGATATTCAGAAGGCCTTTGACTCCGTATGGCTCGAGGGGTTAATAAACAACCTTATTAATCTCGAAATTCCAAAGTATTTAATAAACATCAACTCTTATCTAACAAACAGAAAATTTTATACCAAAATTGATAATTACTCAGCGGGGCCGTACTCTATGCAAGCAGGAGTCCCTCAAGGCTCAGTATTATCACCTTTGTTATACTCACTGTTTAAAATTCTTTTTAAACTTAGTGATTCTCTTTCAACAAATCTAACAATTCATGTATTTTCAATATCGGCTGTTACAAACAATCCCGAAACGAATAGGAAAAAACGCTAGTTTTTTGCTAGCCCTAGCCGGCTGACGCTCATTTCACATTTTATATTTCTCTTCTTCCTTGAACCGTCTAACAGTAAACATGTAGTTCGCCACCATAATTATTTAAAGTAGTGTTTTTAGAGAGTTAAGGAACCAAGCAAGTAAGATTAGATTTTTCTTCAGTTGTATTCACATAAAATTGATAGCAATTGAACATTCAACAATATTTTTATATAATTAAATTAATTACATTCTACATCGTTGCCGGCTCTCTTCCATCGGTGTTACTAGATTTGTGTGTGTAACAACCTTATATTTAATTATTGATAGATTTGGAGGGAAAATATTTCAGCAAATTGTTTACTAAGTGAAGTGATATTAACATCCGGTCACTTCTGATTTTTGTATACCTTTTCCTGAATCCTAGTCAATTGACTAATAAATCGTAATATAAGGTATATTTATATTATGTCTCGCTTTCATTAGTTTCCCATTACTCCCGTTTGACTTTTAAACCATCTCTAACGGTCAATTTAGAGTGGCCCTTCGAGAACAAAATACATTTAGCTATCGCATCGCTCAAGGATATATAGAAACGGAAAAATATGATGTTGAATTCCTTCTCGTACCATCGAACCAGCTCAGAATAAATCGAAGTTTTTTATTCCCTTCCTCTACACTCCCTATTCATCCACGATCTCCCAACTTCCCACAATTGTTAACCGCAATGTACACCGACGACACTTGTTTTGTAACCACAGCACAGAATCCAGACCACGCATTGGAAACATTACAAACACACATAAACACAAAAATCATTCCGTACTTACACAGACATCAATTAGCTATCAACGCATCCAAAACAGAGTATTTATTACTTAGCTAAAAAAACACATCATTGCAATCTCAGCTTTGCGTTGATGGACAACATATAAAACCAAGTAATACTTTGAAATATTTAGGGTATACTATGCAAGCTAACACAAATGCCAATGCACACATTATGCAACAGGTACGCAAAGCTAAGATTGCAATGAACAAACTATACCCGCTCATTTGCACACATAGTAACTTAACAACACAAAACAAAATTCTCACATATAAATACATTATAAGACCAATACTGACATACGCAGCCCTCGTCTACTATAACGGGACAAAACACAACTTCCACTAACTGCAGATGGTTCAAAACAGGTGTCTGTAGATGGCAATCAAACATAACTGTTATCCCAGACTACCCAAAAATACTTGGTTACATGACAAAGCCAATACGCCAACTATCAAACACTTCATAAATAAAATCTCGTCAAACTTTTATAATAATTGTCAGAAGATCTTCGTAAAAATCTCATAGGCGCAAATCGCGCAGGAGACATCCGAGATAGCGGGTGTAGGCTTCTGCATGGATCGTTAATTGCATAACAAGGTTGAATAACTCCAAACCTTTTTCATCACACAAAGTGTAAATCATTCCAAACAAATAAATTCAACGTTTGTCATGTTGCTGTCTCGAAAACTAAATACCCCATATCATTTTTAAACCATGTTTTTTAGCCACTTTTCAGGGATAACCTTGCCGAAATATTCTAGGAGTCACAAATATTTAAGGTGCAAAGTTATTGTAAATAGTGAAAAATTGTGGATAATGCCCACGAGAAAGGAGCCACGAACACCCACATGAAACACACAACAGGAGGAAAAATGGCCTGGACATCGGCACACATAGTGATATGTATTTTTCAAACTGTTGTTTTAGGATGTAAAACTTGAATAAAGAATATTTTTAATAATAATAATTCTCAAGATGAGTTCTCGGTAAACACATGTATGTAGCATATACTCTATGATATGCAACACGTGAAATTTTCGTATTGATGGTATTTTTTCGTTTTGTTTAAATGACTCAAAATGATCAGGAACGTCGAGAAAAATAGTATTCAGCAAAAAATAATGTTGTGTCTATGTACGGAGTGGAAGTACCGATTCCATTGGCAGCGGTATTTATTATCATTATTGATTGATTATTATCCCTGATTTCAGTTGATAGTCAAAATGGTGAAAATCCAGGCACGTGTGGACCCAGTGGACCGGCATGTTCAAACAAAGTTGGAGAAAATTATTGATAATTATGATAATGGATCTTAGTGGTGAAATCAAACATTTTTGTATGGATCCTGCTACTTGGAAAATCAATGATCTCTTAATAGATGTGGTTCAAAACTTGGATGAGATCAATTTTGAAAACACGAAGTGAGTGTATGGAAATGTAAGATACGGATCGAAGAAAATGTTTTATTCTCAGCTGGCTAATGTACAAAATATTCGTCGTGAATGGCTCATATATTCTGATTCTCCTTACAAATAATACTGCATCAACGTAAAGTATTCAGCAATATTAAAAACCGTTCATCTTTTGTCAGTGGGTTTAACGGTTGGAAACATATGGAAAAATATCTGAACATGAACATTCTTAGGAACATCGAGAAAATATCAAAACTTTCATTTTGCGCTCAAAAATTCAAGGTAAAATTGATTCTTCTTTACAGCAGTATATCTTGGAAATGAATTATTGGAGAGAAATTTTGAAAAGGATACTAGCTGCGATTAAGTTTTTAGCAAAACAAGGTCTAACATTTCAGTAGAGGATGGGCCACTTGGCGGTGGGAACTTTTTGCCGACCGTGGGAAAATTCTCATCTCTTTGATGTCCCACCGCCGCCGTTGCTGGTAGATACGACAGGTGTTTGAAGGTGGACCACCCAAGCAGCGAGTCAAAAGATACCGTATTTTTTACAGGGGTGTAGTCATAAAATATTATGTGTGAAGATATACAGGGTGGTAAAAGATTAGATATATAAAGGGAGGTGATATACAGGGTCGTAAAAAATATTAGGTGTGAAGATATACAGGGTCGTAAAAGATTAGGTGTATAAAGGGAGGTGATATACAGGGTCGTAAAAAATATTAGGTGTGTATACAGGGTGTAGTTAAAAAAGATTCCGTATTTTTTCAACAGGCTGTAGTCATAAGACCATTTTTATATACAGAGAGTAGTCATAAAGATAACGTATTAGAGAGTGTAGTCATAAAAGATGCAATTTTTATATACAGAGTGTTGTCATAAAGATACCGCATTTTTTACAGGGTGTGGTCATAAAAAATGCAATTTTATACAGGGTGTAATTAAAAGATTCCGTATTTTTAACAGGAAGTAGTCATGACAGATGCCTTTTTATACAGGGTCATAAAATTGCGATTTTATCCATGGTGTAGTCATAAAGATACCGTATTTTTTTACAGGGGTGTAGTCATAAAAGAAGCCATATATACAGGTTGTAGTCATAAAGATGTGATTTTACACAGGGTATAGTCATAAAGATACAGCATTTTTTATACAGGGTGTGATCATATATTAGTCGGCATTGTCGAATAAAGTTGGATCAGTTGTGTTGTTGTCACGTTTGTTGGTTTGAAAGAAAACAATAATTTCACGTAGGTAATCATAGAAAAATAGCATATTATTTTTAGTGACAATCTCAAGGTTTTTGATTGGGACTTCTAAATTTCAGAATGAAAAGTGATGGCTTCGATCAACATACGAGTGTAAAAGTGTATTTTTATCTCAATATTATACAAAAGCACCCTTGTGCAATTTATTTATATACAGGGTGTAGTCATAAAAGATGCAATTTTATACAGGGTGTAGTCATAAAAGATGTGATTTTACACAGAGTATAGTCATAAAGATACCGCATTTTTTATACGGGGTGTGATCATAAAAGACGCCATTTGTCTTTATATACAGGGTGTAGTCAAAAATATGTGATGTTCATATATACAGAGTGTAATCATAAAAAGAAGTCATATATACAGTGCGTAGTCATTACAAGATGCGATTTTATACAGGGTGTAGTCATAAAGATACCGTATTTTTTTATATACACAGGTCTTAGTCATCAAGTATTTTTTCATAAAAGATGCCACAGGGTATATAAAGATAAGGGCGTTACAATGAATCTCTGCTATTATTGCTCAAATTTTCATCGAACCGCATTGGTAGATTATTTTCACATACAAGATGTTACTAGAACGACAACGACAACATTAACGACAACGACGACAGCAAAAACGGCGACAACGACGACACCGACGACAACGACAGCAAATCCACTTTATTCGACAGCAGAGGAGACAAAAAGCTTTTGCATGCTTGAGATTTGTTGCTCGTACGACTATATTATAGTAAAATATGCTGTGAATCATTAAATTATTAGATGGATAACACACATCAGAAGTCTATCAGACATATAGCAGAGGGTAACAGAAAGGATAACAAACACACCTCAGACTCACATCAGAAGTCTGTTTAACAGTGCTAGTACTAGCAAATTTACTGCAACACTCAGTTTATATGAATTATTTTCCAAAGAAACCAACAAAAGAGCAACATATTTACAGATACTGGTATTAACGGATATCCATCGTGATAGAAGAGGACATCTAAGACATCAGGCTTGCACCCAACTAAATTAATATAATTAAGCTGCTCTTCAAAAAGAATGCTACGCTAATAAAAAAATCTTGAAGCAATGATTTCACAACTTTGTCATACACTGAATGTCATTTTTATTATAGATGCGGTGAGACAAGAACCTACTTTACAACTCAAGCAGAGGGACAGCTGACACACATCACAGGGTTAGCACACATACACCACAGAGGCACCAGACATTCACCACCGTTATACGTTTAACATTTTTGGCATCAAACAGTACTCTTTGAAAAAAAATATCAGGAATAATCTTGTATTTCCGAATTTCATTATGAATCACCCCCAAATATTTAGAGGAACGTATGATACTGATGGCGATATTGATAATTTTCATGGACATTATAGCGATTTATAATTTAATCACGTTATTTGTATATTAATTTAATATAGTTATATGCTTTTCTGTATTTGTAAATTCTTAAAATTAAACTGTTATATGCTTTACCCAAGTCCCAGTAAGACTACGCTCTTCAGGCACATGTGAACATTCTTCTTTGTTCTGGCTTTCACAACATGAGCGACAAAGAGAAAACATCAGTTTATTATTGTATCTGTAGGCCAATACAGGGGTGGTAGGGGTTCGTGGGTGATAGAACAGTGAATTGCTAATGTTCCAAATATGGATCACGTTTGTTTTTCTGTGCAGTTACCAATTTTTTTACCCTTTTTGCAAATATTCATCTTGATCGTACATCTTTGTATCCACATTACTCTGAAATTTTAAATATTAAAGGACTAGACATTAAGATGCCTCTATCTCAAATTACAAAATTTGAATTGAACAATATGCATGGTTACGGTGTTACATAATGTTAAATGCCAAATTAAGAACGGATGCCACTACAGCGTTTTCAAAAAAATCTATTCAAATTAATGAATAATGCGTTGTTTAGCAAAACCATGGAAAATATTTGGAATCACAGAACAGTTAAGCTATCTACATCATATTTAGATCGATATGGAGCGAAAAATTTAATTGCTAGCACACAATTCCATTCGAGAGTCATTTTGAATGAAAATATGATAATAGTAGAACTTAAAAAGAATAATATTTAAATACCACTGAACGATTTTTTGAATATTTACGAAATGTATTTTCTTTGTTATAACATAGGTGTGTGTGTGTTTGTAAACCATATTCTTAAAACCAAAATATTTTTAGATATTTTTTCGCTGTTCATTTAATATAGTTATATAATGACCTCTAGTTTTATTATTATATATGTATCCCATTTTTTCATTTATTGTTAATACCGAACAATTTTGAACAAGATGCATGGTTACGGCATTACATAATGTTAAATGCCAAATTAAGAACGGATGCCACTACAGCGTTTTTAAAAAATCTATACAAATTAATGAATAATGCGTTGTTTGGCAAAACCATGGAAAATATTTGTTATCACAGAACAGTTAAGCTATCTACATCATATTTAGATCGATATGGAGCGAAAAATTTAATTGCTAGCCCACAATTCCATTCGAGAGTCATTTTAAATGAAAATATGATAATAGTAGAACTTAAAAAGAATAATATTTAAATACCACTGAACGATTTTTTGAATATTTACGAAATGTATTTTCTTTGTTATAACATAGGTGTGTGCGTGCGTGTGTGTGTTTGTAAACCATATTCTTAAAACCAAAATATTTTTAGATATTTTTCCGCTGTTCATTTAATATAGTTATATGATGACCTCTAGTTTTAGTATTATATATGTACCCCATTTTTTCATTTAGTGTTAATACCGAACAATTTTTAACAAAATTAAAGTGTAAAATTTGAAAACTGTTTTTTTCCCTGCTCAGCTGGTTGTGTAGAAAGTTCAACGCTAAAAGCGTTGTGTTGATTGCAACTGGGATGTACACATTGGATTTATCTACTTTTCAGATATGATTTGCAAGCATCAGCCTCCCTGCGGAAACATATATGAAGGAAGTTTTTACTGTTATAGATGTGGAACCAACTTCTGCAAATATATTACTACTTCTTGGGAAATTAGGTGCCTAGTCAGCTCCATACACCCAAGATGCGGTTCCCTATGCAGTTTACAATCTTATAAATTTCGCTGCATGGGGAATGATGTCAATGTGGGTGTAGCGATAGGCAACCAAATTCAACACTACTAGCAGTTCCACATCTATAACACCCGAAGAATATGGGGAGGATGTGCATGGAGAAGTAATTTTTTTTAAGCGTTATTAGCAGTTCCACACATACAATACCCGAGGAAGGAGAATATGGTGAAGATGTGTATGGACAAGTATTTTTTGAGTGCTATTTTTGTAAATTTTGTTTCTAGTTTTATTATTATGTATTAAATTGTAGCATGTTATTATATATTTGTATTCTTCTACTCTCATTTTAAATTTACACAACTTTCATATTAACATGTCATTATCAATCAGGTTGATAAATTTTTTTAAAATGTTGAAAAACAGACGTGTTGCACCAGTTACTGAGGGAGAAATTGTATACAAACTACCTAGTTTACAAAATTTGATGGCAAAGCATTTATATTGGATCATTAAAAATGTCCCTCATTCTAACCCTAGTATAGGTTTATAAGTTTGATATAGTAAAAATTACATGTTATTTTATACTACCCGAATCAATGAAAACAGATTTGAACATAAATTACATGAGAGTATTGAAGAATTGTTTACCGATGTTCTTCACGACGACGACAACGACTTCAATTTTATAAATCAAAAATTTATGAAAATCATTACATCGAAACCATCCTATAGTCAAATCAGATAATATTTTCATAAATTTTGATTTATAAAATTGAAGTCGTTGTCATCGTGAAGAACACCGGTATCATCATGACGTTTACGAATCAGAATCATGATCTTTATCGCAATAGCCATTTTTGTGGTCAAATATGCAATCAAACAGTACTTTTGAAACAAAATATTAGGAATCCAGTATTTTCGAATTTCATTATGAATCACATAGATATAAAAGATTTAGAGGAACGTATGATGCTGATAGCGATATTGATCATTTTTATGGACATCCATGGCATCCGTTCTTAATTTGGTATTTAACATTATGTAAGGTCGTAACCATGCAGCTTGCTTAAATTTCAAAATTCGATGTGTTTTTGTTAGAATTAAACCATTCGCCAAAGCCTGTTTTAAATTTCGATAGTGTACAATATAATTTTGTTTAGTGTAAAAAGTACGTCATTATTTTAAAACTACCGAAATATATTGTTGAGAAATTCCTTATACTGAAGAAATTCCAACAAAATTTTTTGTTTCTACGTATTGATCCACTTTATTACGAAACTTATTTAGTTATGCAATAGTCATTCATCCAAGTGTTAGAGATCTTCTTCTTTATGTTTTTTCTATTCAACAATGTTTGCTAGACTAAGCTCTTCAATTATTTTATGAAATTCAACCTCATTCGGGTGTAGTTGTTTTAATCAGTCTATATACCAATAAGTTTGGATCTGACAATTAGAAGGAATATCTTAGCTTTTGGTGTGTGAAACTCTCTTGTAATTGATTCATTGTGTTGTTTTATGGCATTATTCAACTTATTGTTAATGCAAATTTATAAGAGTCATCGAACTGTTTTGTAATATTACCAGAATTTCCAGAGTATTTACGCTTTTAAAGAGCAGTTTAATTATTTCACTGAAATTAGTGGGACAAGCCTGATGTCTTAGATGTCCTCTTCTATCACGATGGATATCAGTTAATTCCTGTATATGTTTGTATAATTGTTAATCAATCGGGGTGAAATGTTCTGGATTCTTATAGAATACTAACTGTTTCAAACCGGGCGTACTTTTAAATACTTTTCCGTCCGATTCTTTTGATACATTCTGATTATTGTCATTAAGTACTTGTTTGGGCGAAGAGTCTTCCCGCTCTACCTCATCTTCACTTATTACGGGTGGGATTGGTGCGTCTTCCGGAGAATCTCCACCTTGATTTGGATGGCGCAGTGATTCAGATATTTGTTTGAGAGGATATGCTACAAACTTGACATATTGTCCATGACATTTCTTATTAGTTCTTTTAAGCGACTTATATTTTTCACGTAAAGTTGTTGCATGCTTTGAGACCTGACCTATCTGAACTGCTTGACCTAGGGTTTTAACGCTCTCTGGTTGCTCAGCTCCCTCAGGTCTCACAACTGAGTGATGAGCAACCAGAGGGTTTGTATCTGTTTTTTCCATAAGGCAGCATGTAAAAATAGCATATTTTTAAGCTATTTGAGCAATTCTGATACTTTTTTGTATATTTAGTTATAATATTTTTATTTGGGGAAGATGATGTATTATTAAAGTAATAATTCCAGTTAATAAAGAAATAGTGATGTGAACATATAAACAATAAGTTTATGATTGTTTCCCTTACTGTAAATGTTGTACTCACAACCTACGATTTACTCGAATACAAACTCGATTCCGGCAAGAGATGATTTTTTCAGAATGATTTTGTTACAAGAAAAAATGATAACTTTAATACCTTTCATGGAATTTAACTGTATATATTTAAATCATTTTCTATTTACACACATTAAACTTATACATGAAATACGTTTTTCATTATGATAGTCTCTGATGTGTCTGCCATGTTAGGTTACTTTACTTGCGCGCGCGCAAAAAATTTAGTAGTTATAACTATGAATTTGCCTAAAATAATTGAAATTTGAGTAAATTAGAGTTATTGTAATAGTAGTGTTGTACTTAGAGAATTATTATAAGTCAAAAGTTGTAAACGGTTTGGATGAAAACAATGTAATAAATTGATTTGATTGAAATGTTTGCGTTTCATTTTTCTCTCTCTATAGTCATGTGTGTTGTGGGGAGGATTTTTTAATAAACAAACTTATTACAACAAACATATTGTTTTATTCATATAATTTTACAAATAAAATACAGAAAAATATAATATGAGAAGAGGAAGAAAAGCATATAACGGTTGAATTTAAAGAATACACAAATACGAAGAGCATATAACCATATTAAATAAATATACAAATAACGAGATTAAATTGAAAATCACTATAATGTCCATAAAAATGATCAATATCGCTATCAGCATCATACGTTCCTCTAAATCTTATATCTCTATGTGATTCATAATGAAATTCGAAAATACTGGATTCCTGATATTTTGTTTCAAAAGTACTGTTTGATTGCATATTTGACCACAAAAATGGCTATTGCGATAAAGATCATGATTCTGATTCGTAAACGTCATGATGATAACGGTGTTCTTCACGATGACAACGACTTCAATTTTATAAATCAAAATTTATGAAAATATTATCTGATTTGACTATAGGATGGTTTCGATGTAATGATTTTCATAAATTTTTGATTTATAAAATTGAAGTCGTTGTCGTCGTCGTGAAGAACATCGGTAAACAATTCTTCAATACTCTAATGTAATTTATGTTCAAATCTGTTTTCATTGATTCGGGTAGTATAAAATAACATGTAATTTTTACTATATCACACTTCTAAACCTATACTAGGGTTAGAATGAGGGACATTTTTAATGATCCAATATAAATGGTTTGCCATCAAATTTTGTAAACTAGGTAGTTTGTATTCAATTTCTCCCTCAGTAACTGGTGCAACACGTCTGTTTTTCAACATTTTAAAAAATTCATCAAGCTGATTGATAATGACATGTTAATATGAAAGTTGTGTAAATTTAAAATGAGAGTAGAAGAATACAAATATATAATAACATGCTACAATTTAATACATAATAATAAAACTAGAAACAAAATTTACAAAAATAGCACTCAAAAAATACTTGTCCATACACATCTTCACCATATTCTTCTTCCTCGGGTATTGTATGTGTGGAACTGCTAATAACGCTTAAAAAAAATTACTTCTCCATGCACATCCTCCCCATATTCTTCGGGTGTTATAGATGTGGAACTGCTAGGAGTGTTGAATTTGGGTGCCTATCGCTACACCCACATTGACATCTTTCCCCATGCAGCGAAACTTATAAGATTGTAAACTGCATAGGGAACCGCATCTTGGGTGTATGGAGCTGACTAGGCACCTAATTTCACAAGAAGTAGTAATATATTTGCAGAAGTTGGTTCCACATCTATAACAGTAAAAACTTCCTTCATATATGTTTCCGCAGGGAGGCTGATGCTTGCAAATCATATCTGAAAAGTAGATAAATCCAATGTGTACATCCCAGTTGCAATCTACACAACGCTTTTAGCGTTGAACTTTCTACACAACCTGCTGAGCTGGGAAAAAAACAGTTAACAAATTTTACACTTTAATTTTGTTAAAAATTGTTCGGTATTAACCGAAAAAATATCTAAACATATTTTGGTTTTAAGAATATGGTTTACAAACACACACACACACACACACACACCTATGTTATAACAAAGAAAATACATTTCGTAAATATTCAAAAAATCGTTCAGTGGTATTTAAATATTATCCTTTTTAAGTTCTACTATTATCATATTTTCATTCAAAATGACTCTCGAATGGAATTGTGTGCTAGCAATTAAATTTTTCGCTCCATATCGATCTAAATATGATGTAGATAGCTTAACTGTTCTGTGATTCCAAATATTTTCCATGGTTTTGCTAAACAACGCATTATTCATTAATTTGAATAGATTTTTTTGAAAACGCTGTGGTGGCATCCGTTCTTAATTTGGCATTTAACATTATGTAACACCGTAACCATGCATATTGTTCAATTCAAATTTTGTAATTTGAGATAGAGGCATCTTAATGTCTAGTCCTTTAATATTTAAAACTTCAGAGTAATGTGGATACGAAGATGTACGATCAAGATGAATATTTGCAAAAAGGGTAAAAAAAATGGTAACTGCACAGAAAAACAAACGTGATTCATATTTGGAACATTAGCAATTCACTGTTCTATCACCCACGAACCCCTACCACCCCTGTATTGGCCTACAGATACAATAATAAACTGATGTTTTCTCTTTGTCGCTCATGTTGTGAAAGCCAGAACAAAGAAGAATGTTCACATGTGCCTGAAGAGCGTAGTCTTACTGGGACTTGGGTAAAGCATATAACAGTTTAATTTTAAGAATTTACAAATACAGAAAAGCATATAACTATATTAAATTAATATACAAATAACGTGATTAAATTATAAATCGCTATAATGTCCATGAAAATTATCAATATCGCCATCAGTATCATACGTTCCTCTAAATATTTGGGGGTGATTCATAATGAAATTCGGAAATACAAGATTATTCCTGATATTTTTTTTTCAAAGAGTACTGTTTGATGCCAAAAATGTTAAACGTATAACGGTGGTGAATGTCTGGTGCCTCTGTGGTGTATGTGTGCTAACCCTGTGATGTGTGTCAGATGTCCCTCTGCTTGAGTTGTAAAGTAGGTTCTTGTCTCACCGCATCTATAATAAAAATGACATTCAGCGTATGACAAAGTTGTGAAATCATTGCTTCAAGATTTTTCTTTTAGCGTAGCATTCTTTTTGAAGAGCAGCTTAATTATATTAATTTAGTTGGGTGCAAGCCTGATGTCTTAGATGTCCTCTTCTATCACGATGGATATCCGTTAATACCAGTATCTGTAAATATGTTGCTCTTTTGTTGGCTTCTTTGGAAAATAATTCATATAAACTGAGTGTTGCAGTAAATTTGCTAGTACTAGCACTGTTAAACAGACGTCTGATGTGAGTCTGAGGTGTGTTTGTTATCCTTTCTGTTACCCCCTGCTATATGTCTGATAGACTTCTGATGTGTGTTATCCATCTAATAATATAATGATTCACAGCATATTTTACTATAATGTAGTCGTACGAGCAACAAATCTCAAGCATGCAAAAGCTTTGGGTCTCCTCTGCTGTCGAATAAAGTGGATTTGCTGTCGTTGTCGCCGTTTTTGCTGTCGTCGTTGTCGTTGTTATCGTTAATGTTGTCGTTGTCGTTCTAGTAACATCCTGTATGTGAAAATAGTCTACCAATGCGGTTCGATGAAAATTTGAGCAATAATAGCAGAGATTCATTGTAACGCCCTTATCTTTATATACCCTGTGGCATCTTTTATGAAAAAATACTTGATGACTAAGACCTGTGTATATAAAAAAATACGGTATCTTTATGACTACACCCTGTATAAAATCGCATCTTGTTATGACTACGCACTGTATATACACCTACGTGAAATTATTGTTTTCTTTCAAACCAACAAACGCGACAACAACACAACTGATCCAACTTTATTCGACAATGCCGACTAATATATGATCACACCCTGTATAAAAAATGCTGTATCTTTATGACTATACCCTGTGTAAAATCACATCTTTTATGACTACAACCTGTATATATGGCTTCTTTTATGACTACACCCCTGTAAAAAAATACGGTATCTTTATGACTACACCATGGATAAAATCGCATTTTTATGACCCTGTATAAAAAGGCATCTGTCATGACTACTTCCTGTTAAAAATACGGAATCTTTTAACTACACCCTATATAAAATTGCATTTTTTATGACCACACCCTGTAAAAATGCGGTATCTTATGACAACACTCTGTATATAAAAATTGCATCTTTTATGACTACACTCTCTAATACGTTATCTTTATGACTACTCTCTGTATATAAAAATGGTCTTATGACTACAGCCTGTTGAAAAATACGGAATCTTTTTTAACTACACCCTGTATACACACCTAATATTTTGTACGACCCTGTATATCACCTCCCTTTATACACCTAATCTTTTACGACCCTGTATATCTTCACACCTAATATTTTTTACGACCCTGTATATCACCTCCCTTTATATATCTAATCTTTTACGACCCTGTATATCTTCACACATAATATTTTATGACTACACCCCTGTAAAAAATACGGTATCTTTTGACTCGCTGCTTGGGTGGTCCACCTTCAAACACCTGTCGTATCTACCAGCAACGGCGGCGGGGGGACATCAAAGAGATGAGAATTTTCCCACGGTCGGCAAAAAGTTCCCACCGCCAAGTGGCCCATCCTGTACTCATTTCGCGAAAGTTTTGAGCATGTTGGACAAGATAATTCGGGAAATTATCTAGAAACTCATTCTAATAGCCAAGTTTGATCCTTTCCTTAAAAATAAGAAAAGCAGATAAAGGTAAGGGTCAAGTCCCATATATTTCTAAAACAATATGTAATGAATTCATAGGATGTATTGCAGAACTGGTCAGAAACAAAATAGTCTAAGAATTGAAAATATCTAAATATTATTCCATAAGTTTAGATTCGACTCCTGACGTTTCCCATATAGATCAACTTACTTTTATATTTCGTTATATACTAATTATTGTACAAAATTGTTGCTTGATTATTTATTTTTGTAGTACGGGATAAGTAGAAATAAGAAATAACTTAGATATTTGGCAATGTTGATAGCGTCCTTTTCTCACATTGGCATCATAATAATAATATGGCGAGTAGTTTTTGGGGTTTATCAAGTGTTTGTGATATTTTAAAGTTATCAAATATTGATTTTTATTTTAAGATAAGAATAAATCGTGAATGTAAATTAAGAAATAGTGGGATTGCAAAGTTAGAAATAAGTTTGATGTTTCATTTAGGAACAAATTAAATGTGAAATGTTTCAAACATAAAATGATGTATCTTATAAACAATTTCTAGTTTTTTTCCAATAATTTTCACAATTTAAGTAAAAATAGATACCTATATTAAATATACATAAAAGCTTTAAAAGAATTAAACGAATTCAAAACCTTTTAAAATGTTTGTAAGTTTTGGTCCATAGTTCTGTTTTATAATAGTTTAATATACTAAAGTAATAAATCAAAATTAATCAAATGAGATGTGAAAGCAAATATACGCAATTTTATTTAGTTAGACGATATTGCTTATTGTATTTATTTTGATTTAAAAACCAAAACTACTCAACCAATATTTTGAAATATTTCCTTTGAAATGAAAGAAAGAATTTTCCAAAACGGTTCATAAATAACAAAGTTCTAAGGAAAGAAGTATCACAAAAATACAACCGAATGAGAACCTCCACCTTCTTAGAAGTCATTTCAAAATCTAGATTTGAAACATGATTATTTAAATTTGGCGCTGACTATGTACGTCAATATAGTCAAAGGCTCCAAAACAAAGAAGCAACGTTAGAAAATTGTGAGTGTCAAACATGGATGGGTCGTAGAAGTACGTCGTGAATATGTTGGAAACAGAGTTTACGGCTGTTGCCTGATCCACGGTAGTATATATGATCTAAGCTTCTAAATCAGTATTGGCAACAGTAGTCGACGTTGAGGCTACATTTCTGTCTTTTTCTGATGGATGTACCATTAACATTCGTGCTGTTTTGTTTGTCAACTGGATACAATCTGCTAAATAACCCTCAGCTACAGTAGAGCTACGACATCCACCATGTCTCTTCAAATTCGTCATACTTGGCCATGAGAGTTAAAGGGGAGGAGACTAAACGACAATATGCGATGTCAAGTTAAAATGGCACAAATTTATGTTCCATGAAAGATAGTTCGAAATTCACCACCAGAGGCACAATTTTTTTTTAAAAAACTTTGGATTTATTCAAATGCTTAGGATCACTTCCAATGAATCAGCTTGTCATTCAGCTAGTTATCTAAAATAAATAAAGTTCCAATCATTATAAGTCATAATTAATATAACATAACACAAATTTATTGATCAATAATATATTTAGAAAAAATTGACACATTGTATAGAAATCCAATATAACAATAAAGATTTCATGTGTCAAATTTTGAATCACACTGTATAAATAGACAGGAAACAGGAAGAGGAAATCTAGTAAAGAATGATAATTCTATAAATGTCATTAGAAAATCAATATAAAATGCATAGAGTAAATAAAAGAAATAAAACAGATTTTATATAAAAGGAATTATTCCATAGGTCTAAGATATCATTTAGTCACTATTGTACATAGAAAAATAACAATCCTTGTTGTAATTTAACTATAATAACCATAAATGTAATTCTGTGTTAAAGACTTATTTTCATTAAAATGCCTGTATATATATATATATATATATATATATATATATATATATATATATATATGAGGAAAAGACTACTAGAAAGTTAATATTATTAACTATACGTATCCTAGTCAATTTAAAATGCGGTAAGAAATGTGAAAACTCAAAATAACAGTAAAAACATTTTATCCATGGAAAACATCTTAACAATAGCGGAAATGAAATGAAATTTGAAACAAAAAAGTAGGCTTTGAAATAGAGTTTGTTGATAAAAAAATTCAAGATCGGGGACTTGGAAGCGTGGCGTCGAATAGCATCGAGAGGTGATGTGAAATTTGTTTAAAATTTTCAGTAAAATCGGATAAAATCACTTACCAATATTTATATAAAGTATCTTCGCATGAAATCCAGAAATTATCCAATAATTGGGAGAGAGTCGTGTCCATACCGCTGTTAGCAGTTTCCAGCCAGAGAAATTCCCGAAAATAGTGTCAGGTTAGTGTATTTTAATATTATTGGCCAATAATAAAAACGATAACACAAGGAATAACGATACTATTCTTTTCCTATCTTTGAACTAAAAAACGAAAATTTGTAAATATAATTCCATAGGTATAATTAGTTATTGTTATTAAGTATATGAACACTGAATTATTTAAGTGAATGTAAAGAAATTATTTATCTACTTACTTGAATACATTTCCTTTGAACACATGCACATAATTGTTTGGTTTTCCAGACATCAGCTAATAAATTACCTTGCATATTGATTTATATCGATCTTCAGCTTATAAATGTATATATGTTAATGTAATACGATCACATAAATCCTTTTATATAATCACGAATACACATATATTTATTGAATAACTTATACATTGCTATTTCCATATAAAACATTCATTAAATAATCGTCTTCTGTCGATAAGTGTATGGTACGCGTGGATTCGTTGATCGTGCGCATTCGACCGCATAGTTAGATTCTGACTATGGTTTTGCAGATCATAGTCGTATCACATAATGTTTTAAATTAAATTTCGCCAAATTAAATTATTATAAATTTATGTGTTTTTATTTCTTTCTAATTAAATTATAAACCAAATTAATATACAGCCAGAACTCAAAGGGAGAACAGATTCTCATGCACCGATAGTAGAAACATAGCTTAGCTAACGGTTGATAATAAACATAACAGAAAATAATTAAAGTATATTTTCTTACTAAAGATAACACATGAACTCTTTTTCTTCAATAATAGTAAATCGTCTACGAATATCTGCTTTACTCTGAGGAACGGTAACCAACATAACAGGACCCCTGTTAGTAATATTTATGTTAATTCTTGAGTTCGACATCCCATAATCAAAATAACCTACAAGTAATTAAATAGGTAGAACGTCTATTAATAGAAGTATTCTATGCAAAATAGGTACCTTATGCAACAAAGAAATAACTCTTGTCAGGGGCATTCTGCAAGAAATTGACAATATCTTCCCGACCAAATGTTGCAGACTTTCTTTACTCATAATCATTGATTTTTCTTTTTATAAACGCCTCCAATTCAATAAATTATCTAATGTCTAGTTTGTTATGAAGTAATGTCATAGATTTCAGCGTGGACCATCTGGTCCACAGGGAATTCGGATTTTCAGACTACAAATTTAAATGCAACGTGAAATTACTAGGTACCAGATATTATGATATCTTGAAAGTAAGCCAATAATACTGTGCCTCCAATGGTTTCAGTTTCAATATTATTGTTGCTCAACCACTCTTGAAATCATGTGTATTCTTTCTCATACCTACACTTTAGACTTCCCTGGGACCAGAACAGAGCGAGCTTTATCTACATTTTATATTATTTTTGAGAAAATACTCTCATTTTTAAGGCAATTTACTTTTGCAGGGAAAAAACAGTAACTATTAAACAAGCGTCATAAATAAACAACCCCTTTGTAACCGCGAAAATTATTAATTACGGATGTATTTCGATTGTTTGGCAGTAACATACAATAAAAAAGCATGTTTACAAAACCTTTAAAAACACTAAGCAGGTCACTTTGTTAAATCGTAATGGATTTGTAAGAAATAAAATATTATATACACAACGGGAGTTACTAGATGTTAATTCCTTCGGGAAACTTATATCTCCAAAAAACCTATGTTTTTGTTAAACTCTATATTTTTTTCCATTTTCAAATTTTATACTTTCACTGGTTACCTAACTGAGAAAATCTGAAAATTTGTATTAATAATAAACTTGACAGTTGCATGTAAATGTAATACATTTTCAGTAAAAACTAAAGATTTTGAAAAATAAACTCAAACCTTACAAACAATAAATATTTTATTTATTAATAAGATTTCACATATATTACAAAATAATGTAACAACTCTATATATAAGTTAACTTAATTAAAACTTACATGTTACTGATCAGATATTTGGGAATTCTTGACGGAAGGACTTGTACTTGGTTGTGCTTGGGGTGTAACATTCATACTTTGCTGCCCTTGCTTTGATGTTGATGGTGTATGAAGTGGTAAGATTGTTTTTGGACTCTGTTTTGGTGGTATTAAGGGCTGCTTGTCACTGTAAGACTTTGATAGTCTTTCGCTCAAAGCTTTCAAAGCTATTTGTCTAAAATAAACAATCAACTTGTAAAAAATATAATATATACCATTGGTCACACATTCGTCAATAGTGGTGTTTTTTTTCTAAGATAACAAAACTACTTAGAGCTCAATATATGTATACCTAACAAAATCACATCCTTAAAGAAACCAAAGAAATAATTATATATTAAAAAGTGGGGATAAATAAAAATACAGCAGATGATATAAAAGATGGAGCACTGCTGGTTTCAGAAATAAGGAAAATGTAGAATGCATCAAATACTAATCTGAAAAAAATGTTCAATCTAATAGGAAGGAAATTTCTAGTAAACCTGAAGCTAACTTTGGTTTTATCCAGGATTGCGATGATTTAAATCAATATTTGAATCATGATTTAAATCAAATTGTAAATTGCTGAAAAAACAAGTCGACGAAGCAGATAACTCATCAGGAAATTGAAAAAAAAAGAAAGATAGTTTGTTCTAAACTAGGTGTATATGTAATAAATGCGAATATCAAATAGAAAAACTTAAATCAGTAACTTTCAGAACACACGGTAAAATATATTTTATTTCAAATATAATAAAAGTAGAATTCGACATACTTTTTGTTTAACAAAAATGAGACAGGACCATAACAATTTTTAACAATAAAACCATTTACAATTATTGATGTAAAAAAATTATTTTTGGTATATTTTATATTTTCAGTTTTATTTCTGATTACATTTGTATTTTTTTTAAACAAATGGATTAATTAAATGTTTTTGGAAAAAAATTTCGTTATATTATTCGTTTAGTAATTTATGATTTTTAAACCAAAAAATTGTTTAAATTTTTTTCAATTGTTTTATCGTTTTTTTCCATTATCAACTTTTTAAACAATTATTTAAGGAATAGTTTTTTTCTTAAAAATCATAATTGATCATTTACTATAAAATCCAAAGATTTTTTTTATTAATATTTTAATTGTTTATTAACTTTTATTTGTTATAAACAAATTCGGATTCTCAATACAATTTTTTTATTAAAGTAAAAAAAATCAACCATATAAAACAAAAGGTAAAAAAATATTTGTATATTCACTTTATTGCGTAATATCTAAAAATTCAATAAAAAATAGATTTCTTTTACCTTTGGTTATATATGGTTGTTTTTGTATTTTTTATTACAGTAAAAAAATATATCGAGATTCCGCATTTGTTTATAACAAATTGATAAGAGTATAGTAAACAATTGAATTAATATTAAAAAAAATTATTTGGATTGTATAGTAAATTATCAATTATGATTTTAAAGAAAAAATTTTTCCTTAAATAATTGTTTAAAAAAATGATAATTGAAAATAAACGATTATAAACAATTAAATAAAATTTTTAAGAAAAATGTCTTCTTTAAAAATCATAATTTACTAAAACGAATAATATTCCAAAAAAAAGTTTTCCAAAATATTTAATGACCAAATCGCCGCAGGAAACTGTAAAAATTTGTAAATTTGTAGATAACTAGCCAGAGACGTACTAAGGATACTCAACATTTTAATCACGAAAACAAATGTGATTTATTTCTTACATTTTATATACAGTTTGATATTTCAGATTTCTTGTACAAGTAAAATATTTCAAAAGTAACTAACTACTTAGATATTTGGAAATAAAATTTTTCAGATCAAAGTTGATGGTCTATGTCTCCTCCCTTTTATATCTTTTCTCAAAACCAGAAAGTAGTATTCTTTCTGTTGTTATCAAAGTTGGGAATTACTAATTACTGCTTAACCAAATAATGGTGGGATTATACAGGTAAAAGTCGGAGGTATTTTCAACTCTTATTTCAGATTTCAGTTCAACTTTCGATTCGGTCAAAACAATATCTATTTAGATATTTCAATATTTTAGTGAGCTAGTTTTTTGATACCTAGTTTTTCCAATACTTCATCGTAATTTTCGTGTGTTTATTTTAAGTTTAGTAAATAAAGTAATAACCAATACTTTTCTCGCATATAGATAGGTTGGGCGGAAAGATAATAAGTTACACACAATATTTATGATAAACAGTGTATTCATTATTAAATAATATATATAAAAAATTATTCAAAACTAGTGACATAGACACTTATTTCCTGAATTGGGCGCCTATTGGTGGGTCATCTACAATTTCGTCATCGCTTTCTTCAGGTTGTTCGCCATATGGTAATTGTTGATAAAACACCTTAGCTTTGCTTTCTCAAGGAATGCGGTCAGTTCTTGTAAGTTTTTCCATTTGAACATTTTAATGGGAATTGGGTCCTGGTAAAACTTTCTCAACGATATATCTTTAATCTGATGTGGTCCTTATTTTTTTCTTAGGTTCTTCTTAATCGGTTTTTGGTCAAATTTAGAATTAGTATATAGGCCAATACAAGTGAATTTGTGGAAAACTAAGCGAGGATTCTTATTACAAAACTTCAGTATCCTAATGGCACGGATCAGAAAGGTGAACTTCGCTGGATAAAGCGCCTATAAAAATGCAGTCCAATTTTGAAAATCAAAGTTTTTGCCACAATCAATGACTTCAAATGGTGTAGGTTTCACACGGCAATTTCATAATTCGTCTCTCTAGTCATCTGGTAACTCAGTGTATGCTTTTTGGTTTACTAGACTCATGTTTCAATTGCATTCGAGATCAGAAAAACTACTTTCACATTATCACAACGATTTTTTTAGGAAACCATGTAATGCAGAGATCGAATTACAGTAAAGTTTTTATTTTGCCCCCCGCAGGAATCACAAAAAATTACCAGTTCTTCAACTTCCATGGACAGGATGTTATGAAAGAAGTGATAAGCATGGAACAGGCGTAGTTAGGTCATTTTTTAGCAACAGATTCATCGTAGATGAATGTTGAAACTGCTGAAATTTAGTTGATAGTAAACATCATTGGTAATGTTTGGGCATGGTAAGTTTTTTTAATAATCCATGGCGATAATTTCCATAGTCAGCGGTCTTTGGGGCACGTTTGCAATACTTTCTCTTTAGACTGTAAAATTGTTCACTTTTTTTAGATGTAGCTCCTTTTTGCGCATTTTCTTTTGTGAATTCATGCTTGCAGTCTTTTGGGTTTTATTATCGGAGGTGGAATTTAATGTTTTGAAGTAAGTGAAGAAATGTCTGCTTTTAAGGAATCGCACGTGCTGCACGTGTCTTTGCATGGATATCCAAACGATATAATAAAGTTGCTTTCAAATATTCCTCGAAAGGTTCCGTAGGAAACTATAGTTTCAGGGTTGCGATCAGAATACATTTTGTGTAATTTGACGATATTTAGATCTTCAGGCAGGTACATTTTTTAGGAGTCTGTCAAGGAATAATGATATTTGCGCCCTTTAAAACTCTTAATGAACTCAATCACTTTGTTTGTGTTTAGTGTCTTCTGAAAGTTTATGAGGTCGTATGTTGTGTTTTCCGTGCATATCTACATGCGATTTCCGAGATAGAAGCAAAGACTCTCTTAAGTCGACGTCCAGTGATTAATTGTAAAGATAAAAAAGCCTTAATACAAACAGGAACATCACGAGTAATTCCATTCTCAACCAGTCGGACATGATAGTTAAATGAGGCATTATTAAGTCTTGATTCTGCTTCATTTTTCCGAGGACGCCTACGCATGACAAGAAGAACAGTGATGAGACCACTAAGGTAAGCGTTTTGATTGTTAGTGTTACCTAATTCGTTAAAATCCCGAAGAATTCTACGGCATTCAGATTCAGGAACAACAGAAAGAAAGCGAAAAATATTACACAAACAATCAGATCCCAACTCATGAGTAGTGACATGCAAAAATTTTATTTCATCTAGACTTTTACCTGTTTTTTGTGTTTCTTCGTTTCTCTGCCAGGGTTCATTTTCACTTGACACTGAATAGTCACTATCCATTATACTTATTATGTATAAAACTTTGTTAATAAACTGGTGTGTAATTAATACAATAACACATGCACATTGACACAAATTATAATAAACTAATGGCTGATGCAATGAAAACCAGTCAACTGTCAACATGGACTGATGCCATTTTTCCGTACCCGCACACATGCCACTCTTCCCGGGTATAGCCAATCTTGTAGATGTTGTTTAACGGATTCATGCTGTATTTACATTTTACCGATTTCATTATCTGATGGTAAACTTAAAAATGTTATAAAATCAAACAGGAGCTTAGTTTCGCAAAGAAAAGGACTAATGCTGTTTTTCCCCTGTACCCTTCATATATTTTTGGGCGAATAGACAAAAATCATGAAAATAAGTGAATTTAAAGTTCATTATTTCGTATTTCCATATTTATGAAAAAATCAGTAAAAATAAAAAATTATAATTTAATTGAAAGAATCAGATTTTTTTAAATGGTGATTTTTCGCAACTCTGGTTTTATCTAGAGAAAAACTTACCTTCTTCTTTCCATATCATGTTGATCTGCTAGTGGAATTGTCACCGCAACACCCGTTGGATTAGACATATCAAATTTTCTAACAACCTTTCGGCATACTCCAATTTTAACTAAACCAGTATGAATGACATTGCTCAAAACGGCAATTGGAGGTTGAATTACATTTGGGAAAAAACTAAAACAAAATATTTAAAAGTTTATTGTTATTCTAATATTAAAAAGTTACCTTGCAAAAGTAAAGTAATCTGCCATATCTCCTCTAGTACCATTTGAATGTTTTTGATAAAATCTTAAATATACCCAACTAACAATCATTCCGCTAAAGAACATTGTAGGATATGTACCATCCACAAGTCCTATTAGCTTAACAACAATCGATAGAAAAAAAACTGTTAGGGGTATATTTCTATTGCTCAGTTTTCCCAAAGGGGTTTTAATAATAACTAAGTCAGGCATAATTTGTTTAACAGTAACACAAACTCCAGCAATATACCCCGCCAATCCATGTATATGTACACTAAATAAGAACTCCGTATTGAAAGTGCAGCAATATAGAATAAAGTAGAATGCCGTTGTGATAACAGCAACTCCAAAGTTTACAATAGCAAAAAAAGTCATAATCTCCATTTGTCCCCATAAAGGTTCAATCAATTTCCCACATAGACCCACTGTTACTATGTCCACAAGCACTTCCCAAAAATGTATTTCCATAAAACAAAATGTAAACGCTGTCCATAGCCAAAATGATGGTGGCATTAAATATCCAGGGGTAACAGATATGAGTCTGATAGCTTGCTCTGAAAACGATAAACCATAACTCAACAGAACAACTCCACATATAAATTTTACAGAAGTGCTAGTATTGCCTAAAAGAGCACTGAATTGTTGTTGTAAGTACGGAATGTTTCTTCCCAATGCCCTAAACATAGCCATCGTCAAATCATTTAGGTTATGTTTAATGTTTTTACTGTAAAAAGTTGTCAACTCAATGAATGACAGATTGACGTTCATGCGATTTGTATGCCGTTCAGTGTTTCCAACAGTAGATCCAACGATAAGGTTGGGAAACCACCAACATTTGAACATATCTACAGGTAAATCTTCATAATCGATACTGCGTCTGACGACTGTTCGTGGAACTAAGTTAATATACATTGTTGTGTTTTGGGATAACTTAAAGCAGTGTAAAATTGTGAATTAAATTATTTTCCCGTTTTATTCTTTTTTATTGTGAACTATTATTGGTGTGTTACTCAGTGCTCTTCTTCAGCAAAAAAATCCTGAACTGAGCTTTCAGTTTTCCAGTAGCAGGAGATTTGAAAGTTTTTGTGGCATCCAAAATTGCGGGGCAGAGAACTTATTGACAGAAGGAAAGAATGGATTAAGGCAAGTGAAAATTGGAAAAATGGTGTCTATAATAGCAAGTGATTTGTTAAGAACTCTATAACTACAAAGTAATTTGTTAAAAGCTTAATTAAACATTTATTAAAAATTATACAATCTGTGTTTTGCAACAGCTGAATTTGATAATTTGTTACAAAAAATGTAATACTTAAATGTTATCAATTACAACATTACAGTCTGGCACCTTATTTCTAAAGCATTGCATTTCTGAAACAGGAACCGGCTTGTATTTTTATATGGTTCTGTATCTTTGTTCAGTTCAGACACATTTTTTATTAGCTGAAGAAATACATCCAAATTCTTCTATATCAACTCTGAAACAAACAAAAAACAGCAGAAATAAAAAAAAACAGATAAATATGCAATTTATGTTGTGATTATTTTTGCACGATAACGCTTGTTTTCTTGGAATTCTACACACTTATAGGGTCGGATTTAAGGGGGGGGGGGGGCAGGCTGGGCAGCTGCCCGGGTCCCCCACACATACAAGAATAATCATCGCATTATAAGAACATAACATAAATATAAGGTGCGTTCTTTTTGACTGAGATCTCAGTTAATCTCAGCTCACATCAGTAATGTGAGCGCTCTTTTTGTTTTACTCACTTTAAGTGAGCTGAGATTTTTCCTCCCTCTTCCCCGATGCTGAATGTGTTGTAAGGGGGTTTCAGTTGGAATTGAGTCGGAAATAAAGTGGAGGGGATGAAGAAATATTTATTTCCTTGGTTTATTTGTCGTTTTAACCAATGTTATCTAAGGTTTTAACCATTGACATATATACAATAAACACACGAGTAAAGGAGCAACACCGGTTCGGGCTCATTCCTTATGCAAATTAACATGGGAAATCGCCAAGGTCCATCGTGGTAATTTTTTACTCAATTCGATCTGCGCATGCGTCGGCCGTCAGCAATTTTTGGTGTAAGAAGCGAAGGGGTTTGGGTAGCACGGGGGATGGGGGTTTCGGTTGGGGTAGCGGCTACGGGGGATGGGGGGCCGGGCCGCCAAAGAAGAAGCGAAGAGGGAGGGTAGCGTCTGCGGGGATCAAGTAAGGGTGTAAGAAGAAGCGAAGAGGGAAGGGTAGCACGAGGGATGGGGGTCCGGTTGGGGTCGCGGCTACGGCCCGGGCGGGGTCGCTCTTTGCGGGGGTTATGCAATGATTTAGAAGAAGCGAAGAGGGTTTTAAGGGTAGCACGGGGGAGGGTGGCGCCTACGGGGATTACGCAAGTAAGGGTGTATACAAGAGAAGCGAAGAGGGAAGGGTAGCACGGGGGAGGGTAGCGCCTACGGGGATTACGCAAGTAAGGGTGTATACAAGAGAAGCGAAGAGGGAAGGGTAGCACGGGGGAGGGTAGCGAAAAGTGTGTATGTTGTTATGTGTATAAGGTAGAGGGTGGTTTAGAAGCGAAGGGGTTTGGGTAGCGTCTACGGAGATTACGCAAGTAAGGGTGTACGGGGGTTATGCAAAAAGTGTATATGTTTTTACGTGTATAAGGTTTGGTGGGATTGAAGTGGAATAAAATACGAAGAAGACAAGAGGTAAACATGTAAAGCCATAAGGACACCATGCTGATGACGTCACCCATGCTCAGTCGATAATGGGGGGGATCAAAATAAAGAACAATTGAATAAACATTTTATTGTACAATATAAAATTGAAAAGTATAATAAATGAAAATAACAATACTTTTTATATAAATCTTTAAGGAATAATGGTGTCAACATCCATGTAGGCATCAATGGAATAGTGGCCCCATGGTAAGGTTTCATCGGAACCAGGAAGAATAAATCGCTTATCATCCTCAGGACTCAACGCTACTTTATCTTGAACAATTGAATGGACTAGATGTTTGTCGGCATGAATTTGATTTTGGGAAACGGTTTTCTGTGTGAAGGTGTCAAGGCAATTTTCATAGTCTTCAAACGTGATTACGGTCTTCACAACTGATGATTTTACCCCTTTAGCTTCCTTAGTTATTCCATCGTTTCGAATTAGACAGTCTATTTCTTCTTTCTCAAAACCATCATTCGCAAGACGTTTTCGTTTTTCTGCTAGATCATCTTCAGAGGTAAGTAACCGTGTTGCATACAATTTAGACCGTAACCCAACATAATCAGTCATTATGATACCATTGTTCTCATCCTTCATCATCCCAAGAACCTTCTTATTAACTTGAGGAATTCCATAAACGTTATCAAGAGGATAGTCTGAGGTGTCGAAATATTTATAACAATCAATCTTCATTACTTCATATGGATCTTAATCTCGAATCTCATATATAAGACTATCGGTATCGGTGTACAGCACAGTACAGTTCTCACTAAAACGATTCATCATGTACTCATAGTGAAAATCATAGATCGTAGTTTTAGCCAGATCTAAAATTGCCATTCCTACATATATCGGTTTATTTAACCATATTTGCAGCTTCCGTAATTCGATGGCAATTAGGTTTTCGCTGAAAATCGTACTATTTTTAAACTCGGGCTTAGCTATGTACGATTCAGCACCATATCGACCACTCCAATGAGAAATTAGCTTTACATCAACACGTTTGCGCACGTTCTCCATGGTTTTACCTGCAACAATTAGAAAAAAGTGATTAGTATAGAAATATTTATATAAAACTAGCAATACTCACCAAACACGGCATTGTTCATCAGTTTGAATAGGTTCTTCTCAAACTCATTCTTCGCAGCCTTACGTAACTCAGTGTTTAAGTCAATGTAGGGCTTTAACCATGAACTCTGCTTGAATTTCAATACTCGATGTATTTTTGTTAATAGAAGCCCATTCTGTAACGCTTGCTTCAATGCTCGGTAATGTATAACGTATTTTGTTTTATTAGTTAGGGTAGCCATCAACTTAGTCTACTCATTTAATCTTGTAGCAGGCATCATGGTCCTTATGCAAATCATGTAAATGAGAAGGATACTCCAAATCAACCTCGAGCATGTATCCCTCAGAAGCATCATCAGCAATTTCTGTAACGTCTATATTAGAGCCACACCATTCAAATCCTCCATAAGGGAGATATTGTGACATAGCCCATCCATATTGATTATTCACATCATTGTACATTAAATATTTCGGTGGATTTGAAGGATTGTAAGTGGGCATATACTTATTGTTAGCTCGAGCACGACGTTTTCCGCAAACTTGACTAAGTCCACCGCGTATACCACGCTCAACAAACAAAAACATGTCTACATCGGTGAGAAGTTCCAATTCTTGTCCAGTATGTTTCAGCATAACATCGAATGTAAATCCTGGTAATGTATAATAATGCGCGGGATCGATGTTATACGTAGCAATACAACTGGAACGAAACTGCTCAAAAACGTCAGCAAGAAGAAGGATATCAGTCTTCATATACAACTCTACATATTCACCTAAGGTTTGTCATTGAAACGTATTCCAGACGCATTGTGCTCTACTATAAAGTTTACGTGAGCAGGGTTTATCTTCGAGATTATTATAGAATGATTCGATAGGAGGTAACCTTGTTTCTTCAAAGCGGTCGAAAGAATTGAAATAGTCATAAGGCATCACCCCCTTCTTAGTTAACATTGTGAATTCTTCGTCGGGAACACCAGAAAACTGTGATCTCAAATTAGGAAATTCGGTTAAATATGAGGCGAGTTTATCGAGAGATGATGCCATGAATCGGAAACTATCGATAAATCTGAATTGGATTCGTGCATCTTCAACATGTTTTGTAAAGGAAATATATTTTTCTTTTGTAATAGGAAGCAAATCAATAGAGCCAGTCATGCGGGTAGCAATGTCTTCGATGATGAAATTTGCATCATAACCAGATAAGTTGTGGAACACTACATTAACAGTAGGCGAATCCTGATAGTTAATATTGCACCCCTCATGCGCTGCACCTCTATAATTGTTTTCGGGAATGAGATGATCATGATCTCGGACTTTCTTATCAGTAGCGGAAAATGGTGTTTCACAAATATGACATTCGGTAGCATCTTGAAACTGGCGTTCTTGATTAGGAGTCATATGAATTCCATAAGGACAAAGGAACACCATACTGATATCTTGAGCAAGCAGATTCAGCTCATCAGCAAACTAGCGCATACAATCTTCACCCAAATAACTCTTATAAAAAGAAAGCGAATCATCATATGAACACTTGAAGTAATACCCAACGGCTGCAGGAATATGCTGTTGTGGCTTCTTAGAATCCCCAGTCTGCTTCAAAACACTCTCGAGATCTGCATATACTATAAAAGGTGCCTTTACCTTATTCTTATAGTTTTTGAATTTAAGAACGTTTTTCCCCAGTTCTGGCATCTTAACAGCACAATCATTCATTTTCAAACAATCTACAACGTGAGCATCCAACTGTTCCGCTGTAGTAAATGGATGTAAACATCGTTCACATAAAAAGTCCATTCGACCCTTGCAACATTTAAGATGAACATCTAGTTTTTCATGGGATCTGAAATAGCGTAGGCAACGATCACAGAAGTATTTTTTAGCGTCTTCTTTACTAAGTTGTGAAGATAGAAGTCTTGATAGATTCTTTATCCAAACAAAGTGATATTTCGTTGGCGCTTCATCATATTTATCTTGCACCATCAACAAATTTACATGTTTATTCATCTTATTTCTTGTAAGGTAAGTTGGTAGAGTAATGAAGGTCTTTTTATCTTTTTGTAGAATGTAAACATTTACGGATATATTATTTTGCTTCTCAAAATTGGGGATCTGCTTCATAGTCATAGGAAACTGAATGCCCTTTAGTTTTAATATGGTCGAATAGTGGGGGTATGATGAAATTCTAGCTGCATTTTTCATGGCAGGAAACAGTGCCGACGTCACCGCCCAAGCAAAGCAAGAATCATCTTCATTACTGACGTTAATACATGCCTTCCCCTTTTTTATTTCTGCTGGTAAATCAATATACGAGGATCCCAGTTGTGGAGTATATTTATTGATGTTAACGCCTAAGTTCACCACCTTCTTCAATGCCCAACCACTATCACGTTCTTGAAACTCCTCCAGGTCTTTAAGGATAGGTGCAACGACTTTAGTATCAAACCAGTCATCAATGTTTGTATCTTTGTAAATTGGTGAATTGTTCGTTGTAAAATATTTAAACTCATTGAGAATCTGATCTCCTTTAACAATTTCAAATTCACCTCCGAAAGCCACATTCACCTTAACAGCTACCTCCTTTTTTAATATATTATGTATACGTCGTTTAAAGAGAGCCCTACAATCTTTGAGAAATGCAATGGGATCCTTATGCTTCAGGTTTGATATGCTACCAGTTCTGATGCGACCGTTAAATGCTGCATCCAGATCATCCCATTTTACACGATGTTTTGCAGTTTCAATATGAGATGATAGGTCTCCACCATGTTTTTGAATATATTTAAATTGGTTATGAAATGATTTGATTTGAGTTATACTAGTTGAGGAAGATATGATATATTCAAGTAATGATTCCAATTAACAAACAGTGATTGAAACAAGAAGTTTATGATCTGTATCTGTAGGCTACGATTTAGCTAGACTACAAATTCCATTCCGGCAACCTTCAGGACCATTGATTATGAGAAAAAATTACCATTCGAGGAATTTTAAAAGAATAATAAATTACTTATAAATTGAAAACTTTTCGCCTATTATGATATTTCTACTTGAGGAGGATATGATATATTCTAGTAATGATTCCAATTAACAAACAGTGAAATAAGAAGTTAATGATCTGTATCTGCAGACTACAATTTAGCTAGACCACAAATTATATTCCGACAACCTTCAGGACCATTGATTACGAGAAAAAATCACCATTCGACGTATTTTTTAAAAGAATAATAAATTATTTATAAATTGAAATCCTGAATTTGTCGATCACGAATTGTTTATTATTTTTTCTATATTGTCTATTTACCCATAGTTAAACATATACTATTATTTATTATCTATTTTTTATATGTGAGGTCGAAGGAGATTCTTTAATAGCCTTTAGGCAACAATTTTCCCTGATATGTGATGAAAACATACAGAAAATACTATACGCACTTGAACTAATAGATAACCGCAAGTTTTGTAGGCATGTCTTACAGATATCCTAGTTAAGTACTTATCCCACAATGTGGTAACTGCCGTATTTCTGTGCGGAAAAAAGTTGATCCCCCGTTTTATATCCGAAGAGACCTCAAAAAATACTTATATGGTTAAGAGAAATCGATATACGAGACCCACTACTTTTTTCCGACCAAAAATTCAATTACAATTTAAACTACAATACATCTCAAAAATCTATATAAAATTTACATATGAGGTCATAGGCACTCTTCAATAGCCTTTAGGCGACTCTACTCCATAACAGAAGGATACTGTTCGTACATAACTCAAAAGGTGACTGCTCGGGTTGTAATCGAGTCTAACCGACACCCTAAGTTTTTTGTACTCCTCCCACTGTGTGGTACCTGTCATATCTCTGTGTAGGAAAAGTCGGTACCCTTTTTATACCCGAAGGAACCTCATTGTATGCTATCAAAATTATATATCACAACTAAAACAATAAATATTTTTGTAGGTAAATACTCAAAAGATACTTACTCGTTTGCCTATTTCCTTCTGCAGCAATCTTCACCCCAGGCGCGAGCTGTTGTGTACCACACGTCATCGCGATTTTAGAAGAGCCCATCTAATTCGGACGTCAGACTAGAAATAAAAATTTATTAGTCTAATATTTTACTAACCAAAATTTTTAACAATTGACAATTAAACTTTTTTGCATAAATCTATCTTCATCCCATCACTTTTTATAACAAACAATGATGATCTTACCACACAAACTATTACATCGTCGCAGACTAGTGAAATTACTAGTAAAAACAATTATATATGGGTGTATATTTCCATATTAATTAATTTTTTTTATGCAACTCTAAATAGAAAGGTTCAAAATATTCATAAAAAAAAATCTCCTCAGATGTCTATTCTACATAAGAATCAATGCATATTTATACTTTCATCTAAGTCGATGACGTCATAGATTCTCGTTACTAATAACATACCTTATCAACGAAAACCGACAAGTCCAAACAAGTTCATATTAAAACGGATACATGATTTCAAAAAACTTGGGTTATGATGAAAAATTACATGATTGTAACAGTGATTTTTCATTATGTCCAAAACATAATATTCCACCTAGTTCAAAATATAAAAAGTTATTGTCTACCCATTATCGTAAAAATAATTATAAAATTCACTACCGGACACTAAACGATTGACATTGAAAAAGATACATAGGTTTCTAAAATTCGAGCGGAATTCTTGGTTGAAGACATATTGATTTAAACAACCATTTGAGAAATTTAGCAAACAATGATTTTGAATCATCATAAACTTATTAATAGAACAATGGAAAATTCTCGAAAGTACCGTTATGTTAAATTACTTAAATCTTGAAACGGCCGCTACAGCATAAAACATTTCATTGCAATTCCTTTGTTACATTATAGTACAATTTTTAATGAAAATCTAGTAGCTATTAAATTAAAAAGGGCTGAAATAGTTTTCGGTAAACCTCTTTATATAGGTGTGACTATTTTTGATTTTATGATACCGAAATTGGATCTTAAAGACGTAAATTACTAAAAAACAATATGTACGGCCTTATCTTCCTACATCAACTGATATTTTTGATCCAAAGACATATTTTAACCCCAAACTCACGTATACGTTAGAAGCGTAAATAAATTATAATCTACCCCCATCCTTCGTTCGTATAAACTTTTTAATGAAATTTTTACTAAAAAACAATATGTACGGCCTTATCTTTCTACATTAACTGATATTTTTGATCCAAAGACATATTTCAACCCCAAACACACGTATACGTAGGAAGCATAATTAAATTATAATCTACCCCCCATCCATCGTATGTATG
The DNA here is from genome assembly GCA_963921935.1 of Galeruca laticollis. NCBI lineage: Eukaryota > Metazoa > Arthropoda > Insecta > Coleoptera > Chrysomelidae > Galeruca > Galeruca laticollis. The sequence continues at coordinate 105,773,322 of OY998175.1, forward strand.
AACTTTTTAATGAAATTTTTACTAAAAAACAATATGTACGGCCTTATCTTCCTACATCAACTGATATTTTTTGGTTCAAAGACATATTTTAACCCCAAACTCACGTATACATTAGAAGCGTAAATAAATTATAATCTACCCCCATCCATCGTTCGTATAAACTTTTTAATGAAATTTTTACTAAAAAACAATATGTACGGCCTGATCTTTCTACATTAACTGATATTTTTGATCCAAAGACATATTTCAACCCCAAACACACGTATACGTTAGAAGCGTAATTAAATTATAATCTACCCCCATCCATCGTTCGTATAAACTTTTTAATGAAATTTTTACTAAAAAACAATATATACAGCCTTATCTTCCTACATTAACTAATATTTTTTGAAAAAACATCTAAAGAAATGTGTCATATTTCAACAAAAAAATATTTATTACTCACGCTTTAAGGGGAACAACTTATCACTTGCACACCTTATTTAACACTGAAAATATCAATTTTTAATACACACGTCTTTGTCCATTCATTAAGCCGGTGATGTCGGCGGCCGTATAGATTACTAAGATTTTAATAATTTTGTCTCTACTTAATTTACATCACACATTCGACTCACCAAAGAAACTTATATAAAATTAATATTGGATTACTTTATTGGAGAAAAAATATTTTCGTATTATTAGTAATCAACCGCAATATCTCACAATGAATAAAATACTGAATCGAATCGTAGAAAACAAAATGAATTGAGGAAACTTATCACTAATAAAAAAAAAATAACTACAAAGTATGATGAATATGGTTTTAACAATAAACCATTATGATACATTGTTGCAATGAATGGTGTGTTGTTCCAGCCAGACGCTGATAGTGCAGAATATGCAGTGTACATATCAGCGTAAGTATTCTAGATATTTGACTCTGGTAAAGCAGCCGCCGACGTCACCGGCTTAATGAATGGACAAAGACGTGTGTATTAAAAATTGATATTTTCAGTGTTAAATAAGGTGTGCAAGTGATAAGTTGTTCCCTTAAAGCGTGAGTAATAAATATTTTTTTGTTGAAATATGACACATTTCTTTAGATGTTTTTTCAAAAAATATTAGTTAATGTAGGAAGATAAGGCCGTATATATTGTTTTTTAGTAAAAATTTCATTAAAAAGTTTATACGAACGATGGATGGGGGTAGATTATAATTTAATTACGCTTCTAACGTATACGTGTGTTTGGGGTTGAAATATGTCTTTGGATCAAAAATATCAGTTAATGTAGAAAGATAAGGCCGTACATATTGTTTTTTAGTAAAAATTTCATTAAAAAGTTTATACGAACGATGGATGGGGGTAGATTATAATTTATTTACGCTTCTAATGTATACGTGAGTTTGGGGTTAAAATATGTCTTTGAACCAAAAAATATCAGTTGATGTAGGAAGATAAGGCCGTACAAATTGTTTTTTAGTAAAAATTTCATTAAAAAGTTCATACATACGATGGATGGGGGGTAGATTATAATTTAATTATGCTTCCTACGTATACGTGTGTTTGGGGTTGAAATATGTCTTTGGATCAAAAATATCAGTTAATGTAGAAAGATAAGGCCGTACATATTGTTTTTTAGTAAAAATTTCATTAAAAAGTTTATACGAACGAAGGATGGGGGTAGATTATAATTTATTTACGCTTCTAACGTATACGTGAGTTTGGGGTTAAAATATGTCTTTGGATCAAAAATATCAGTTGATGTAGGAAGATAAGGCCGTACATATTGTTTTTTTAGTAATTTACGTCTTTAAGATCCAATTTCGGTATCATAAAATAAAAAATAGTCACACCTATATAAAGAGGTTTACCGAAAACTATTTCAGCCCTTTTTAATTTAATAACTACTAGATTTTCATTAAAAATTGTACTATAATGTAACAAAGGAATTGCAATGAAATGTTTTATGCTGTAGCGGCCGTTTCAAGATTTAAGTAATTTAACATAACGGTACTTTCGAGAATTTTCCATTGTTTTATTAATAAGTTTATGATCATTGTTTGCTAAATTTCTCAAATGGTTGTTTAAATCAATATGTCTTCAACCAAGACTTCCGCTCGAATTTTAGAAACCTATGTATCTTTTTCAATGTCAATCGTTTAGTGTCCGGTAGTGAATTTTATAATTATTGTTACGATAATGGGTAGACAATAACTTTTTATATTTTGAACTAGGTGGAATATTATGTTTTGGACATAATGAAAAATCACTGTTACAATCATATAATTTTTCATCATAACCCAAGTTTTTTGAAATCATGTATCCGTTTTAATATGAACTTGTTTGGACTTGTCGGTTTTCGTTGATAAGGTATGTTATTAGTAACGAGAATCTATGACGTCATCGACTCTTCTAAAATCGCGATGACGTGTGGTACACAACAGCTCGCGCCTGGGGTGAAGATTGCTGCAGAAGGAAATAGGCAAACGAGTAAGTATCTTTTGAGTATTTACCTACAAAAATATTTATTGTTTTAGTTGTGATATATAATTTTGATAGCATACAATGAGGTTCCTTCGGGTATAAAAAGGGTATCGACTTTTCCTACACAGAGATATGACAGGTACCACACAGTGGGAGGAGTACAAAAAACTTAGGGTGTCGGTTAGACTCGATTACAACCCGAGCAGTCACCTTTTGAGTTATGTACGAACAGTATCCTTCTGTTATGGGGTAGAGTCGCCTAAAGGCTATTGAAGAGTGCCTATGACCTCATATGTAAATTTTATATAGATTTTTGAGATGTATTGTAGTTTAAATTGTAATTGAATTTTTGGTCGGAAAAAAGTAGTGGGTCTCGTATATCGATTTCTCTTAACCATATAAGTATTTTTTGAGGTCTCTTCGGATATAAAACGGGGGATCAACTTTTTTCCGCACAGAAATACGGCAGTTACCACATTGTGGGATAAGTACTTAACTAGGATATCTGTAAGACATGCCTACAAAACATGCGGTTATCTATTAGTTCAAGTGCGTATAGTATTTTCTGTATGTTTTCAACACATATCAGGGAAAATTGTTGCCTAAAGGCTATTAAAGAATCTCCTTCGACCTCATATATAAAAAAATAGATAATAAATAATAATATATGTTTAACTATGGGTAAATAGACAATATAGAAAAATAATAAACAATTCGTGATCGACAAATTCAGGATTTCAATTTATAAATAATTTATTATTCTTTTAAAAAATTCGTCGAATGGTGATTTTTTCTCGTAATCAATGGTCCTGAAGGTTGTCGGAATATAATTTGTGGTCTAGCTAAATTGTAGACTGCAGATACAGATCATTAACTTCTTATTTCACTGTTTGTTAATTGGAATCATTACTAGAATATATCATATCCTCCTCAAGTAAAAATATCATAATAGGCGAAAAGTTTTCAATTTATAAGTAATTTATTATTCTTTTAAAATTCCTCGAATGGTAATTTTTTCTCATAATCAATGGTCCTGAAGGTTGCCGGAATGGAATTTGTAGTCTAGCTAAATCGTAGCCTACAGATACAGATCATAAACTTCTTGTTTCAATCACTGTTTGTTAATTGGAATCATTACTTGAATATATCATATCTTCCTCAACTAGTATAACTCAAATCAAATCATTTCATAACCAATTTAAATATATTCAAAAACATGGTGGAGACCTATCATCTCATATTGAAACTGCAAAACATCGTGTAAAATGGGATGATCTGGATGCAGCATTTAACGGTCGCATCAGAACTGGTAGCATATCAAACCTGAAGCATAAGGATCCCATTGCATTTCTCAAAGATTGTAGGGCTCTCTTTAAACGACGTATACATAATATATTAAAAAAGGAGGTAGCTGTTAAGGTGAATGTGGCTTTCGGAGGTGAATTTGAAATTGTTAAAGGAGATCAGATTCTCAATGAGTTTAAATATTTTACAACGAACAATTCACCAATTTACAAAGATACAAACATTGATGACTGGTTTGATACTAAAGTCGTTGTACCTATCCTTAAAGACCTGGAGGAGTTTCAAGAACGTGATAGTGGTTGGGCATTGAAGAAGGTGGTGAACTTAGGCGTTAACATCAATAAATATACTCCACAACTGGGATCCTCGTATATTGATTTACCAGCAGAAATAAAAAAGAGGAAGGCATGTATTAACGTCAATAATGAAGATGATTCTTGCTTTGCTTGGGCGGTGACGTCGGCACTGTTTCCTGCCATGAAAAATGCAGCTAGAATTTCATCATACCCCCACTATTCGACCTTATTAAAACTAAAGGGCATTCAGTTTCCTATGACTATGAAGCAGATCCCCAATTTTGAGAAGCAAAATAATATATCCGTAAATGATTACATTCTACAAAAAGATAAAAAGACCTTCATTACTCTACCAACTTACCTTACAAGAAATAAGATGAATAAACATGTAAATTTGTTGATGGTGCAAGATAAATATGATGAAGCGCCAACGAAATATCACTTTGTTTGGATAAAGAATCTATCAAGACTTCTATCTTCACAACTTAGTAAAGAAGACGCTAAAAAATACTTCTGTGATCGTTGCCTACGCTATTTCAGATCCCATGAAAAACTAGATGTTCATCTTAAATGTTGCAAGGGTCGAATGGACTTTTTATGTGAACGATGTTTACATCCATTTACTACAGCGGAACAGTTGGATGCTCACGTTGTAGATTGTTTGAAAATGAATGATTGTGCTGTTAAGATGCCAGAACTGGGGAAAAACGTTCTTAAATTCAAAAACTATAAGAATAAGGTAAAGGCACCTTTTATAGTATATGCAGATCTCGAGAGTGTTTTGAAGCAGACTGGGGATTCTAAGAAGCCACAACAGCATATTCCTGCAGCCGTTGGGTATTACTTCAAGTGTTCATATGGTGATTCGCTTTCTTTTTATAAGAGTTATTTGGGTGAAGATTGTATGCGCTGGTTTGCTGATGAGCTGAATCTGCTTGCTCAAGATATCAGTATGGTGTTCCTTTGTCCTTATGGAATTCATATGACTCCTAATCAAGAACGCCAGTTTCAAGCTGCTACAAAATGTTATATTTGTGAAACACCATTTTCCGCTACTGATAAGAAGATCCGAGATCATGATCATCTCATTCCCGAAAACAATTATAGAGGTGCAGCGCATGAGGGGTGCAATATTAACTATCAGGATTCGCCTACTGTTAATGTAGTGTTCCACAACTTATCTGGTTATGATGCAAATTTCATCATCGAAGACATTGCTACCCGCATGACTGGCTCTATTGATTTGCTTCCTATTACAAAAGAAAAATATATTCCCTTTACAAAACATGTTGAAGATGCATGAATCCAATTCAGATTTATCGATAGTTTCCGATTCATGGCATCATCTCTCGATAAACTCGCCTCATATTTAACCGAATTTCCTAATTTGAGATCACAGTTTTCTGGTGTTCCCGACGAAGAATTCACAATGTTAACTAAGAAGGGGGTGATGCCTTATGACTATTTCAATTCTTTCGACCGCTTTGAAGAAACAAGGTTACCTCCTATCGAATCTTTCTATAATAATCTCGAAGATGAACCCTGCTCACGTAAACTTTATAGTAGAGCACAATGCGTCTGGAATACGTTTCAATGACAAACCTTAGGTGAATATGTAGAGTTGTATATGAAGACTGATATCCTTCTTCTTGCTGACGTTTTTGAACAGTTTCGTTCCAGTTGTATTGCTACGTATAACATCGATCCCGCGCATTATTATACATTACCAGGATTTACATTCGATGTTATGCTGAAACATACTGGACAAGAATTGGAACTTCTCACCGATGTAGACATGTTTTTGTTTGTTGAGCGTGGTATACGCGGTGGACTTAGTCAAGTTTGCGGAAAACGTCGTGCTCGAGCTAACAATAAGTAAATGCCCACTTATAATCCTTCAAATCCACCGAAATATTTAATGTACAATGATGTGAATAATCAATATGGATGGGCTATGTCACAATATCTCCCTTATGGAGGATTTGAATGGTGTGGCTCTAATATAGACGTTACAGAAATTGCTGATGATGCTTCTGAGGGATACATGTTCGAGGTTGATTTGGAGTATCCTTCTCATTTACATGATTTGCATAAGGATATTCCATTTTGACCTGAACACCTAAATCCTAAGACCATGATGCCTGCTACAAGATTAAATGAGGAGACTAAGTTGATGGCTACCCTAACTAATAAAACAAAATACGTTATACATTACCGAGCATTGAAGCAAGCGTTACAGAATGGGCTTCTATTAACAAAAATACATCGAGTATTGAAATTCAAGCAGAGTTCATGGTTAAAGCCCTACATTGACTTAAATACTGAGTTACGTAAGGCTGCGAAGAATGAGTTTGAGAAGAACCTATTCAAACTGATGAACAATGCCGTGTTTGGTGAGTATTGCTAGTTTTATATAAATATTTCTATACTAATCACTTTTTTCTAATTGTTGCAGGTAAAACCATGGAGAACGTGCGCAAACGTGTTGATGTAAAGCTAATTTCTCATTGGAGTGGTCTATATGGTGCTGAATCGTACATAGCTAAGCCCGAGTTTAAAAATAGTACGATTTTCAGCGAAAACCTAATTGCCATCGAATTACGAAAGCTGCAAATATGGTTAAATAAACCGATATATGTAGGAATGGCAATTTTAGATCTGGCTAAAACTACGATCTATGATTTTCACTATGAGTACATGATGAATCGTTTTAGTGAGAACTGTGCTGTACACCGATACCGATAGTCTTATATATGAGATTCGAGATCAAGATCCATATGAAGTAATGAAGATTGATTGTTATAAATATTTCGACACCTCAGACTATCCTCTTGATAACGTTTATGGAATTCCTCAAGTTAATAAGAAGGTTCTTGGGATGATGAAGGATGAGAACAATGGTATCATAATGACTGATTATGTTGGGTTACGGTCTAAATTGTATGCAACACGGTTACTTACCTCTGAAGATGATCTAGCAGAAAAACGAAAACGTCTTGCGAATGATGGTTTTGAGAAAGAAGAAATAGACTGTCTAATTCGAAACGTTGGAATAACTAAGAAAGCTAAAGGGGTAAAATCATCAGTTGTGAAGACCGTAATCACGTTTGAAGACTATGAAAATTGCCTTGACACCTTCACACAGAAAACCGTTTCCCAAAATCTAATTCATGCCGACAAACTTCTAGTCCATTCAATTGTTCAAGATAAAGTAGCGTTGAGTCCTGAGGATGATAAGCGATTTATTCTTCCTGGTTCCGATGAAACCTTACCATGGGGCCACTATTCCATTGATGCCTACATGGATGTTGACACCATTATTCCTTAAAGATTTATATAAGAAGTATTGTTATTTTCATTTATTATACTTTTCAATTTTATATTGTACAATAAAATGTTTATTCAATTGTTCTTTATTTTGATCCCCCCCCCCCCATTATCGACTGAGCATGGGTGACGTCATCAGCATGGTGCCCTTATGGCTTTACATGTTTACCTCTTGTCTTCTTCGTATTTTATTCCACTTCAATCCCACCAAACCTTATACACGTAAAAACATATACACTTTTTGCATAACCCCCGTACACCCTTACTTGCGTAATCCCCGTAGACGCTACCCAAACCCCTTCGCTTCTAAACCACCCTCTACCTTATACACATAACAACATACACACTTTTCGCATAACCCCCGTACACCCTGCGTAATCCCCGTAGACGCTACCCAAACCCCTTCGCTTCTTCTAAACCACCCTCTACCTTATACACATAACAACATACACACTTTTCGCATAACCCCCGTACACCCTGCGTAATCCCCGTAGACGCTACCCAAACCCCTTCGCTTCTTCTAAACCACCCTCTACCTTATACACATAACAACATACACATTTTTCGCATAACCCCCGTAGACGCTACCGTCATTACTTGCTAGTATGTGCTAGTATTGGCATCTTTGCACATCCTGTATACGATAATATTCTAACAAATATAATATCGTTTATTTGACTTCAATCTGACCAATAGCAGAGATATGTGCTAGTGCCCTAATGGCATCTTTGTACATCCTGTATACGATAATATTCGAACAATCATATTGGCGTTTATTAGACTCCAATCCGCCAAATAATAACAGAGATATAAGAAAGGCCCTTAGCACTTGCGCAGATCGTCGAAATGTGTCTTTTTAGACCTATATTTAACGGAAAACATGCGCAGTATACGGGAAAAGTAGCTTGGCTACTCCAGCTACCCACGGCCGTTTTGGCACTCTGGTAACAAATAGTTAGCGCCGTTATGGCAATAATGGCAAGCGACACCTGATTTTGCATAACCCCCGTACACCCTTCGTAATCCCCGTAGACGCTACCCTTCCCTCTTCTCTTCTCTTGTATACACCCTTACTTGCGTAATCCCCGTAGGCGCTACCCTCCCCCGTGCTACCCTTCCCTCTTCGCTTCTCTTGTATACACCCTTACTTGCGTAATCCCCGTAGGCGCTACCCTCCCCCGTGCTACCCTTAAAACCCTCTTCGCTTCTTCTAAATCATTGCATAACCCCCGCAAAGAGCGACCCCGCCCGGGCCGTAGCCGCGACCCCAACCGAACCCCCATCCCCCGTGCTACCCTTCCCTCTTCCCTTCTTCTTACACCCTTACTTGATCCCCGCAGACGCTACCCTTCCCTCTTCGCTTCTTCTTTGGCGGCCCGGGCCCCCCATCCCCCGTAGTCGCTACCCCAACCGAAACCCCCCTTCCCCCGTGCTACCCAAACCCCTTCGCTTCTTACACCAAAAATTGCTGACGGCCGACGCATGCGCAGATCGAATTGAGTAAAAAATTACCACGATGGACCTTGGCGATTTCCCATGTTAATTTGCATAAGGAATGAGCCCGAACCGGTGTTGCTCCTTTACTCACACGTAATCTATTTTTCTTTTGTTACAAATTATGGATACATTAATTAACATTATTAGATGCTGATACGAATCTGTCGTATAGTTTAAATCTATCGACATATCGCGCGCTTCAATTGAGATGTCGTTCTTTTTGGTGCTTACTCACATCACTTTATCTCAGATCACCTTAACTGAAGTGATCTGAGATCTCAGTCAAAAAGAGCGCACCAATAGTTGTAGAAGCTGCCGTCGAGTGTTGTTCTGCTGCGATAGCATTTTTTGATTGCATAGAAGAAAAGAGGCAAAGTCCAAAACACTGAAGACACCACTAAAACACGAAACACTTTCATAATCTACACAAGTACACAAAACAAAACACCATAACATACATAATGGCTATGTATTCAAGTAAATTCCGGTTTTCACCACCGAGGCGCTGCCATCTCAATCCAAGATGCCTATAATATCTATACTTCCGACCGTTGGTGACACTGGTTGCCAGCACACTGCTACAAGAAAAGAAGTTGACGTTAACCTATATTTTATGTATGGTAGAAGTCGATGTGCCCATCCCCATATACATATAAATTATTTATATGGATGTGCCTATGTGATAATGTGATAAGAGATTGATAAACATTATTATTTATTTTTAATTTATGTATTTATTTATAAAAGTAGAAAAGAAATAAGCATACATTGTATTCAAAACGTGATTTATTTTAGGTTAAAAATTACATATATAAATATTTGTTCAAAACAGATCGAAAATTGGTTGGGAAAGGGAAAGTAAAATATTCATTTTCCTCAAATGTGTAGTATAGGAGACGATGTTTTTGACAATGAAGAAGAAAAAAGTATTCCCATTACAAAAAATTTAAAATTGTATGATGTTAACGAATTCTTTCAAAATTGAGCATGCTTTTTAAAGAAATAATAATTATATTGGAATGAATTAAGTATGATATATATGTATGGGTCTTTTAAGGCCAGTCCAGACACTACGACTAATTTAAAGACATGTCGAATCAGACAAAAGACATCAAGTGAAAAGGAATGTGTGTATAGTAAAGCGTACGTTTTGCCTAAACGGAATGGGGCTCGACACTAAATCGAAAGACTGAAGATCGAAGCATCATTTTACATGTTGGTGCATGTAGACATGCATAAACACCATTCAATTTTAGGTTAGTTGTTTGCATGTTTGGGATAATTTATCGAGTTGTATAGTATTTTTCCTTATTTGTGACAAGTTGAATGTGTAGTTTATAGTAGATTTTAAGAGGGTTACTGTGCACTGATACCAAATATTTATTGTGCCCCTAGTGTTTATAGTAACTGGAATAAGAAAAATCAGGCATACAATATCCTAATTGATAAATTTAAAAAAATAGATGCATTAGCTAACAAGGAAAGCCATTTTCTGGACCACTTTGTTCTTTTGTTATTCCAACACAAATGGCATAAATTGACCACAGTATTATTTGTTCCATGGTGATAATAGGGAAACTGAAAGTTGTATGAAGTTTGAACAATAAGATTAAACTGTATATAACTGCCATAAATATTATGTTCTGTCTAATAACTTATATGACTATTTTATCCTTCAATTAGTTGTAGTGTCTGGACTGGCCTTTTGATATATGTGAACAAGAATTATTGTTTCAAAGTACTGGATGACTGCATAAATGTTATAACTAAGGAGAGTCAGAGTTAAATGTTATACATGTAGTGAATTTTTTTTTCAATTTGAGCAATAAATTCCATTAGTTAATTTAATTCTTATGCAATAACATTATTTAACCAAAAATTAATCAACATGTAATTTTTAGATTTGATTTGTGCAATAAATGCCGATTGGAAAAACCTCACCTAGTTTTAAGAACCAAAGATGCATATTGTAACAGTTGTTTTTTAACTGCAACTGTTCATAAGTTTAAAGCTTTTCTAGGAAAATCTCATTTAATACAAAAAAATGATAGAGTATTAGTTTGGTATCAAATTGGTCATCCTAGTACATCTTTATTACATTTTTTAAGGTCAGGTCTGGACCTAAGTTCTCCTAAGAAGTTGCGCTTTGAACCGATCATACTTTTTGTTGATGGTTAGTATAAGTATTTAACAAACTCATAAAGTCATTTTGTTTAATAATTTCTTAATTTTAGATCAATACCACATCAACTTGAATGAAAGATTACGTTTATTAGAAAAAGCTAAGCAACAAATATTATTTTTTGGATTCAAGTTTAATACTATTTCATTTGCCGATTATGCTATAAATCCCAAAAATGTATCTGAATTGTTCTCTACTGAAATCCTGCAAGTATCAGAATGTGACAAACAAAAATTAGAAGGTGTTATAAATAAAAAAGCATCTAAAACTCACCAAAAAGATATAAAAGTGTTATTGAGGTAAAAACAACTACTTTTTTCTACAACTGCTATGAAAAGTAGCGTATTTCTCATATCTTACTTAATTTCAAAACCATATATTGCTCACACTGTGAGAAATATCATTTCTCACTGCACTTTGCCCACACTACATACATTTATATGGAGAATCCAGTAGGGGACACTCTATGCCCAGCCAAATTCAGAAACTTATACTCAATGCCCAGCCGTTTTCGGTGGGTGGTCCTCGATGCTTAGACTTTTTCTACAAAACTATTTACTTGTATTCTTTAAATTTGTGCAGTTTTAGAAAATGTAAAGTGTGCAACATGTGGGAAAAGTACTTTTCTCACTCGTGAGAAAAGTTGAACTTTTCCCACTTGTTGCACAATATACTATTTTTATTATTTAATCAGCCATCAGAATACATTCAATCTATAATCTAATATTAGGACCTAAGGAATTTGGAATGATGACGAAACCTCAGGTACATCATTTCAAGTCAATTGGCCAGTTTCTTTTGAGTCTTCTGTAGTCTTCTCTTATCAGTGGGGGTTCTAGGTTTGGGTTTTCGTGGTTTTCAATTCTGTGTGTTGGGTGTTGCTACTTTGTTGTATGATATTATTTACAAATTTTATTTTGAGATCGTTATGAATTGTTTCATCGGAGATGAACTATGGGGCATCTAATATTATTCTTAGAAGTTTAGATTGGCATCTTTGGATTATATTTATGTTACATTTGCTAACACAGCCCCATATATGAACGCCATAAGTCAAAGTAGGTATGATTATTGTTTTGTAGATCAATATTTTGTTTTCCACAGCTAGCTTTGATCTTCTCCCAATTAACCAGTTTATTTGACTAGTAGTTGAGTCGATTTGGTTTCTTCTGATTACTGATAGGAGGCTTATTGGTTGACAGGAGTTTGGAATTAGTTGTAATATTTTCAGTTTTTTTGGCCAATACTTCATTCTTCTTATTTTAATTTTGTCAGGTCCCAAGAATTTGATCACTTCTTTAATTTTTCCTGGAGTGGTGTGTTAGTGGTTGTTGTTCTTCTATAGGTGTATCTAAGTGGTGTTTTATTTCATGATTTGTTTCAACATTGTGGAGTGTAAATGTATTTGAAAAATGAAATGTGAAGAGTTCAGCTTTCTCTTTGTCACTTTTGTCCAGTGTCCTATGTTTGGTGGTTTGGTAGTACTGAGTCTTTGAGCTTTTTGCATTTTTAATAAGTTTCCATATTGTGTGATCATATTGGTTTAGGTTTTTTAGGTAATAGGTAAATTATTCTTCTCTGTATTGTTTAAGCTTAGTTTTTAATTTGTTTGTTAATTGGTGGAAGCTGGTTTTATCGATCGGGATGTGTGTACAGTACCATATTGTTGATTTTTTCAGTCTTACATTTAGGTTTATACTATTTGTCAGTAAATTTCTGATTTCTTCCCTGCTAGTATTATAGCTATGCAATTTTATTTCCTCTTGTTTTGTTATAGCTGCTGAACTGATAGTTACAATGATTGTAGAGTAATCTGATGATAAGTCATGACTAGGATTTATTTCTGTAAAAGTTCATGAAAGACCATTTGTCAAAAATAAGTCCAGAAGATCTAGTATTTTCGCGGGGTCGGTAGGCCAGTATGCTGGATTTCCTGTAGAGATGAAAGAATATTTGCAATTGTGCATCAGATTAGCAAGTTCTCTTCCTTTAGTGGTAGTGATCCGCAAGCCCCATAGAGTGTTTTTGCTATTGTAATCTCTTCCAGCTAAGAATTTTGGAAAATAGTTCCAAGTCTTCTTTTTTGATATTATGTCTAGGTTGGCAATAAACTGCTTAAACCGTTAGTTCCTAAGGTAAAGCTCTGACTTTAATTGAAGTAGCTTGTAGGTGGTTTTCTTCATATTTTGGTAATTGACAATGTTCAATAGTTTGTTTTATTATAATAGCAGTTCCTCTATGCGCAGTACCATCTGGGTGTTTTGTATAATATGTTTTATAGTTTCGAATGTTGATATAGCTTTCAGCTGTAAAATGAGTTTCACTAATAAGTAAGATATCGACATATTGATCTCTCAGAAATATAATTACCTCATCTTTAAGCTTTATTGCCTTCCAAATAGCTATTATAAAAAATGGTTTCCATTATTTCAATTTTTATACGAGCATATTGCGGACTGAGCTATTTTGTTGCATAAGTTGATTAAACATTTGTCTAAATTCTTCTGAGAATTTAGTTAGTGCGATATCTTGCACAGTATTCTTGCTGTTGTTAGCTGCACTTGCATAAGTTGTATTGTTGTTCATGGCACTATTAGTTAAAGTAGTTTGTGTTGGAGGTACATTGTTGGGGTGAATGTTTTGTATATATTGTGTCCTTTGTGTTATCTTTCTACTTTTCATTAGATTATGGTAGTATGTACAACCTCTATAATTCGCAGGATGTGGCCCTCCGCATAGGCCACATGTTGCTGGAGCGTCTTTGCTCTTATTGCATGGCCATACAGTTGACATCGTGTTCATTGTATTATAGTTTTTGGTTTATTGGTAGGTTCTATTTCAACTAATTTATTTTGCAGAGCTTTTATCTTGTAATTTTCTACTGGTTCCAAGTCTACAAAAAAACAGATTTAAAGGTTCTTTAGTTTGATAATGTCTGGTATTAATTACGTTTATGACTCAGTGTCCATTTGCATTTAGTTTGTATGTTATATTTCTTAACTCGACAGTATGATGTAGATGTTTTATACCTATTCTATAGGCATGTTCTTCATTCGTTTGATATGAGTGAAATTGAACTTTTTAAAATCAGTGACGGTTTTTCAACTTTATTATTTTCAACCTCTTCTGAATTTCTTTTTTCAACATTTTCTTTTGATAATAAGGTATATTTGTTGTTCGTAGGTATTTCAGTATCAGTCAAACTGTTTTTCTGTAGGTTTTATCTAGTTTTCTTCTTTTTTGTTCTTTTTACTACTTGCCAGGGTACTGTTTTGTTTCCTGCCTTCTTTTCATCCATTTCCACTTCTTCATCTGACGTGGAATAAGTTCTGCACAGTTGATGTAGTTATTTGTTGGTTTTGGGCGTGTAAATCATTAATGCGTACTGATTTTGGCTGGGTATTAATATTTATCTGATAATATTTTTTTTTTGTAGAAGACAATTATTGCTAGATGCAGCTAAGCATTATCAATGCAAATTTGTATTTACACCTGAAATATCTGCAGAGGTTGCATCCAGCCTGCTATCAAATATATCACTTGGAAGAGGTTCCCATGTTGCAATAGATGTGGTAAGGCAATTTCATTTAATAACCCAGCATGACATGATGTATTATTTTATTTAACAGAAAAAGCCTTCAGTTATAAAAAATGTAAGTAAGTCCATCCAAAAACCAGTGCCATTGGGGGGTGGGGGGGTGAGGTTACTCGAAAACGGTGTGTTGAAGTGAAAGTTCTTCAGTACAAAATGAAAGATTGTTAGCCCTTTAAGTGCGGCATGGTCCAAACCTCTACTCTGCTCTCTCATAGCAGACTGTTCTCAACAAGTTGCACTTGCATTGCGGCAATCTTGGTGGAGTCGCTACGTCTATAATATGTTGTTTGAACTATTACTTCTCGCCACAAAGCGAGATGCATAAAATAGTGGATCTTTTTTTTAGATTTTCCTTTAATGGGAATTAAAACCACAGTGAATTGTAAAATATCTCTTTATTTTACTAACGTTTCAGTTCTCAAACCTGGAACCGTTTTCAAAGTGATGTAAGACGATATTTTTAATTGCCTTATGTCAGACAATGATTTCTGGAGTGAAAAATGTTTCAAAAATATCTATTGGCATCGAAAATTTATTCAGGTTACCTTGGTTACAACCTGGATTTGAAACATCAAACTCAAATTTTTTTGTTCAATATTTCATTGTTTGCAAATAATAAACTGTTGAATATTTTCCTCCTTTTCTACACTGGTCACTTTCAACTCTACCCTCATTGTCACTTCTTTCCAGCAACACACAATTATTATCCTCTAAATAGTTATCGTGCATGGTCTTGTGAGGTTTGTTTTTTCGATTAGACTGGGACTTAAAGTGAGTAATTTTATAAACAATTTCGTTAACATTTTTAGTCAAAGTTCGATTTAAATTCAGATTTCGAACACACTAATTACTGTAAACAGTTTATACAGTTTTTGTTAAATAGATAAGGAATATTCATGTGTTTTAGTCAAACAATGCCAGTCTGAGAACTTTGCACCCAAGGAATTACCGGTAAATCGCCCGGTCTGAAATGTTGTGGTGGCTGTCAGAAATTCTATCACGCTAAGTGTGTTGGTTTAACTAAGGCGGACGTGTCATGATATCAGACACCGGGTTTATCCTGGACCTGTACTAATTGCAGAAGTTCTGCTGATTTTCTTAAAAGACGTTCAGTCATCGTCATTGAGGAGGTTTCTGATGACTTTCCATTAGAAGAAACCTCTTCATCACTAACGTTAAACATTTTACATGATATCCAGAAAGATATGTCATCAATGAACACTAAATGTGGAAATTTGTTGCAGTCTGTCAACTTTTGTAGTAATGCTATCACAACTTTTGAAAATACTGTACCACCTCTCACTACTAAGATTAAAGAAGTCGAGAGATTGACACGAGAAAATTTAGACTTAAAGAACGATGTGAAATGTTTAAATTCTCGAGTGGATACATTGGAGCAACAGCTAAGGTCTAATGAGGTTGAGATATGTGGAGTCCCTTTTAGAGGTAAGGAGAATATCTTAGATATCGTTTCCATGATAGGCTCCGCAATCGATCTTCCATCTCTGACTTTGATATTGATTACTTTTACCATTCCTCGACTTCTCGCACAGATCTTCCCAAATCAATTATTCTGAAATTCTCTAAGAAAATGAAAAAAAAATATGCATTTTTGGCTGCAGCAAAAGTTAAGCGTCGTCAAAATGGAAGCATTGCAGGATTGAAAGTAGCAAATATCTCTGACATTATGTATCAATGAACACTTGAGCTCAAAAAATAAAAAAACTACTTCGAGAAACCAAAATAAATCCAAATAATTTAAATACATTTGTACAAGAAATTGAGTCATATTTGTGGGCAAAGATGACAGATCTCAAATAATAAAAATATCTTGTGATAGCGATATTGAAAAATTGGCTTAAACGTCAATTAACTTTGTATTCACAACCTAATTTAGATATTTTTTATCACTGATATGGCGAATGTTTCTATGCTTATTTCTTATATGAAAATGTCTGTGGACTAAATTCAAAAATTGCCACTATATTTCAAAATATGCATCCGTATTTAGTGAAGAAATGTTTTCATCATACGAAGTGTATCGACGAGATAGGAAAACAAGTTCTTCCACAAAACATACAGGAGGTGGTGTCCTCATAGCCGTCTCCGAAGAACTAACTAGTTATCCCGAGGATTCTTGGCGGTCCGAAGCAGAGGATGTATGGGTCAGCATCATCCCTCTTAATGGACTTCGAAAGGTGCATATAGGGTGTGTTTACATACCTCCCAGAGACATGGCTACATTAATTTTTTTCTGTACTAAGCTTATTGATATTTACTTAAATGATATTAACGATGCTTTTATCATATGTGGAGATTTCAATATTCCTGAAATTAAATAGTTATTGACCGAGGGAGATTATTTTAAGCCAAATAATTACATTCATCCTAGATCTAGCTTATTTGTCGACACTATGTCTGGTTGATATAGTTCAGTATAACCCAAATGTGAATATATCTGGTAACACTCTAGACCTCATATTTAGCAGTAGTTTTTCAATAAAAAATGTACTTCTTTCTTCTAATCCATTAGTTCTCAAGGATCAGTACCCACTACCTTGGAATTAAATGTGGATATTCCTTTTAATATTTGTGCTAGAGTTGCTAATCAATATCGTTGGAATTTTAAGATGGCGAAATTCCCGAAAATTTACCGACTTTTATGTAGTGTTAACTGGGTAGCTAAATTTCATTCAAACGATATAAATAAAACAATATTATTGACCAAATCATTCACTTACATGTACCTCAATATCCCTACTATTATAAAAAATACCCTCACTGGTCCGCTTCTTCTACAATAAAAGTAATTAAAGAAAAATTAAATTTCACTGTCGATGGAAGAAATACAATAATAATTTAGATTCCTTAACATTCAAAATTTTACGAGGCACAACAATACATATGCACCCTTTTTAGGGCGTCGTTTATAACCCTTATGCAGTGCTCAATATCACTACAGTAGGGTATCATCTGCAAATAAATGAATTTTGCTCTCCCTTTGTAAGTAGTGATTCTAGTAACTTTGGTAATATTTATACTAACACACAACTGAATATTTCTAACTACTCTATTACTCGTGAAACTATTGATAAAAAAATTGAAAATTTACAATAAAGGTCCTGGGCGAGATGAAATACCTACTGATTTTATTAAAAATTGTAAAGAATCGCTAATAGAGCCATTATTTTTGCTACTTAATAAATATCTCAGTTCAGCTCAATTTCCTGATAAATGTAAAACAGCCTTATATTGGATACATTTTTATAACAAGAATAGAGGTGAAGAAAGAAGGATAATGATGAGTATGAAGGAAAGAAATAAAAATGATAATTATTATTATTATGAAGAAGAAGAGGAAACGAGTGGAGTTATTATGGATTGTGAGGAGAAATATCAAATTATAAATAATTTAATGAATAGGTATGAGAAATTAATGTCAAAGAAACAGAGAATAGCAGAAAAGTATGTGCATAGATTGGAAGTAAGAGGAATAGAAGATTTTAAAGCAAAAACAAATCCAGCACCATACTAATTATTTTTTAAATGTTGTATTGTATTATAGACTTCGAAATAAATAGCTAAATTTTTTGTATCTAAAGTGTGTATTTTGTGTAAGTGGTTTTGGACTGTTAGTGTTATGTTGAGATGGTGTTGTGTGTTTTTCGTGTTGTTAGTGAAGTTGTTTTGAAAATACTCTCCGAAGGCTTCTGCGATTTTGGATTTATCGGTATATGTTTGTCCATTTGCGACAACTTTTGTAATTTCGCTATGTTGTATGTCGTATTTTTTTATTTTTTAATTGTCTTGCTATTTTCCTTAGCGAGCTATTTTCTGGTGTAAGTTTATCTAGGAATAGGTTTTGGTTTAAGGGTGGTTGCGTTGTTTCTGGAGTCTACAATTAAGTTTTGCGAGTTCATGATTATGTTAGTTCAAATATTTTGGTTTTCTATTATGTCTGTGATTAATAATTGTTCATTTATGTATTTTCTGTATTGTATCCAGTTTTGTTGTGGTGTAATTGTGTACTTTTTTTGATAGTGTTTGTAAGTCCTGTGTTACCTTTAATTCTCCGGTTTATAATCATCATGAATAACAAGCATATGAATATTAATAATTATCTTGTATTTGGCAAAAATGCATGTAGTAAAAGAAATTTATTTTAGCAATGAAGAAATTTGTTCGTTGTCTTTCCTTGAAAATGATGAATTAGTAAACGAATTTTGTGGTCTTCTTTTGTTCAGAATTATTCTTCCCGGTGCTAAAAGGTAACCACTATTAGAATGTATTATTTTTCAAATTTTCTTCTACATGAATTGCCACTAAAAACAATCGGGAAGTTAAGGCTTCTAAAAATTATTAATTCATCTAAATATTATATTATACAATAAAATTTATGTACTACAAGTTATATTAGAAATACTTTATGTTTACATGTTAAATTGTAATTAAATTATCAAATGATCAAAAAATAAATCTATACAGAGAGAGAGAGAGAGAGAGAGAGAGAGAGAGAGAGAGAGAGAGATAAGCTTTATTGTCATGAAAAATTATACAATTTTATGGACAAAGCGAAATAATTTAAAAATAAATAAATATTAAAAAGTATATAAAAAATAATAAAGATATAAAAAATACTGACTATACTAACAATACAAAACAAAATATATAAAAATACAAATTTAAATTAATAATTATAATACAATGTTACCATCGTACATCATACCAAATATTGAACTACGCCGATGTAACTCAAAAGTGTAGCAGAATTGCAGAATTCTGCCACTGAATAATAAGGTCTCTCAAGCAGAAACGCCGTTGTCAATCTCCGGAACCTATTAAATGTATTTGCCACTTTGAATTCTAAAGGTAGCTGATTGAATAGTTTTTTGGCATTGAAGGTGATGGAATTTTTTACCAGATTAGAGGTGGGTATTGTTAAGTAGATATCGACATTTTTTCTTCTAGTAGAGTAACTATGCCTCTCAGTTAAATTGTCAAAGTGTTTGGGAACCAAACAAACGGATTCCAAAATGAATAGAGTAGGAAGAGTTAAAATTTTGTATTTTTTAAAATAGAATTCGCAATGCGTCCTACGACTCAAACCATAAATGTAACGAATTGCTTTTTTGTAGTTTGAAAATAGATGTGAAGAGGTGCAAACTACAAAACTCCAGAAAGGCAAGTCATAGCAAAGGTGCGATTCGAACAAAGAGTAGTAAGTTGTTAAAGCTGTACAAGAATCAAGTTGCTTAGACACAACTTTAATGGTAAAACAAGCCGAGGATAATTTTTTCGCTAAAATCTCTACATGTACAGACCTTAAGGGCACTGTTAATATGGAGACCAAGAAACTTAATCGAATTTGAAGATCTTATTACGTCATTGTTAAGTTTGAGAGGTTGCAAAACTCCTTTGTAAGATAAAACTAAAGTTTTCTCAGTGTTAAAACAAAGCCCGTTCGAGTCAGACCGGGACTTAATAGTAATGAGATCTTTGCCTATGGTAGAATGTAAAGTTCGTATATCTGAACTGCTCCAGGTTACACTAGTATCATCGGCAAATAAAGTGAATTTACCATAAAGTCGTAAGTCCTTGACATCGTTAATGAATACCAAGAAAATAATTGGACCTAAAACTGAACCCTGGGGTACACCACTGGTAACTGGTAAATTTTTCAAAACTTTTCCATTTGCTCGTAGCAGTTGGTTTCTACATTCCAGGTAGGATTCCAACCATTTTAAAAGACATTCCAGGTAGGATTCAAACCATTTTAAAGGAATACCACGGATGCCATAATATTCTATACTCCGTTTTTAAAAGGCATGGAGTAATAAAAGCTCATTAGGTATGCAAAACCGATACAGGGTGTATAATAAAATATCTCCGAAGTTTATCTAATTTTGTACTAAAATTTCTCATTTGTTACGAATTTCAGGTAGACTCTGTATTCGGTTGGGTCGCCTATTGTATTGAAAGGGTCGCTCTATTGTATTTGAATGAACAAATAAACAATTTAATCCTCAGAGGCGTGCAATCAGGACAAAACAAACTTGGTATATGAATATGAAGGCACTATGAAATTATAATTACGAAAACTATTGAAAAGAGTTCACAATATCGATTCATTAAAAACACATTTTTTTGTGTTCCTACGAGTAAACAATAAACATAAAATATTATATAAAAAATAGCAAATTTTTTTGCAGTAGGTATCAACTTTACTACTAATAAACCGTTTACAATAGGAGAGGAAAAAAGAAAAATGCAGGAATAAAGTACGAATCAATGTAATATTTATAAAAAAAAGTCTAACAAATAATAGTAATAACTAACACAAAAACTAGTCTATATATCAGAATCAGACGATTCTGTTGAGCTTCTATTATTAACATTGATTATAAATGGTTCAATCATGTGTTCACTTATATGATCCATTTCCCACATATTTAGTTCTTCTTGTATCACGTGTTCAACACATTTCTTCCAGTTTTCTTTGGTTACGTTACCTAACGCGTCTTCGAATAAAACTTTTACGTCACTCATTTTGAATGTCGTATTCTTTCTTGAAACTTCCCCTTTCACTTGGGCCCATATTAATTCTATGGGATTGAGTTGACAGTGATAAGGAGGAAGCCTCAGCACCGTTATACCACGCGCTGATGCCATTTGATCTACAATGTATCTACTATATTTGTGTTTATGTGAATTGGCCAGTTGCAAGAGCTCATTTTTCAGCGGGATATCTGGGCATTCAATTTTTTTCGAGGTTAGCCAATCGTGGATATCTTGTTCACGCCATGCAGTTGAAGGTAATTTCTCCACTAACCTGGAGTGATAACTTGCGTTATCCATAACAATGACTGAGCCCGTTGGAATTAGATCTAACATTTGTGAGAAATATTCTTCGAAAACGTCTGCATCCATATCTTCATGATAATCTCCGGTTCGCTTCGACTCAAAGCACAACAATCCACCTTTAACAAAACCTTCGGCACTTCCGATATGAGTAATGATGAGTCGACGTCCTTTTCCTGCTGGTGGATTGAGGCATGTTGACCACCCTTCAAGAGCTGTCTGCCTCCGACTTTTGACATTCGTGTCTTGCATTGAAACAGTATGACCTTCATTTAACCAAGTCTCATCCAAATAATAAATTCGTTTTTGATCTAGTCTGGCTTTCCGAATATTGCGCAAATAACTCCTCCTCCAAATGACAATGTCGTCTCTATCAATCAACATTGCGTTCCGATAATTTTTTTTATATTCAAATCCAAGTTCCTTCAAAATTTTCCATAATGTACTTCGAGGCATTTTCGGAAAATCTGATCTTGAACCGAAGCCATAATTTTGGAGAGAGTTGGGATCTCTTTTCTAAAGAAAAAAGCATGCACCTTACGCCTTATTCCATTCTTCAAGTCGTCATCCATTTCAAGTTTGGGTCGGCTTGGGGACTTTGCTGGGGATGTGATGTTTCCATTTTTTTTCTCCTTCATCAAATTATAAATTGTTGTTTTTGAAACACCCATCATTGTTGCAGTAATTTCCACAGTTTCATCAACACTTCCTGTCAAATTCATGATTTTTCTTCTAATTTCTTCGTTCTTCAACGAGGAATAGCAATTTAATATCAGATTTTTTTCGTTCAGCGACGATGGGCCAACTTTAGGTCGCTTAGATGGTGATAAATCCTCCATATATGGTCGAATTTGGTTGGAACACTATATAGTTGGAAGGTGTAGTTAGGTGTTTGTCTCGTGTGATGAGAAGAGAACTTGTATAGATGAACAAAAATAAACACCAGTTAACAATAACGGTAAAAAATAATAACAAATAACAGTAATAATGGGGAAATCAATCAACACAGCAGTTTCTCCAAAACAGATGAACTGTAAATTGAAAATATTCAACCTTTCCCTTACTTTTATAGTTGAAAAGTTCTAGTAAGTACATTGTATTATGGGGGCATTTTCTTAGAACTGAAAAGACTATATTTCACAATAATAAAACCATTTTTGAGCTACCTGTTTGTCAAGTTTCTTCAATTACCTGCTAATTGGGTGAAATAATCGGCAAATGGGGTTGGTTTGGATATACTCGTATATATGTACTTGAATAAAATTGTTATTAACATTTATTTTATTATTTATTGTATGTAGGATTATAACTACCTGGAGCTTAGTGGAGGGACTCGTCTACGCCCTTTAATACATAATAATAAATTTTCTGGAAAATTGATGTCAGTGATATAATCCACAGTTTATTATATTATTGATAATTTAAAATTTCATTTTAAATAATATTACAAAACGGTTATTTTCGGAAATGAGATAATTTTAGAAGCCTTAACTTTTTTTAAATGATTAAATGTGGTACGCCTATGGTTCCGGCCAAAATGAGTGATTTATTACTCTATGCCTTTTAAAAACGGAGTATAGTTTGTTTATCAAAATTTCATGATCAACACAATCGAAGGCCTTTGCGAGGTCACAAAAAACGGAAGCCGTGAAGTTTATTATTAAGAGGGGTATATATTTCATTAAGAACAGAAAACATTGCGTCATTAGTACATTTATTAGGTAGGAAACCGAATTGTTAGAATTTCAAGATTTTATATTTGAAAAGAAAAGGCAGTAGACGGTTCTTCATTAGTCTTTCAATTATCTTCGATAAGATTAGTAATAAGGCAATAGGACGATAGTTACTAGTATTCTGTTTCTCGCCACCCTTGTGGAGGGGAGCAATTATAGCTGTTTTTAGACAGTTAGGAAAGAGGCCTTTTTCAAAGGATTCATTGATTAGAGAACATAAAACGTTAATCACCGCATCTGGAATATTCAAAAACAACTTAGCTGATAACCCGTCAATGCCACAGGAAGTTTTGTTTTGAATGCTGAGTATGGTTTGCATTAGCTCAAATTTATCTGTTGCTTTAAGGAAGAAACTATCAGTGATTCTTTTAGAAGGAACGAGGAAAGAAAGAGCATCACGACTTTGAGATATTTTGGAGCTAATATTCTTACTAACGATTATTAAATCATTGTTAAGTTCGTCTAGGTCGAGTTCAATGAAGTTTCAGGAACGAGTTTTGTTCCTTAAATTATTGATAACAGACCAAGTTTCTCTCGTGGACTTTTTAGCTGTTGAGATGCGATTGTTATAAATAATAGTTTTGTTTAATATCTTTGATAGTTTTACGGTACAATATTTTATAGTTATTGATATAATTGAGTATGTGAAGATTGTCTGTGAATTTTTTAATGTACATGAGTGATCTCATATTCTTAGATGAAGTACGTGTTCCTTTCGTAGACCATGATGTTTAGTTTTACGAGAGCGAAGAGGAAATGATGTATTGAAGCACCTGATAATTTTATTAATAAAGTCCAAAAATTTAGAGTCAATATCTTCAGAAAGATCAATCCAATCAATTGCTAAACATAAATTATGAAATTTGGTGAAATTTTGTTGAGAGAAAATCCTCACCAACTGAGTGTTTTTCTTTAGAGATTTACGAGGTGATACAAATTCGGCGAAAACTGTTTCATGGTCAGAGAGACCTGAGTTAATTACTAAGTGATTCACATCATGGGGTAGAAAGTCGGAAACTATGTAATCTAAAATTGACGAAGTTGTATTAGTAGTACGAGTTGGTGAATCCACGTGCATATTTAGATCAAACGATTCACCAAAGACCTTTGAGTGGCACAATCATTAGTAAAGTCAATATTAAAGTCACCGCATAAAACTTTCTTGCTCTTAACAGTCAGAGCGTCAAGTAAATTTAGAAGTTTCTCAAAAAAAGAATGAAAATTTGATTTAGATGGTCTGTAAATACAAATTATATACAGTGTGTCCAATTAAGTCGGAACCATATGGAAAACGTTTTTATTATTAGTTTTGTGAAGAAAAGTTATTCTTCATAAAAAGTTGTGCATGGTTCAAAACCTGGAACGCACTCATCAGATATCAAAATTTGTTAGTCGTAAACGAGGTATGTAAAAAATATGAATTTTTGCTCAAGAGTAAAGTACCTTCATTTTTGAGAATATTGACAATTGTTATAAAAAAAAGTTGATCATTATTGAAAATTATTGTCAGATATCCAATATTATCCATCTGCCATGAAAAATTTTTTTTTTGTGTTTATTAACTTCTCTGTATCAGCATTGCCCTGACAAATTCAGGAGATTAACAATTTGCGTATAGAACGATTTGTTATCTAGGATGCACTGACAGCAAACGTCAAATCGCTAGTTAGATTTTATAAAATACAAGAAATGGCGGTTGGGTTAAGTAATGAGGAAAAAATTGAAATAATGTTGATTGTGGGAGATAATTATAAGACTCATCGAGAAGCAGCAGCTATATTTAACAACAGACATCAGAATAGAAATATTCGGCATTCGACAGTTTCAAAAATTATAAATAAATTTAAGACATCTGGAAGTGTTCACAATAATTTTAAGAAAAAACGCCAGAAGATGGTTGCCAGTGAGGACACGCAATTACAAGTGATGTTATCTGTAGTAGAACACCCTAAAATGTCATTGAGAAAAAGAATGAAGTAAGTACAGGTACAATGGCAAATATTATAAAAAATAACAGTTATCATCCATGCAAACCCCAGTTTGTGCATACATTGAAAGATAGAGATTATGACAGACGGTTTGAATTCTGCTCGTTGATACAAGGAGAGTTAGAAGAGTATCCCTTTTTATTGAGAAATATAATTTTAACCGATGAGTCAACATTCACATCAAATGGAACTATCAGTTCACAAAATTGTCGCTGTTGGTGTGACAGTAATCCTCACTTTACCATCAAAACACGAGACCAATATTCATTCAAGACCAACGTATGGTGTGGCATTTACAAAAATAAAATGATAGGACCATATTTTTTTCGACAATCAATGAATAATGAACGTTATCTAGGGTTTTTACAAAATGAATTATACAATGATTTTATTAGCGAACTATCCCTAATAAACCGTCAACGTGCGTGGTTCCAACAAGACGGTGCTACATGCCATACCACAGTAGCTGTGAGGGAATACCTTGAATCGACTTTCAATAACAAAGTAATACACAGACATTCGCATATTTTTTGGCCGACTAGATCTCCAGACTTAACCCCACTGGATTATTTCTTATGGGGCTACTTAAAACATAGGGTTTACCGGAAAATGCCTTTTCAAAATATTGATCATTTGGAAAGGACAATTACAGAGGCATGTCAGGAAATTACTGCAGACATAATCAAGCATGTATTAAGGGAATTTAATAGACGAACCACTAAATGTTTAGAAATAGATGGTGGATATGTTGAGGATTTAGTCAATTGAAACAGAAAATAAATTATTTTACTTCCATTTTTTATTATATTTCGTTCAAATATTGAAAAATAACTATTTGAAGGATTCATTATATTGTTATGAATGTTATTTACTACTTATTAGTTAACTTGTTTATCTTTTCATTTACAAAATAAAATATTATGATATGTATGCATTAATTATTCAATTGCAATGTACATTGTTGCATAACTTAATAATGAACCGAAAGGATATAATGTCTTTCAATAAAATAGCTGATTACAAGATTTATTTATACCAAAAAATATTTTTTCATGGCAGAAGGGCAATATTGGATATCTGACAATAGTTATCAATCGTGATCAACTTTTTTTAATAACAATTTTCGATTTTGTAAAAAATAAAAGTACTTTACTCTTGGGTGAAAATCATGTTTTTGGCGAACCTCGTATATGATTGATAAAAGTTGTCATGTGATGGTTGAATTTTACGTTTTAGATAATGCAAAACTTTTTATGAAGAATGACTTTTTTTCGTAAAACTAAAAATAAAAAAGTTTCCCATATGGTTCCGACTTAATTGGACACATTGTATAAATCCATATTTTTGTTGTAAATTATGGAAAATTCAAAAGTATTTTCTACTTGTAGAAAATCATTTTAATACAGCCAAGAAGTCCTTGCCAGAAGATAAAATTAGGGTTCCACAGTAAGCTGAATTACTCCTGTCATATCTACTAATAACTCGATATTTTTCAATAAAAACAGGTTCGTTGGCTTGTAGCCAGTGTTCAGTAATAGCAACTGTCTGCGGGAACCCCAATTCCTCCAAAACCAAATACAACTCGTCCGTTTTATTACGTATTGACTGAATATTAATGAGACCCATTCTTAATTTACTGTCCTTAAAACTAAGTGAGGATTCTAGTTCCTCTGGACACGTCCTATCAACTAAAAATTTTTCTTGGAAGAATTGGCAGTAAAGTAAAGGCTATTACACTCTAATTTTTTGTAGGTGAGTTCTCCGTTCCGAGGTGATGTAAGTTCTGTAGGTGGATAGATCTTCTTCCACTTCAACTGAACTTATGCCATAAAAATCGTGAAAGTTATAATAATTTGCCCTTAAAGCTATGGGATCAACGGGCAGACCCTCGGATGCTAGAAACACCTTTACACTTGTGGAAGTATAACTTTGAAAACATACAGACGATGGTTGGTCCAGTAGATAGGCGAGGAATAACTTGAGAGATGATAAAATAGCTGGTTCTCTTAATCTAGACATAATATAACGATTGCCTCCAGTAGAGGACTCCTGTGTTAATCTGACCGTAGGAGGAGTCAACGGGTCCAGCGAAAAGTTAGTGTCATTGTGTGAATCTTTTGTAAACTGAAATGATTTATCACACGAAAAGCTGTTTGATTTACATACGGCTATAGCATGTTTGTCAGATGTGATGGCTACTACTACGGGACGAGAAGGATCAGAACTTTTACTTACAGGCCATATTACTTGATTAACTGTCACAGACTGAAGAGAATCCATCGTCGGAGGAGGCGAGTCTTCTTGGGACAATGAAGATTCAATTGACCATTTTAATGAAACTCCAGGTGTTCATACATCATTGTTAAGCAATTTGATAGCAGACGTTTTTGTTAGAAAACCAATTTTAAATGTTGATGTTTTTGATTCATTGCTTGCATTGATTAAGGGAAAGCAACGAATGAATTCTGTAAAACCCAGCTTTTTTATCATGATGTACAATATGATTTGTGGTGAAGCCTGCAGGGAGGTTGTTGACTATTACATAATGCCACCTTTGATTACGGCTAGGGGATAAGTTGTTCGAAACTTCTGGAATACTGGCTACCTCAGGAGATGTTTCAGTTTGTGTGGAGGATGTTGTAATATAGGTGGGACGCTTCTTCTGATTATTGTTAATTTAGGTGTTCATCTCTTTCACGAAATTGGATATGAGGTAAATCACTTTTCAAATTATGCAAATCTTTTTTTATCTCCAGGGATGAGGAATCATGGATATGAATTTTCGTTGTTTCTCCGGAATCGTAGAAAAGCATAAAAGATATGTTGGAGAGATTATGTTTCATATCCCGTACTGGTTTAAACAACAAATCTGGCTTAGTAAACATGTCGGCTATTTTATTGATATTGTCTATCTTCTTTTCCATATGATTCCATTTGCATTCATTCTTTAATAGCATATTGTCTATCTCAGTAGTAGTTGGTACGCTTCAGTTAACTGATTTATACGATTTGCTAGCGAGTCAAATATTTCATGAGGAATCTGATTTTTGGTTAAATCAGAAATTTTATCATTAAGGTATCTCAAATTAGGAGAATCGCAGAGTATACAAAAGAAGCGCAAGTTGTTGAACTTCTTGGAAAGTAGAATTTTTGTAGTAGCTTTGTCAAGTCTTGTACAGCTCATACAGAAATATCTTCGACATTCACCGCTGCATCGAAGCTTATTATATTTATCTTTTTCTAAAAATTCCTTACAGCAATTTTCACATTTGTATCCCGCCATATCTAGATCATGGTCACTGTCGATACTAAACAAAAACGAACTTACGCTAGTTAACAGTAACTAAAATAACAAAAATCAAAACAAACAACAAACACATGTATTGAGTAAAATAAATTCAAAACAAACACAACTGATCGATAAATATAACATATATAAATACTCCATGAGGTTTTTCTCAGTGTGACTACAGACTAGTCATCTGTATGGTATTATTATTATGAACTAACTATAAAAACATTTGTTTTAGGGAATTGATGACAGGGACAAGGATGTAAAAATTGTCAGACCACTTAGACAATTTGATATAAAGGAACTTGCAATTTACAATAAACTAAATAACCTTGAACCAATCTCAGTACAACAAAAAAATGTAAATCCTTATTCATCAGTCCAAGATCTAATGAGAAAATTTGTGGCAGATCTGCAAATTAATTATCCAGCCACTGTTACTACAATCCTAAGAATTGGAGATAAATTAAGTGTAGACAAAAATTGCAAAAAAAAATGCAGTTTATGCAAGGTAAGTATGTGTCCTAAATTGATTTTGTAAATAAGTAAGAGTTTGCTATTTTCATCGGTCACTATCATCACTACCTCTTGTATCTCAGATTAATTTGTATACAATTATAGTACATAATGTTAGTTATAATGCACGAGTATGAAGCTTACGACGGGAGCCGTGCATTATAACCATTATGTACAAGTTGCATACAGTACTTTTTCTATAAGATAAAATTTAATAAAATATAAATAATACACGTATAAATATTAAGAATATAATTTCCATATCTATTTCACTTCTATAACAGGGCGTATCATCATGAAAATTACCCGTTGCATTATGAAAATAGTCGATTTTGAATGGTTGAGAACGTGTATCATTATGAAACCAATTGTATTATGAATATCATGGTCGGATCTATGAAGAAGTCGCTATTCATTTTTTTTGCACAAGCGGATGTAGAAATTGTTAATCCAAGATAATAATGCCAGTATCTAAGCAAGCCATCAAAATATTTTCTTGAAAAAAACATCCTTTTGTAAAATTCATTAATCTGATACTATTACTGCAGATATTTTTGTATTTTGTTATAAATAGGTGTTTTAGTTGTAACTTGTATTATATTGCAATCATTTGAAGCAAAAAGTTTAACCATTTTTTATACCTAGTAAGTTTGTTATCATCTTTCTGGTTAAATATATATTATATTTCCATCAGTTTGATAGATCAGTTGGCTTTGTGAATTAATAAAGTAAATGTGTTGAGTTTGTGAAATATTTGAATTAGGTGGTTAATAAAATAAACTATTAGTTTCTGCGCCGAATTATCCTTATCGTCGCGCCGAATCGGTCTGCGCCGAGTTGTACTAGACCCGGGTAAGTTTGGTCAGACTAAAACAAGGTGTCAGATTATTATCTGTAATTCTGGTAATCATAGGTGAATGCCAAGGGAATAATGCAGCAGCTACAAGGAGTAATGTGGAAGAATATTCCAATCGGCATACACCAGATGGACGATTATTTCTTTCGATTGATCGTCTTTTACGGGGACGGGTAATTTGCGACCGCAATTTGCTGGTAATAGTAGTCATCTTAAAATGGATACAAACGATGAGGAGATTTTAGAATTAATCGAAGAAACCCCTGGAAGCAGTACAAGAGTAATAGCCGCATGATTAGATATTGGTCACATGATGGTCTGGAGAAGATTGAAGGAACAGCAGCTCCATCACTATCACTTAACAACCGTTCAAGAATTACTAGATGAAGATTGTATTAAAAGAATGGGATTTTTTTACCGATGAAGCTACCTTCAATAGAAATGGCATTACGAATCACCATAACCACAAATATGGGTCGAAGAAAATCCTCACACAAAAAAACCGTCTCATCACTAGAGGACTTTTAAAGTCAATGTTTGGGCAAGGTATTGTGAATAATAATTTAATAGGACCAGTATTTCTTAGAAATAATTTAAATGGTGCAAATTACTTGCATTACAAGAGCTAGTGAGATACTGCAATAGCAGACGCCTGCCAATTATAATTGATTGTGATGCCAACGCACTCAATACCGTGTGGGGAAGCACTAACAACAACGCCAAAGGTGAGTGTTTATTATAGTATCTCTTAGGAAATAACCTTAAGACCTTAAACGTGGGGACAACCCCCACTTTTGTCGCGAGGGTAAGAGAAGAGTTCCTGGACGTAACAATTGTTAATGTTGCTACTAGGAAAAATATAAAAGATAGGAGGGTGATAAGCGAGCCATCACTTTCCGACCATAGAATCATCGAATTTAGGATAGAGTGAGATACTACCTCGATTCCTACAATCCGAAATCCTAGAAATACTGAGTGTCCTCTCTACAAGACCAATCTGAAGGACAATTTGGAACACGTCGAAGTAAATGGGGTAAATCACCGGCACTACGACCTGGAACAAAGAGTCGAACAGATCAGTGAGGCAATAATGGAAGCTTTACATTTTAGTTGTCCACTGTTAAAAGCTCGTTCAGAAAAGGATGCTCCATGGTTCTAGTAGTCAGAGGCTAGTTCGAGAGCACCTTGTGTGATTTATTACAAGAAATAACTGCTAGTAAAGCAATAAGAGCTTTGATGGCGTGCAGAAATTTAGCTAGTAAGAGTTGGGGCTGTAACCCAAAAATACTGTGATGGATGTACGCCATGATGTGAGACCAGCAATTACATATGGGGCAATAGTTTGGCATACAAAAGCAAGTCAGTACAGCACGAGGAAGATCCTCGACAAAGTTCAAAGCCTTGCCTGTGTGTGCATCACCGGAGATATGAGAACGTGTCCAACGAGGGCACTTGAGATCATTACAGATCTCACACCTCTACATCTGGTGATGGAAAGATCTGCCCAAGAGGCAATTCTTAGAATATCTAAAAATGGTTCAGTCAATGAGAATATTAAAAATCAGGGAGCCTGGTCTTCTCTAACAAAATACATCTCATCAGTGAATCTTCCCAGTGACGAAATGATCAAGAAAGTAAGTATCGAAAAGAAATTCACTACGATGCTAAACAAGAGGAGAGACTGGGAAAGGGAGTACACCATCCAAACTCTCAAAGAAAACACCATTAGATAGTATACAGATGGTTCAAAAACCACCACTGGTGCAGGCCCTGGAGGATTTGGGCCTGGCACCAGATACTCATTATCGTTAGGTTCCTTCCCGAGCGTCTTTCAGGTAGAAATACTTGCGATCGAAAGATGCGTGGAAATGAACCTAGAAAGAAATTATCAGAAATGTGACATATTGATCCATTCTGATTGTCAAGCAGCTATCAAAGCATTGTGCTTCCATGTTTGCAAGGGAGTGCCGAAGGAAACTTGATGAATTAGGCAAGAATAACAGTGTCTCTTTAGTCTGGGTTCCTGGCCACTCGGGGATCACGGGAAATTAAGAGGCCACTACACTTGCCAGGAAATTAGCACAAACGCCCTTTATTAGCCCGGAGCCTTTCTGTGGTGTAGGAAAGAGGAAACTGAAAGAGAAGCACTCTGACGGTACCTACTGGAACATTCCAAAAAGTTCCTGTGGAACTTTGACACTGCTAGATCCAAAAATTATTTGGATCTCAGTAAAAATAAGCTACATCTCCTCACGGTCTAGCAGAAATTGCCGATTGTAGATTGTGTGGGAAGAAGGATTAAACTCGGGATTACCTAGTTCTAGAATGCAAGCCAACACAAGAAATGTTTCGAACAAGAAACTTGTAAGAGTGAGGATCTACCTCGTTGAAGCCATCCCAAATACTAGAGTTCATTAGAACCCTGGAACTGAAAGGCGAGCTGTAGTAGTAGCGAGAAGCTCTGAGGGGGGGGGGGCACAATGAACCCAACAGTGCATTGTAATCCCGTTAAAATCTAATCTACTTGCAGTTCTTACAAAATGATTTACCAAAGTAAAGGTAAATTTAGGAATAAGGCAAAATATGTGGTAGTTACAAGATGGAGCTCCAGAACATTTTGATAACGAAGTTGGGGAATAGATTTTCGGTCTGTACCCTGGACGATGGATTGGAAGGGACCCTGATGCACTTATTTCTTGGCCAGCCAGAAGTCTAGATCTTGACCCTATTGACTTTTGCTTCTGGAGTTTTATTCTGTTGAAATAATCGACGAACAACAACTGAGGCATCGAATCATTGAAGATGCAAATCGATTGCGTCAGAAGCCAATGGTCTTCCAAAAAATTTAAAATGGTACTGAACGTGTATTCAGGAAAATGGAGGCCATTTTGAACATTTATTATAATAAATACTACACATTTATACATACTTTTTTTTACTTGCGAATAACATGAATACTCACTTTTTGTTACGCACATTTTTTGAAGGATAATGAGAAAGAGGCGGCATCTTGATAAAAACTGGCTTGAACAATTCTTGAAATATTGGAAAAAATCGATTTTTATTTCATACTTTCCAAGGGCTGTAACTTTTTTTATGTGCACATTTACATTAAGGTAAGTTATGATCAATCGAGTTATTTTTGACCCCAGAATACGTGGTTCAATTTATGAGCTACCTTTCTGTGACACCCTGTATAATGGTAATCTTCGAAAGAGAATAAAAAAACGAAATTGTTTCCCTGAAAATCAAAGATTATTTTAGTTTCCATGTAGTATACAATGTAATAACAATAAATCGTACCTGAAAATCGATTCTTCTAATCTTTACAAGTTTTATAAAATTTTATTTGACATCTTTGACGTCTCAGGTGATTCGATTATTGCTTATGTATAAATCACATAAATCCTTACATCTCCCCCCCCCTCCCCCTCCTGTATAAAATTCAAATATTGACTTTGATATTTTCCCTGAAATGCTGTAGGTTCCAAGCCTCATTTTATCTAATGTTTTTTCGATTTAATTTGTTCTCATTTTCAACATATACCAATTCCCCTATGCTGAAATTATGGACATATAATTTCTTATTCGTGGTATTTGTACTATTATCGAAGGCAATTTTCCTATCAATCTCTAAATTATACTTATCTTTCTTTTTCCTTCATTTATTTGGTAAAATTGAGGTATCTTTTCCTTATAATAAATATTTAGGACTGAATCCAGTTACTTTGTGATCAGTATCATTGTATTTTTCGACACAATCATGAGCTATTCTTGTCCATGCATATCTGTTATCTATTTCATTCATTGCAGATCTTGTTTTATTTACTTAAGTTTGATTAAGCCTCTTATTTAAACCATTAGAAAATGGCTCATTTACTGCTGTGAAAATCTTTGTTATATTTTTGTACTTCAGGAAATTCTTTGAAATCTTTTGTATTTATGCCTGGATGCTGATCTGTTAGAAGTGTTCCAATATTATGATCTTTCAGAATATTTTCTATCAGTCTGATGAAATCCTTCGATTTTTAGATTAGATTAGCACTGGGCTGATGAGCTATTCTCTTCCACTCCGCGACTTTTCCAGATCTATTGTGCATGCCCTCTTAATCAGTTAGAGTTTCTTGTCTAGTCCTGTCTTCACTATTAGTCTCCAAAGGCTAGTTGTTAGATCCCCCATATATCTGGAAGTATTTGGTTTTTCTTCTTCCATCTACCAGTTATTGTTCTGCCCACATCTCTCTGAACTCCTGTACTGTAAGAATTTGAAGGGTTGGTGACCTCACAACACTTAGGCCACAATTCGCCCATTGAGCATCTTTCTGAGGTTTAGACTTCCTTCTAGCTCGTCATCCAGCCTACTTGTTTGAAGTAGGCGATAACGTCGCCTGAAGTAAGCTCTGTCATACTGACCTGTGTTAACCTATGCTCGCCTAATACAGAAAATCTAAATTGAGAGTGTCGAACATCCGAAAATAATGTGTTCGGCAGTCTCATATTCCTGCTCACATCCTCTACAATGTGGAGTGTCAGACTGTCCCAGTCTGTAGAGGTGTTTTCCTAGCTGGCAGTGACCAGTCAGAATACCCGTGGCTGTTCGTAGGTTCTGCATGTTCATAGTCACGTATTTTTTGGCTCCTTTGCTATCCGGATACTGTAAGAGTTCCTTGGAAAGCCTGCAGCCTTCTGCGTCGTACCATCTATCCTTAAACATATGAAGGGAGTGTTGCTTTAATAGGTCATCCGTCGCTGACGCCGATAGACCAATGATAGGGCCAGGTCCCAAGAGTTTTTGGGAGGCTGCTTTCCTGGCTAGCGAGTCGGCAATACGGTTCCCTTTCGATTTTTTGTGGCCCTTGATCCAGCCTAAAGTGACTACGTTGTTATTACAGGCTTAGATCAGGGCCAGGTGACACTCCCATATTAGGCCTGATATAATATGTGGTCTGTTCAGGGCTGTGGAAGGTTTTCGACGTGCACTATGTCGAGCTTAGCCTCCTCCCACGGTTTCAGTATTGAAACCGTGTTCTCTAGCCACTCTAGCGTTTCGTCATTGTCGCAGATGACAGATTATTTCGCCATAGTGCGACCGTGACCAAAATGTAGGTGGCTTCCTTTGACTGCCGGAAGCGGTCATAAGGATTTCGTCCAGCGCCTTCATTAGCTGTCTCTTACTGTCCCTTATCGGTAATTATTTGACCGTATGGGTCGGCCTTGTCTATAATAGCTACTCGTAAATATTGGTAGCTGCTTCACTATAGCTCTTTGCTTTGGATTTAGCCTACATCCGTAGCCTCCTTCCTGTGGAAGAGTTCTCCGAGGTTTTAGAACTAATGTGCTTCTTATCCTAGGGGGCGATGTATTCCCGGCCTCTTTTGGAGGAGGAACTGGCATCGCTATCCAGGCTTTTTGGCCGTTGGTGTCAGGTTTGGATAGGGAGGGGCGAGTTTTGATGGTGGTGCCTGCTGCCTTTCGTTTTCCTCCTTGTCTTTGCCCCAGCACCGCAGCCTCTTGTACCTCTACAGCGCTTTTTTGAAGGTGAGTGCTCTCGCCCATCCTCCGGTTTTTATTTTGTATTTTTATGTTTATGATCCATTCTGATCCCACGAGTAGCTAGGAAAGGGTTGTGCCATCCCTGGCAGAGCCCTGCATGCCAAGGAAAGGCTAATTACAAGGTTTCGCCTGGTACATTTAGCCATCGGCACCTTACACCTTAGCTTGGGTTTTGTTGTAGTGTCATTTGGTTGGTTAACACTGCTGTTACTAGTGATCAATAGTATTAACGTATCCAGCAGTGCCACATTTCTCCATTGGGCTGCAGAAAGCTACCCACAAGCAAGCAAATAGACAAACCAACAACAAAATAATGCCCAACTTACAACCAACCCCGCCTCTGACCTTATTATTAGCTGTTATCTTTCACCTATTTGCTATGGTCGAAAATGTTCTTTTACGTTCCTCAGTACTTGCTACTGTTTCATTCCACAGCATCATAAAAGCATTATTAGATAACGCATCATGTATATCCAAATTATAATTTGTAAGCTGGCGTTGGTAAAATACGCCGGAGTGATGTAAAGTGGGACAGAATGTAACAAAAATATTAGGGGGATTGCTTTCTGCTAGCAGTTTGTCTTCACTAATTTGTGCATTCCCTGCTTTAGCACGCACTTGATGAATCTGCACGACTTCTGTCATTCTTCCTCAGTATTTGCAGCACGCAACTGAATATAATGTTTGTCGCAAAATGTGCACGTATCCAGAACGAGGTAACCCAAATTTTAGAATCAGTTTCGCAAATATATCGTTGTATGTTCTGATTGATAATATATTGTTATGCACTGGATATTTTTCACAAAAGAGCTTTTGCATTTTTTTTAATTTAAGATCTTCGTACAGTCTGTCTGTCTAGAGAAAGTCTAAATATGTTCTCTGATGAACCCTTTGACATTTCCTGAAA
This sequence comes from Galeruca laticollis, assembly GCA_963921935.1. Lineage (NCBI taxonomy): Eukaryota > Metazoa > Arthropoda > Insecta > Coleoptera > Chrysomelidae > Galeruca > Galeruca laticollis. The sequence continues at coordinate 105,809,694 of OY998175.1, forward strand.
TAACATGAGGCCGATTTGTCGGGCATCCTCGGAAATCTTTAAGAGTATCGGTGACATTTTTTTGGCAAATTCATATCTTATCTTTCTCGAGAGGTAGATAATAAAAAACTATACACTTATGGCGTGGTTTGGTTGATTTTCTACTTTTGCCATATGGGTTTACCTATCTCAGGACTTCTGAATTTTGAGAAAATGATACGTTTACTGCCCTCTAACTTTCTAGCAAAACATCTCCAGTGACACACAACATTCTGCAAAGAAAGAGAAAATACTCACAATAATATGTATAATTTTTCTTAGAGGCTAATAAAAATGATACACTCTTGAGTACATAGTCAGCACGATACAAGCCACACAACTTCATCTTTTTATTAAACAAAATATAGGAATCTTGCTAACACATGACATTTCAATTCCCGCGCCAAAATAGAGTATTCACAACGTTTTTTAATTACCTCGTCTGACGGAGAAATTGCAAGTATAATCTTCTTTCTTTTACTAAGATATTATTCATCTTTGACTCTAGCTAACATTGACTTATTGTTTGATTTAATGTATTTTGTAACGAAGACGACAAATTTACCATTGACATGATACAAAAAATGCAACATTCACCCAAGTAATCTCATGCGCTACTACTTAAAAAAATATTTTATATGAGGAGATGTTTATTCTATTGGTCAGTTGCTTTAGGTTCCATACAATGTTATTCCATAATTAACTCGATTTCATAGAATAATCGAGCTATAGTTTATTAACGATAAAAAGACGATGACGTTGCAAAACAAAATATTGTGATGTTGCCAAGCTGTAGTTTTTTCCTTTACTTAACGAAAACTAGAAAAGTCAATCTTATGTTAGATTGACAGTTCTTCTTTTTCATTGTTCCGTGCCTCGTAGGGGGTAAGTCAAAAATATTTATTTAAAAATAAAAGGCTTATATGATAGGCTTGATTAATTTAATACAAATATTTATTCATGAAAAACTATGGATAAGATACAAGAAAGAGTAACCAATCATTCTATATTCGAATTAACATTTAATTATTTTAATGACGAACTGTAGGTACTTATACCTTATTCTATGTTCTATAGAACCATATCTTCAAGAGCACTGCAAGGGTTTACGCTAAAAGGAATCAATACAAGCTGTAATCATCTTCATGTAAATTTAAATAGTGTTTCTTTATACAATATCTATTATATTTATTATAATAAAAATAGAATGGAAAAGAAAAATATAGATACACAAAATAAAATTTTGTTACAAGATATAAAAATAAAAAATCTCCCATTTTATCAGTATTATTTATGTAGAGATACTGTGGTCGTTGTTTTAATTTGTGTATTATAAAATAACTGTACATACTTAATTTAATAATAGTTATTAGTGATTTTGAAAAGGTGGAAATAAAGCAAATTGGATAAAAATATACAAAAAATAAAACACAAGATTTCCACTACTCCGCTACAAAATCATCACTATCTTCATCGTCACTGTCAAAATTAATGATAAGTGGAGGCACATCCTGTCTATCAAATACTACTTCTGTATCTCATACAATTGTATAATTTTTTCAGTGTGCTCTACTGTCTTTGACCAATCAGGAGTCACTTTTTCTAAAGACTTTTTCCATACACCTATTGCTTGTTCTGTTGAAGAACCATCAGTTCCCACATGATCTCTATAAAAAAATTTAACTATGCCCCAAATATGTTCAATTGGGGGAAGTCGAAGCACTTTGTGACCATATTTTTCAGATAATATGTCAGCTTCATATACTGTTGGTGGTTTATTCCTACAAAAATGCATATATTTAAACAAAATAAGTTATATAAGTATTACCATAATATATTGAAAAATGTTTATATCAACTTACCGTTGTGAGGAAAGTATTTTCAAAAGGAATATCATTTTGTATCAACCAGTTCTGTATATCAGCCTTTTTGGTAGCTGTTGTTGGTACTTTATTGATCACTGTACTGTGATAACTTGCATTATCCATTACAATTGTGGCAGGTTCTTCCAAGTTCACTAAAAGCTGATATTCAAACCAATACAAAATAAACGGTTTTAAAGATTAAAACTAACTTTTCCGCACATGTGGCCCTGAATAATATTCTATCATAAAATTGTCTCTTGTGTACACTTCGGGGGATGTATCGTGCTAACAAACAGAAATTTGTCCAATTATAACCAAAAATGTAGTATATCTGGATTTATAGGACCCGCTGTACTCGCTCTAGTCAGCTGAAAATCAATAGGGTACATCTGTAAGGCACCTTGAACAATATTCTATCATGAAATTGATCACTTGTATACACTCTGGAGGCTGTATCTTGCTAACAAACAGAAAATTCTCCAAAAATTACAAAAAATTGGTACTTCAAGTACCATAGAACCCGTTGTACTGGCTTTAGTGAGATGAATATCAATAGGATTCAGTTTTGAGACGCTCTGAATAATATCCAATCATAAAATTGGTCACATGTATATACTCCGAGGCTGTATCATGCTAACAAACTGAAATTTCTCCAAAAATAACAAAAATATCGTACTTAAAGTACTATAGCACCTGTTGTACTGGCTCTGGTGAGCCGAAAATCAATAGGGTTTATCTCTGAGATGTCGTGAATAATATTCAATGATAAAATTGGTGACTTGTTGAACTCCGGAGGCTGTATCGTGCTAACTAACTGAAATTTCTCAAAAAATTACTAATATGTCGTACTTCTAGTACTACAGCACCCGTTGTGCTGGCTCTGGTGAGCTGAAAATCAATAGGGTTCATCTGTGACATGTCCTTAATAATATTCAATCATAAAATTGGTGACTTGTTGCACTCCGGAGGCTGTATCGTGCTGACAAGACATGTAACGAAAAGTGGACGACGACGACATACACACAGGATTTTTTTTCTAAAAACCGTTTTTTTGGGTTGTTGTTGATGGAAAACGTAAAAATAACTCAAACAATTTTTTCAAATTTCCAACTTTTTTGGGGTAAACCAATACTTTTCTCGCATGTTAAATAGGTTGGGCGGAAAAGTAAAATGTTCTCGGTTCATTTCATCGTGATAATCACCATCTTGTATTTTGGAAGAAAAAACCATCCCTGCTCCAGGAATAAATCCAGAAGAGGAACCAGCATGCAATACTATATACCTACAATAAGGAAATAACAAATTACTACTAGGTTTCCTAGATAGACTGCATAGCTCAAAACAACTATTAATAATTATATAGATTTAAATAAAATAGTGTGACTAGTAAATATTTGAAAAAGTCTTAAAATGGCAGGAATGTTAGTACATCATAAATTAATTGGTAAATTTTATTATTCAATTACCTTGGACCACCAATTTTGGTTTTTTTCACGCTTCTATAACTAGAATCTTGCCAATAACGTTTAACAGTACCGTCTTTAAATATCCAGGTCTCATCCAAAAACACACATTGATATAAAACTTCCCTTTTTATCTTGACATATTCATGTAGAAAATGTACACGTTTTAATGCAATATGTGGCAACTCCATTAAACCACGACGAGGATCATCTTTTTGGTATTTGAATCCAATATTTTTCACTATCTTCCAGAGTGATGTTAATCAACCATTAAAGAGTTCACGCTCCTGGAGTTTGTCTCTTAAAGTTTTCAAAGTTACGTGTTCCTCTGAAAAATATTGTGAATCAAATAAAACAGTAAATTCAATATACTCACTGTTTCCATACATTTCGTATATAACATTTCGGAAAGCATTTTCATCAAAGTTATCAATTTCAACAGTAGGTTTTATGCGTTGTCTCTTTTTAGGTGGGCTTTTAGGCTGTTCACCTCTATTATGCTTGGCGGCAATACGGTTAACAGTGGTAACGCTAAGTTGTAAAGCTTCTGCAACTCTCTACAATATAATTACTTCAATTTATGAAAGAATAATATATTATCAAGTTTAATTAACCTAACCTAACACTAAAAACATTTAATCATTTACATTTAAATATGTAACAATAATATTAATAATGATGAATACAAATATCGAATACTATTACTTACGTCTCTTACAGCAGTAAGCGGGAGAAGCGGGCCCTCATTTCGGCATTCTCGTTCAAAATAGCTCAACAAAGATGTTACCATCTCTTGACATTTTCTGTTCAACTGCTTCGTCATTTTATTAACCACACACTGCAGATGTGCCTAAATAATTAGTTATGAAAATAACTGTTTTTTTAATCTTAAAGAAGCAATGAATTTAAAAGCACCAAAAAAACTTGTAAATATTAGATGATGATCGAATGTCAATAAACGTCAAAACAAACTGGGGAATTTTACCAGTTGATTTGACAACGTCTTGAGGTTTTGCCAACCCGTTAGCTGTAAATTGCCCTGGCTGTTGAGGATAAATTGTATTCACGGTTGGTAAATTAATATTTATTCTGATAAGCAGGAAAGTAACTAAAAATGACATCATCGTCTTTTTATCGTAAATAAACTATACAATGTTGTTCGAGTCGACACTTCAATTGTAAATATTAATAGTGGCTAATCTTTATTTTTCTAATCTCTATTTATAATTATGTAACCAAAAGCTTTAGATCAGAAATATTCGTGATTGCAGCTTCAGTGTCGTTGTATAATAATTGTTAGATCTACTTGGGATTTGTAGGTAATTCGCTCTTTTAGAAGGGATACTTTGAGCCACTTTAAAATTGACTGGTTGCGACGATTCATTTGGAGTTAGTTTGATTACCATATAAATTAGTGAACATTTTTAGAACTAATGCTATATTAGTTTTCATCGTATGTTTTATTTTTGTCAAATTGTATTTCACATTTCAGGGACCAATACCTGCGATAAATGACCAACTTACTTCACACCAATCGACAACTTTTTCTCATTTGGTATCAACTGAAAAGCCAGATTATACAATTTCAAGACAAGACCGGTATCAAAACATATTGAACATGTTTGATGAAAGAGTAGCAGATAAAGAAGATATATGTTATGCTTGTTCCAACATTACAAATAGTATAAAGTGTAATCAATAAATTTTTTTAAATGTTTTCTTTGTTTTTAGTACAATAATTTAGTAAAACACACTGAACTTTGTTTATATCATAAAGTGTTCGGCAATACTAGTATTAGACCATGATTGTGGTTTTCTTTGGAAAATTCAACGTACTTTGCACGTTTGTGAAATTGTAGAAAATGCGGGTTGATACTATTTTTGGTTTCCTATAATATATAGTTTTTTATAAAGTAAATGAATTGCATACTCTGGCTAATGTATAGAACATATACAGAAAAAGTAACCCATCATTGGAGGCTCGTAAATATGTGACGTCGATTGCAACTAAAATTGGTCACTACGTATATTTTTTTTATTTTTGAAAACTTCAGAATTTTTTAATGTAATATTCCATATAGAATGTTGGGAGCATTACGAGGGAACATACGTTTTAGCGTCAATGTGTTAGAAAGAGACAAAATACATACATAAACTCCGTGTATTACTCTTCTTCGCTAACAGGATAACATAACATGCGGAATAAGTCGTATTTTAATTTGTATTAATAATAATATGTGTTTCCAAATATCTCAATTCTTATTTTTCGCTAACAGGATCTCATAAAGTGGAAAATACATGCCCACAACGCCAGCGTGTTACAAATTCTTTGAAGGTACTAACAGTATTGCCAATTTTCATTGTATATATTAATTGTAAAATGCATTGTTCAACATGACAACAAGTTATAAGAAGCTTTTAATTATGATAATTCAAGAGGTTGTAACAGATCAAGATCATTAATCCCATCTATGTGTTGAACATTTTATTGTAATGCTGGAAATTGTTCTAGTTTTCAGTTTGAAAGCGGTTAAAACCTTTACTTTTTTTCATATTTGGCAACGTGAAATTGTTCTCGGAACATCTGCTGTGGTTCGAATATGTTAGTAAAAAATGTTTTCGTATCTTTATCGTTTGTATGCAAATGAGAACGAATTCTCTGTGTAAACACACACAGTACAAATTAAAAAGCGTTTTCGAAAATAAACATAAAATCGAATTCTAATGAAAATGCCTACAATTTTCAAATAAAAGTAATACTCTGATATGTAATAAATTAAAAAATAAAACTTCTTAATTCTTCAATGAGCTTAAATCAAATGTTCGAATAAACCCCTGTTTTGAGCTAAACAGTAACAGAGACGGTTATAAAATTCTTGACGAACACGTATGCGCATTTCAGGTGTTATTTGCAGACAAATTTGTAAAATTTGTTCCCTTAGTTCATTTAGAGAAATGGTTCTGTTTTCCTGGAATCCATAAATTCTCGATTTTACATAACCCCAGAAAAATAAATCGTTGGGAGCCAGATCTGGAGATCTCGCAGGCCATATAATGTTACCATTCGTGGAGATTATCCGATTGGGAAATTGTGTATTTAAAAAAATTATTGCTAGTCGATAATTATGTGATGCACAACCGTCATGTTGGTACCAGATATCATTGAAGTTAACACCAAATTGTATAAGGGCAGGAGTAATTTGATTTTCCAGCATGTCCAAATAGTTTTGTCCGGTTAAATTGCCGTCAATAAAAAATGGTTTGACAATTTTGTGTACCCGGTCCATGTTTAGTAGGATTGACACATCCATGCTCTTCAAAAATTTTTATAACCGTACTCACTTGTTTTTTGCTAATTGGTTGGGCATTTTCGAATGGAACAATAAACAAATTAGCTGCTATTTCTCGATATGAATGGCAGTACCATTCTACAATTTGCACTTTATGGTGTACTTGCATACTCATTTTATAAGATTTGCAAAAGATCGTTACTCATTCGCAAACAAACTTTTAGTGAAGTACCCAGATTGTACAGTTAAACATCTTCAAGAGGTGCACGTGCGATTCGTATTCGTCTGGTATAATAATCTACGCTCGCTTTTGATTCTCTGTCTCACGATTGTCTTTCTCTAACACACTGGTAACGCCATGTGGCCGTTATAATTTCCCGTTGGCCGTGAGTGGATTTATCGTTTTACGTTGAAATTAAATGTGACTGATTTCTCTCACAAAAAAAGGAGGATTTTAAGGGCACTTACAATTATAAAGCGTGGATTGAAAATGAAGAGAGGGGATAGATAAAAATAGAATAATTAGAGCTGTAAACGAAATCGTTTTATCGGGAGCGTAGGAAACAGGTGGTTTATATTGAGATATTTTTGTAACTAGAAGACAGTTACAAATATTAGCATACGACTTATTTCTCATGTTATGATACCCTGTTAAAGAAAACGGTGATACACTGAATATATTTGTTTGCTTACAACATATTGTCGTTTTTGGACTCTGTATTTGTTGCCATAGAATATTCCTTATGATGTTAATGACAATTATTATGGCTACATTCATTAATTTTACCCTCAATATCGACGAAAGTAATTTTTTTAGCTTTTCGCCGTTGATTGATATAAGTCATCAATCAACGCTATCCTCCAGTGATTGTTTAGTGGCACTTATTTCAAATACTTACTAGGTAGGTTTTAATTTATTGTTCAAATCATATTAGCGTATACTAACCGAACTAATATAGTGAATTAGATTATTACTACTGAATTAATTCTTTTTAAATTAATCATGAAGGGATAGACGAAAGTAATGTTGATTTTTATTGTTCATTGCATTAAGCTATGAGTTTAGTACAATCTTATTATTTCTCAATTAAAAAACTAAACTGTCCACATTACACACCTGTATTTGCACGCCTCTCGAAGCGGTGCCTACTAGACATACCTTTACACGTGGTAGGAGTATACTCCCATCGCGCCTTTACACATACAGTTGTTGCACATTTTCGACTTTATGATATCCTGTTAGCGAAAAGGAATAATACACTGAATTTATATGTATTTGTCTATTTCCAACACATTGACAGTAAAACGTATGTTCCCCCGTAATGTTCCCAACACTGTATACATAAATGCCACAATTTTGCAGTTATAGCTAAATTTACATATCTACCGAAATAAAAATAATACATTAATGATTGCATAAACTCGTTTAACTCGAATAATCTTCAATAATTTATTTATACCCAACAGAAATTCCAGGACAGCTAATTTTTTAGAAGGTAAAACTTTTTTATTTATTTTATTTACTTTATTAGCAATCAAAACATATACAGTTCTTTAAGCTAATGGGATGGCTTCAGAGCATGCAAGCTCCACTATGGCATGATGAGGTCTTCTCCAGCGACAAATCCTCTTTACTCGTTCTGTAGGTATGCTGGCCAATTTATTTTTAATCTTCTACCATCTTTTGGTTCTATGAGTGGATAGACTAACGTGTTCATGATGTTTCGTACTTCGTTTAACTCTTTATGTAGCATTAGGTTCGACACATACCATGGTGCATCAGCTATCATGCGAAGTATTTTGGACTATCTTACCTGTATAATGGCTGTATTTGATTTTTTTGCACAACCCTAGAGCTCGATACCATACATCCAGATTGGCTTGATTGTAGTTTTATAGAGTAGAAGCTTGTTTTCGAATGTTAATTTGGATCTTCTACCAATTAGCCAGTATAGATCTTCTACTTTCAGGTCGATTTGTTTGCGTTTTTTAATGTCTTTCCATGTTTGCATTGTATCTAGGTGCATGCCTACGTATTTCGCGTTGGTAGCTTGTGGTATTTGTACATTGTAAATATAAACAGGAGGGCACTGGTATTTTCTTAGACTGAAGGTCACTTGGGCGGATTTTGTTTCGTTTGTCTTGATTTTCCATTTGCTCAGCCACGTTTGGATGTCATTTAAATGTGTGCAGAATCCTGGAAGCTGCAACGGGACTTTCATTGCTTGCTAATATGACTGTGTCGTCTGCGAAGGTGCCCATAATGGTTTCAATATTAACTGGTAGATCTGCAATGTATAATACATATAGTGATGGCCCCAAGACGCTCCCATGTGGTACACCTGCTTTTATTGAATGATTATCGGAACTGCTTTCATTGATTTTTGTTCTGAACTATCTGTCGCTTAGGTAAGATTTTAACAGTTTGAAGTATGTGATTGGAAGACAGTTTTTGATTTTATATAATAAGCATGTGTGCCAAACTCTGCGAATGCCTGGCTAACGTCTAAAAAAACTGATGTGCAGTATTTTTTTTTCTTCTAGTGCTTGTGTGACATCCTGTGGATTTGTTGTATAGTTGAATGTTCCTTCCTGTATCCAAACTGGTATAGTGGTATCCATTTCTCGGTGTTTGGGTCCGAGTTTTTTCTTTGTAGTAGTAGTAATAATTCAAGGACCTTCAACAGGATTGGTAGTAAGCTTATTGGGCGATATGAAGAGACAATGTTTGGGTTTTTGCCTTTTTTTGGGATCATTATTATTTCTACAGTTTTCAGCAGTTTTGGCCAGTAATTAGGACGTAAAATAGCGTTAAATATGTGGGTGATAAAAGTAAACAAAACCCAGAAAGTTGAAAATTAAATTTACTGCCTTACTTTGTGGAATCTACTACTACAGTTAATGATAAAGTACAAAAACTGGAAATCATATTCTAAATAAAAATGAACTCAATGCCTGCCTTTAATGGGCCAGGTACACAAATTAATCAACCAATGATTACCTCAAATAACAACATACAGGGTGACCCAAACAACAATTTCGCTCAACTCATTAACAGTAACTTACAGGGTGTTCCATTAAACAATGCCATACAGAGTGTACCAATATACAATGTGCAAATGTCACAACAATTTACTCCAAATGAAATCATCTCAGCCAATGCCAAGTAATGGTGGATTATACTTGTCACAACCTAATTATGTAGTTATACGTCTTGTAGAACCAGATCATATCACACCAAACAATAATCAATACTTATACAGAATGTCCTCTACCAGTGACGAAGAAGAACTTCTAGGATTTGATAAGGATGTAGCAGTTACTACAACAGAAAACCCATGGCAAGTTGTAGAAACCAAAACTTTGAAAATAAGGAAAATCAAAATAAGTGATAAGCAGCAAGCACAAGCAACAAATTCAGTGTTCTAAATGAACAAATGGAAGACGCCTGCGAATTAAATAAAGATGAAAATGTAAGCAAAGCTCCTAAGCCTCCTCCGATATTTGTGTACGGAGTAATAAACTATACTGAGTCGATTAACAAGCTCAGAACATTGGTAGACGACAAACAGTATATCACTAAATGTCTAGCAGGCAACACAATTAAAATCAATAGTGACACACTAGATACCTATACAAAGCTAATAAAATTCATGCGTGATAATAAAGTTGCTCATCACACATTACAACCAAAAGAGGAGCGAGCTTATAGAATATTCTTAAAAAACTTGCATCATACAACAGACGTTAAAGACATCTAAGAAAAATTGCTCAGAAGTGGACAAAAAGTTAGAAATATAATAAATGGAAGGAACAGGATAACCAATAAACCTCTTTCTTATCGATTTAGAGCCAAATGACAACAATAAGGAAATATACAAATTGACAAATCTCAACAGAGCCATAAAAATAGAACCCCCAAAAAGAATCAAAGGAATAACGTAATGTATGAGATCCCAGCAGTATGGACATTCTAAAATGTACTGCAACAGACCATATGTCTGCGTTAAATACGGTGGATCACACAAGACTACAGCCTGCAAGAAAACCAGGGACACTCCAGCTAAATGTGCTTTACACAATGGAGCTCATCCAGCTAACTATAAAGGTTGTGAGTTCTACCACAAATTTCTGAAACCAAATAATGCGAATCACAGATTGTACATCCGTCACAATGCAAACGAAACTCCAAAATAAACATTATGGCAGTACCAGTAACTCATACTCAACATCTAAGGCAACAACCCATAAGCTACGCTAATATAACTAAAACTAACATTGAACAAATGACAGATATAAACAGCATATTGAGCAAATTATTAGAAGAGTTCAAAAAACATGTTCCACCAACTTATACAACAGAACAGCATGGTTTTAAACATGCTAACCACGCTTGTGAGTAAAATTCAATAAAATTTATAATGGAATGCCAATGGGCTTCTACAACATAAAAACGAATTCGAAATATTTCTACATCACAATAAAATTGATATCTTACTGATAAGCGAAATACATTTCACAGATAGATCCTACTTCAAGATTCCACAGTACACTATATACTCTAATACTAATCATCCAGATAACACTGTCCAAGCGGGTTCTGCCATACTAATCAGAAGCCATGTAGAACTACCAAAATATGAATTGAACTATATACAAGCAACAACCATAAAACTCAAATTGTCATCTGCTTATTGTTCACCTCGTCATAGTTTGAAGAAAGAAAACTTCAATAATGTCTTTGAGACACTAGGAAACAAATTCATAGTCAGTGGAGACTTTAATAATAAGCATACACTATACAACAAAAGGAAGGGAGCTAGTAAGTAGTATACAAGATAAGCACTATCAATTCTTATCAACTGGTACCTATTGGCCGACAGATCCCAACAAGGTTCCTGACTAACTAGATCTTGAAAACAAATCTAATAAATACTTATCCACTGGTTTATATATTTTTTGTTATTAACTCACTTCATAATCAAGTATATTTATACAATAATTTAAATGTGTAAATTTTGTTAAAAACTAAAAAGAAACAAAAATAACTTCAAATTACCATGGGATTAGACAATACATTTCACACTATGGTTTGATGATTGACCTGGCTTAGCACACGTTAAAAGGTCATCAATTTAAAAATATTTCAAATGTGCCAATAAATAAAATTTAATTTACAAATGTCTTATTATACCAGAAATCAATTTAATAAATGTAAAAACTGTTATTTCTTCTGTCATAAACAATTTAATTGGGATACTATTCCTTAAAAGGGTGGACGTAGGAAAAATAGTGTACATAACTCGTTGGAAAGTGTATTTCAAGCACTCGTGAGAAATGTATCACTTTCCTCACTTGTTACGTATCATCAGGTGTTCTGCCCGTTATGTCGGATTGGGTTGGGCTTTACTTCGCAGGAAGAGGATCAATAATAAATATAAATTTTTGAATAAAAGTTCTATTTACTTTTGAAATGTATACTTGGCAACAAATAATAATATATAGTTAATGTAAATATCAATCAACTAATGAAGAAAATGTCTGATGTTTGATCAATTCCTTAAAGGGTCCATCATGTTGAATCAAATCTTCATATTTTCCTTGTTCTACAATTTGTCCATTTTGTAATACAGCAATAGTATCAGCATTTTGAATAGTAGAAAGCCTATGGGCTATTGTTAATACAGTTCTACCTTTCATAACCCTTTCTAAAGCTTCTTGTACATAATGTTCTGATTGTGCATCTAGAGCGCTTGTAGCTTCATCAAGAAGTAAAATTTTTGGATTCTTAATAAGAGCCCTGGCTATTGCTACTCTTTGTTTCTGGCCTCCACTAAGCATAATCCCCCTTTCACCAACTACTGTCTCGAATCCATTGGGGAGTTGTTGGACAAACTCATAAACATTTGCTTCTTTGCAAATACTTATAAATTCATCATGTTTCACTTTTTCAGGATCATCAGCACCATATAATATATTTTCTTTAATAGAACATGAAAAAAGAATAGGTTCTTGACTAACAGTACCAATGTATTTTTTTATCCAAGCAGGATCTAAATCTTTAACATTCTGATTGTCTAAGTACACCCCACCATCAATCGGGTCATATAATCTTAATAAAAGTGCACCCAAAGTACTTTTTCCTGACCCACTTGGACCAACTACAGCTACAGTTTGTCCAGGTTTTATGTCCAAAACTAAATCTTTGAATATTTCAACGTCATTTCTAGATGGGTAGCAAAATTTTATATTTCTAAATTCAATATGACCTTTAATATCTGTCATAGGGATTAAACCACCCTGTATTGGAATAGTAGGTTCTCTATCAATAATTTCCCAAATTCTTGTTGCAGCTCCCAGTGATTTGTTCAATTCAGAATAAAAGCTTGACAATCCACTTACAGATATACCTATATATGCTGCATACAATAGAAAGGAAGATAAGTGTCCAACAGATATATCATTTGATGATACCATAACTCCTCCATAATATAGAACAGATATTATAATTACTTGTCCACTAAATCCTGTCATACCGTAAAAGAAAGCTCTTGCTTTTGCTTCTTTATAGCAAAACTGGAGAACATTATGAATAGCTTTATTATAACTATGTACTTCTCTCGGTTCTTGCGCAAATGATTTTACTGTCCTAATATTTGAAATTCGCTCTTCTGCCACTTTTGTTGATTCTGCTAATGAATCTTGGACTTGTCTTGAAATGTTCCTCACAAATCTTCCATACCAAACTGCTACAATAGCTACAGGAGGCACTATCGATAAACCAACTAATGCTAACTTGTATGACATATAAAACATCATTCCAGTACCTGTGCAGACCATAATAAGTGATCTTAAACCATCAGATATATTTTGGGAAAGTGATGATCCTACTATTTGCGTATCTGCAGACAGTCTATTTACTAGTTCACCTGTTGGTCTTTTATCAAACCAGCCTTGTTCTTGTTTCAAAATTGCACTAAACACTTTTTTTCTTAAAGCATTTGTCATTCTATATCCCGCAGTTGACATTAAGTACACTCTAGCGAAGTTGCATATTGCACCTAATACAAATACACACAATAAAACTCCACACACTTGATTTAATCTTATTCGTGCTTCCTCTTTTGAATCATTATAATATATTATATTTAATATGTACCCCAAGCTGTATGGAATTGACATTGTTACAGAACTAGATACTATCAGGAAACCTATGGCAGTAGTCAACTTCCATTTTTCGGGTTTGGCAAGAGAAAATAACCGTTTTAATTCTGACTTCTTAAGTGTTGTTCCTTTGTTTTCTTCTTGTGGCTTTCTTCTTCGAAAAATTCTGTTAACAATACCTTTTCGAATATTGTTTGTAGTTTCTGGAACCTCAACAGAAATATACGTTTTATTTTGACTTATTTTTTGGGACATGTTGTTGAAGTTACTGAACTTCCGTGTACTGTTAAAGAACTTCAAAGGTCTAAGAGATTTTGTTAAATTGTGACTACTGATTATCAATGAATAAACATTCATTATTATCTATATTGAATAACTCGAACAATATATTAAATGTATTTTTAAATTTATTTACACTTCGGATTATAGTAATGATTATCACATTTTATCTTTTTTAAATATACATGTCCTTCCTGAATAAATGAGGTTAAAAAATGACAATACGTCACTTTTTTAATGGTAATGAGGCCACAACGATTATACAGTAAATCGTTGGTTACTACCAGAGGTAATGTCAAAATACGTCACGATTATACTGATCGCTTTGATATAGGGGTATTCACCTTTGTGTACGGTCTAGAGTCTAGAGGATTTGTTTACTGTAATTTTCGCTATTTTGATTTGTTTTTCACACATTATCATTTTGCCATTTAGAAACTTGACAACTGCAGTTTTAGGGAATAGACGCTTTTAGCTTGTCATAAGTTTTTACACGTATCCTTATTGGAGTTACGTTGACGTAAAGAAGTTGTCAAGAAAACCTTTTTAGCAGATAACGTATCGTTTCGTGTTAAAACCAGGATGCTCGAAGCAATATTCTTTGGTAAAAGTAAAAAAATAATTAAAAATAAAACTAAACATGAACTTTGTGGTTATAATCAAACCAAACCAATATCAAATAAGACCTATAAAATAGCACAGAATACTGATTTTGGTCGGGAAACGGATACGTTTACGTATTCGGAGAAAAGACGTAACAATCCGTTCAACGCATCGTATCGGCTGAGCCGTAACGGATCTACACATGCACAGTTTGTTACGGATACGAAAGAAATTTAAGACACGCTAAAAGTACCTATATGCCATAAACAAATGTCAATTATAGGATAACGTGTCAGTCAGATGCCTAGGGAGAAACCTAATAAGAGTAATAATAAACATAGAGAGGGCTATTCATTCAAAAACACGTTTATTTTTGCGGCCAACAATTCTAAACGCCAGTAGTGAAATAATGAATGAATTGCAAAAAGTGGGGATGGTATTGTAGATACATGACCTTGGTAATTTCGGCTGTTTTTCTGACAAACTTGGCACCGACGAACCATGATAATCCAAAAACATTAAAATTAATTAACTTAAAAGTTTATTTTGTCACTTAAAGTCTTGAAAAACACATCAAAACGAAAGAACTAAATGTTTACTCTCTAGTCGTAATGGCGCTCGTATAACCAAACCACGTTTGACATTATTTACTACGATACTACGGCGTATTTAAAATAATCGTCGATCACACTCTGACGATATTTGCATCTCTCTTTATATGGTAATTAAACAAGGACAAAACTACTAAATAGAATTACTATTTGACACATTAAACATGTACTGAAATTTTGAGCAATGTTGCCACTTTTAGTTATAACCATAAAGGTATCTAAGGATACAACAAATATTTGTTTGAAATTTATATATGAATATCCCTTTATTAAATAAAATTCAAGTATTATTAATTAATTTTAAAAGCAGCGACTCAAATGCATAAATTAGTATGACTTTTTTTTATTTGTATAACTTTTTAACACGTGTTCAATTAAACTTCTAATTTCATTTTTCCTGCTACTAGAGACTTTGTAAATATGGCAACGCAGTGGAAGTGTCCACAAGTGAGCTTGGAATGTGACTCAATGTTTGGGGCAAGAAAAGATCAAAACAAACAGATCTATTTTATTTGTTAATTTGAGTTTCAATTGCCTGGTGACGTCACCAATGCCTCTTCCGTCACCTGTTACCACTAGTAGAGAAGCGTACAATAGTTCATTTTTACGCTCCAAGTTTCATCTCCATTCAAAATAAAAGAGGGGGGGACTTTTGAGAAGCGTTTGTGAACGCTGTGGTGTTAAGTGTGAGGAATATATTACATGTTTTATGAACGCTCACTTCCTACCCAAGTATAACTCTTCTCAAGGCGTTGTTTTCTTAACGCACTCCTGCTGTGGGATTATTAGTATTCTTTCGTAATTCAATTGTAATCTACTCAATTATTCTATTATCTACATAAGTGTATAAGATGAAAAATCATTTACTTGAAACGGCTTTTGGATAACGATTAATTACATTCTCATTATCAATAATAGGTACGTGGCCTAAATTTTCGCTTTTCTTGATCCCGATTTTGTAAAATTGCATTTTGCATTCCACTCATTCATGTGAAGTAGTTTCTGAAGTTTACCGAGATGCATCAACGAATACCAGTGATCAAAGATTATATACACGGACATACCACTAACGAATTGCAAACTATAGCAATAAATGACATTTTGGTTATGTTCGTAGGTAAATTATTAGAATACTTCAGTAAAATGAAATATAAATATTAAATTTTATATGTTTTTAAATACATATTAAGTTAACGAATAGTTAGTGGAGTTTATTATTAACTTTCAAACGTAATCTCTTCAAGCCACTGATTTATTTTTAAACTCGCCATTTGTAATATTTCAGATCGCCGCTAAAACGCTCCACACAACATTCCCCTTGACTATTTAATCGTAACACTCGCAAACGAGTGAAGCGGTAATGAGCCTGAGTCTTGCGACTTGTGAACCAAATGGAACGCACCCTATGTTTTGTTTGTCGAACACTTCTCTGACAGACTCCAAATGACATGAAAACAAAAAGATGTCAGCAATGAAACAGTTTTAAACTTTGGTATTTTAAAGAACCAACATCGTCATTTAATTCATAATAATTAACGGAAATAATGAAACCATTGTCGTAATACATAGTGGTCAGTGATGTAATTAATGTACCAAGTGTCGTTTATCTATAAATGAGTGATTTCTTTGATATGAACAGTAAAGGGCCTTTTGAAAAACTGAAAATCGATGAATCAACGCGAATGTGTGCGCTATTCGGTTTTTGACTTTAATTCGGAATGTTTGAAAATCATGAATGGTGATTTTATTTAAAATGGTGTGATTTTGTAAGGAGTACATTATAAATTGGTAGTTATTTTATGTAGATGAATTTTATCCTTTAACTAGTCCTATTTACTTAATTGCAACTTAGTTTAATAATCATCATGGATTCATCAACTGTACCTGTTTTACTAGTCACTGCTAATGTTGGATCTATATTTGAAGATGTAAGTAAAACATATATTTTATATATGTAGGGTGCTTGTTTTATACTTGCTATATTTATCTATTGCTTAACATCAGTACTAATCTATTGATCAATATCAAACAGTTGTGTTGTATTATTAATGTTAATATTTTTGATTTGAAAGAGAGTAATATGTTTTCCCAAATACTTGATTCATTTTAAAACGACCAATTTTTAAAAATTTTCATGCCCGAGTTTAAAAAAACTATATTAGCTTTGATAGATCCCAACCTATTTTTTCATGAAATTTATGTTCCTATATTTGTTATTTTTAGTTTTCTGGTATTCTTTTATTATTTATAAAAGACAAATAATAGTTTATTTACATCTATAAAGCTAGTAGCATTGTCAAATCAGTTTGGAATAAGGGCGAAAAACTATGCTCATTTAGTGCCTAAAGCTGAAATTAGACGCTCTCATATTTTACTAGAAAATAAGAGAACACTGCTAACTTTATTCTAGCAGTATACAGCCTCATATGGCATAAGAACTCAATATAGTTCTAAATCAAAATACTGTAGATTTTGTGCTCAATGAGTGCTGGCAAGGTGTGATAAGGGATATAGCAAAAAAAGTTTTTTTCAATTTAAATAATCAAAACTTCTAATATGACAGTCTGAGCATGTTCTGCAACCATAATTAACAGTTCTATGGGGTTGGGTTTAAGTGATTAATGAGACCTGGCCATATAATAGCAATAATGTTCAACTCAATGAGTGCTGGTCATATGGGAGCAGAAATTTATGAAAATAAACTTTTGATTTTTTTATGATTTTAACTGCTAGTATGACAGTTTGAACACATTTATTGCTATTGTACAGTCAACACTTATTGAGCACAAAATACCAAACCCCTGTAGAATCAATAATTACTGATGCAGATCTGTGTGTTTACCCCAGGAACATGCTCACAGTGTAACACTAGCAACATTTTTGATCATGGCATAATATTAAACAAAATTTCAATAAATTTTAACGGGTGTGAAAGCAGCAACGGTTTTTTATTGTCGAGTATGGTATATGAAGGAAGAACATCTATTGCTGGTGATTTTTTTATGCGAGTCCACTATTCTACAGATGTTGAACAGGCACCTAACATAAAAATAAATTGTGATCCCTAAACCACCCCCCAACAACCCTCCGAAGTAGAAAAACCTTAAAGCAGTTAATATATCCGTTGCTCGAGGTTTTTTGATGGAAATGAATTATTATACATCTGCAGAATACGCTCTAACGGGTGAAATAATTTGTGCATCAAAAACTACCCCCCAACAACCCTCCGAAGTAGAAAAATCTTGAAGCAGTTAATATATTCGTTGCTCGAGGTTTTTTGATGGAAATAAATTAACATACATCTGCTGAATACGCTCTATAGGGTGAAATAATTTGTGCATCAAAAACTACCCCCCAACAACCCTCCGAAGTAGAAAAACCTTAAAGCAGTTAATATATTCGTTGCTTGAGGTTTTTTGATGGAAATGAATTAACATACATCTGCAGAATACGCTCTATAGGGTGAAATAATTTGTGCATCAAAAACTACCCCCCAACAACCCTCCGAAGAAGAAGACCTTAAAGCAGTTAATATATCCGTTGCTCGAGGTTTTTTGATGGAAATGAATTAACATACATCTGCAGAATACGCTCTATAGAGTGAAATAATTTGTGCATCAAAAACTACCCCCCAACAACCCTCCGAAGTAGAACAATCTCAAACCAGTTAATATATCCGTTGCTCGAGGTTTTTTGATGGAAATGAATTATTATACATCTGCAGAATACGCTCTAAAGGGTGAAATAATTTGTGCATCAAAAACTACCCCCCAACAACCCTCCAAAGTAGAAAAATCTTGAATCAGTTAATATATTCGTTGCTCGAGGTTTTTTGATGGAAATAAATTAACATACATCTGCTGAATACGCTCTATAGGGTGAAATAATTTGTGCATCAAAAACTACGCCCCAACAAGCCTCCGAAGTAGAAAAACCTTAAAGCAGTTAATATATTTGTTGCTCAAGGTTTTTTTATGGAAATGAATTAACATACATCTGCAGAATACGCTCTATAGGGTGAAATAATTTGTGCATCAAAAACTACCCCCCAACAACCCTCCGAAGAAGAAGAACCTTAAAGCAGTTAATATATCCGTTGCTCGAGGTTTTTTGATGGAAATGAATTAACATACATCTGCAGAATACGCTCTATAGAGTGAAATAATTTGTGCATCAAAAACTACCCCCCAACAATCCTCCGAAGTAGAAAAATCTTGAAGCAGTTAATATATTCGTTGCTCAAGGTTTTTTGATGGAAATGAATTAACATACATCTGCTGAATACGCTCTATAGGGTGAAATAATTTGTGCATCAAAAACTACCCCCCAACAACCCTCCGAAGTAGAAAAATCTTGAAGCAGTTAATATATTCGTTGCTCGAGGTTTTTTGATGGAAATGAATTAATATACATCTGCTGAATACGCTCTATAGGGTGAAATAATTTGTGCATCAAAAACTACCCCCCAACAACCCTCCGAAGTAGAAGAACCTTAAAGCAGTTAATATATCCGTTGCTCGAGGTTTTTTGATGGAAATGAATTAATATACATCTGCTGAATACGCTCTATAGGGTGAAATAATTTGTGTATCAAAAACTACCCCCCAACAACCCTCCGAAGTAGAAAAATCTTAAAGCAGTTAATATATTCGTTGCTCGAGGTTTTTTGATGGAAATGAATTAATATACATCTGCTGAATACGCTCTATAGGGTGAAATAATTTGTGCATCAAAAACTACCCCCCAACAACCCTCCGAAGTAGAAAAATCTTGAAGCAGTTAATATATTCGTTGCTCGAGGTTTTTTGATGGAAATTAATTAACATACATCTGCTGAATACGCTCTATAGGGTGAAATAATTTGTGCATCAAAAACTACCCCACAACAACCCTCCGAAGTAGAAGAACCTTAAAGCAGTTAATATATCCGTTGCTCGAGGTTTTTTGATGGAAATGAATTAATATACATCTGCTGAATACGCTCTATAGGGTGAAATAATTTGTGCATCAAAAACTACCCCCCAACAACCCTCCGAAGTAGAAGAACCTTAAAGCAGTTAATATATCCGTTGATCGAGGTTTTTTGATGGAAATGAATTAATATACATCTGCTGAATACGCTCTATAGGGTGAAATAATTTGTGCATCAAAAACTACCCCCCAACAACCCTCGGAAGTAGAAAAACCTTGAAGCAGTTAATATATCCGTTGCTCGAGGTTTTTTGATGGAAATGAATCAACATACATCTGCAGAATACGCTCTATAGAGTGAAATAATTTGTGCATCAAAAACTACACCATAACAACCCTCCGAAGTAGAAAAATCTTGAAACAGTAAATATATCCGTTGCTCGAGGTTTTTTGATGGAAATGAATTAATATACATCTGCTGAATACGCTCTATAGGGTGAAATAATTTGTGCATCAAAAACTACCCCCCAACAACCCTCCGAAGTAGAAAAATCTTGAAGCAGTTAATATATTCGTTGCTCGAGGATTTTTGATGGAAATGAATTAACATACATCTGCAGAATACGCTCTATAGGTTGAAATAATTTGTGCATCAAAAACTACCCCCCAACAACCCTCCGAAGAAGAAAAATCTTGAAGCAGTAAATATATCCTTTGCTCGAGGTTTTTTGATGGAAATGAATTAACATACATCTGCTGAATACGCTCTATAGGGTGAAATAATTTGTGCATCAAAAACTACCCCCCAACAACCCTCCGAAGTAGAAGAACCTTAAAGCAGTTAATATATCCGTTGCTCGAGGTTTTTTGATGGAAATGAATTAATATACATCTGCTGAATACGCTCTATAGGGTGAAATAATTTGTGCATCAAAAACTACCCCCCAACAACCCTCCGAAGTAGAAAAATCTTAAAGCAGTTAATATATTCGTTGCTCGAGGTTTTTTGATGGAAATGAATTAATATACATCTGCTGAATACGCTCTATAGGGTGAAATAATTTGTGCATCAAAAACTACCCCCCAACAACCCTACGAAGTAGAAAAATCTTGAAGCAGTTAATATATTCGTTGCTCGAGGTTTTTTGATGGAAATTAATTAACATACATCTGCTGAATACGCTCTATAGGGTGAAATAATTTGTGCGTCAAAAACTACCCCACAACAACCCTCCGAAGTAGAAGAACCTTAAAGCAGTTAATATATCCGTTGCTCGAGGTTTTTTGATGGAAATGAATTAATATACATCTGCTGAATACGCTCTATAGGGTGAAATAATTTGTGCATCAAAAACTACCCCCCCAACAACCCTCCAAAGTAGAAGAACCTTAAAGCAGTTAATATATCCGTTGATCGAGGTTTTTTGATGGAAATGAATTAATATACATCTGCTGAATACGCTCTATAGGGTGAAATAATTTGTGCATCAAAAACTACCCCCCAACAACCCTCGGAAGTAGAAAAACCTTGAAGCAGTTAATATATCCGTTGCTCGAGGTTTTTTGATGGAAATGAATCAACATACATCTGCAGAATACGCTCTATAGAGTGAAATAATTTGTGCATCAAAAACTACACCATAACAACCCTCCGAAGTAGAAAAATCTTGAAACAGTAAATATATCCGTTGCTCGAGGTTTTTTGATGGAAATGAATTAATATACATCTGCTGAATACGCTCTATAGGGTGAAATAATTTGTGCATCAAAAACTACCCCCCAACAACCCTCCGAAGTAGAAAAATCTTGAAGCAGTTAATATATTCGTTGCTCGAGGATTTTTGATGGAAATGAATTAACATACATCTGCAGAATACGCTCTATAGGGTGAAATAATTTGTGCATCAAAAACTACCCCCCAACAACCCTCCGAAGAAGAAAAATCTTGAAGCAGTAAATATATCCTTTGCTCGAGGTTTTTTGATGGAAATGAATTAACATACATCTGCAGAATACGCTCTAAAGGGTGAAATAATTTGTGCATCAAAAACTACCCCCCAACAACCCTCCGAAGTAGAAAAATCTTGAAGCAGTTAATATATTTGTTGCTCGAGGTTTTTTGATGGAAATGAATTAATATACATCTGCTGAATACGCTCTATAGGGTGAAATAATTTGTGCATCAAAAACTACCCCCCAACAACCCTCCGAAGTAGAAAAACCTTAAAGCAGTTAATATATTCGTTGCTCGAGGCTTTTTGATGGAAATGAATTAACATACATCTGCAGAATACGCTCTATAGGGTGAAATAATTTGTGCATCAAAAACTACCCCCCAACAACCCTCCGAAGAAGAAAAATCTTGAAGCAGTAAATATATCCTCGAGCAACGTATATATTAACTGCTTTAAGGTTTTTCTACTTCGGAGGGTTGTTGGGGGGTGGTTTAGGGATCACAATTTATTTTTATGTTAGGTGCCTGTTCAACATCTGTAGAATAGTGGACTCGCATAAAAAAATCACCAGCAATAGATGTTCTTCCTTCATATACCATAAGCGACAATAAAAAACCGTTGCTGCTTTCACACCAGTTAAATTTTAGCTCTTCTATAGCCAGCACTCATTGAGCACAAAATACCAAACCCCATAGAATCAATAATTACTGATGCAGATCTATGTATTTACCCCAGGAATATGCTCACAGTGTAACACTAGCATTTTTGATCATAAAACAATTTCAATAAATTTTTTCTCTTCTATGGCTAGCACTCATTGAACACCAAATACTGAACTCCATAGAATCATTAATTTCTGATGGAAATCTAGGTATTCATCCCTAGATGATGAGAGTGTCACCCTAACATTTTTGATCATGAAAAAGATTTAAAAAATTTTGCTCTTATATGGCGAGCACTCGTTGAGCACTTGTTACTGAACTCTGTAGAACCATTAATTACTGATAGAAGTATGTGTATTTACCCCCAGAACATGCTCAGAGTGTCATACTAGCAGTTTTGATTATTAAAAAATATTTTATAGTAAATTATTGCTATTATATGGACAGCACTCATAATACAATAACACATGTGGGCATGACAGTTTTGTGATAAATTTGGCTTATTGGGATATTATTTTGTATGTGTTTATTACTATTCACAGCAAAGTTTTGTTGCAAATAATATCATTATTAGAAATTTGAGCTTTGTAGCTTTTGAAAAATGAGGTGTGCAGTTTATCGTTGTGCTGTTGACAATAACTGCAAGGGTTTTGAGCCTGGTTCTGGTACGAAGTTTATTAGCTTTTCTAAAGACAAGAATACGCGGAGTGTTTGGATATGACTGTAAGCGCCGAGACAATTTTAATGTGAAATTTTCATGTATTTGCTCCAAACATTTTACTGTGAATGATTATGAACTCAATTTGAAGTACGAATTGCTGGGGCATACACCATCAAAACATAATCCTTTGAAGAGAAACGCCGTTCCATCAATAAATTTAACGATTACCAAGCCGAAATTGGATTCTGCCAGAACAAACTGACAACAGTGACAACATAAAAGGCAACGAAAAAACTTGTCCAATATATATTGAATAAGTAAATATTCCTTTCAAAATGTTCATAGAATAATTTAAATATCCTCATTTTTTGGTTTGTGTTTAGTAGAGGGGGTAACATCTTCCTGCAATACTGTCACAAAATGTTGGCAATTGTTTGTAATTCCTTTAATTGCCCTGGCAATTTCACAATCACGTTTGCAATCTCACAATCACATTCGCAGTTCCATAATTGCTGTAATCCTTAACTGTGCTGGCGGGGTCCACATGGACCTCAGACCTACAAAACTGCACATATACTACTTGTTCACGTGGTTTGATGCTGTCGGCTCTATATGTATTACTCAGTTGAACTGTTACCTACGAGAAGTGAGTGTGGAAAAAGCTAAAGTTTATTTATTCTTCATGTAGTTACAACTGAAATCTCAGTGGACCCCAGTAGCAGGATTACATAAGAATTTTTTTTCTATTGGCGAATTCTAAACTACTGGAAATCGTTACTCTGAACATGAATATAAACCACATGTATTGGAATCAAGAGATGCTTATTTCTATGGTAAGAAACAAAAGAACAAATCACATTTCAAATGGTCCAAAGCGATTCTTTAGAATTTGCACTAGAAAGCACAACATTGTTGCTACAGGTGCTAAAGGAGAAGTAAGAAATATTGATCCAGCAGATGTCTGTTCAGCGACCAGATAAATTAGTAAGCATTATTTTTTTTAGAATATACTAATAGGAAAATTCAAACTTCTCGATCTAAATTCAAACATCCTCAACCTACTTATACTAAAGATCTTGGCATTATTGAACTACATGCTTTGTACTTATCAGGAACCATGAAATCTGCTCACGAAGAAGTGGTCAGCTTATTTGCTAGTGATTGTACTGAGTAGTGATATCTTTCGTACTTCCATGAGTGTATCATGATTTTTATTTATTCATTGTTGCTTGGGATTTGATGAGATATAAGATAGAGAGCTCAGAAAAGCAAATGACAAACTTGCTGCAATTTGAAAAATATGGAACATTATCATAACAAATTGATAGAGATGGTACATACCCGGTACTAACGTAACCGTTGATGAAATGCTGTTACCATTTTGTGGGAGATGCTCATGCAAAATGTACATGCCAATAAAGCCAGCTAAAGATGGCATGTGCGATTCACATATATTTTACCTTTGCTTTTATTTACACAGGAAGAGACAATCAAAATACAGAAAACCATCTAAAAAAAGAACTGTTGATTCCAACTAATACTGTGTTACAGCTGACTAAAGAAGGAACAAATAGGAATGTTTAAATCTACTGTCTCGACCCTTACTTCGTGGAATCTACTCATATTACTGTTTTAAATGAAACTAACGGTTTCTAGATAATTCCACAATATATTGAAAAAATGTTAAAAATTCTAAGAAATTGACAATTGTTTTGATATTTAACGGTTAGTTTTATTTAAAACAAAAATGTTGTTGATAACTGGGTTATGACAATACAACTTTGTGACCTATTACTAGCAAAAAGTCTGACGGTGCTTGGTACGACGAAGTTCAATATACCTGAAGTTCCACCAGAATTCAAAGCGAATAAAACTCGCCCAGTGGGATCAACTTTATTTGGTCACACTAAATACAAAACAATATCTTCTTATGTCCCAAGATATCAATTCGGAAAACTAAAAACCAGAAATGGAAAATGACTACAATGCTTATAAGAGTGGGGTAGACTCTCTGGATCAAATGTGTACTGGTTACTCCATAGCATGACGCACAAGAAGGTGGCATATGACCATATTTTATACAATTTTGAATACTTCTGGTGTCAATATTTTAGTTCTACTGAAAAGCATATAGAATTTTGACGAAATACATTTTGCAACTAGGCGTCAATATCTAAATACCTTTGGAAATATTCTTGTTGAACCTCATATCAAACGAAGAGATAGAAGATATCTTCCCAGAAAATTGAGACATGTTGTATGCAAACTAGGAGGTTCAGTCATTCCTGTACATCCACCAGAAGTAGTAACAAGAAAATCTCGATGTACAGATTGTCCTAGAAGTTACAACAAAAAAGCAAAAACTGTCTTTAAGAAATGCCCAAGGAAATGCCAAAACCATATTATGTTGATCATTCAAATACTGTTTGTAATGATTGTTTATAAGTTATGCTAGAGCAATGAAAATTGTTCATTTCAGATAATAATTTGAATATTCTATTTTTAGCGCTTGTTCTTAGCTTCTCATTATTGGGGTCTGCCTGGACCCCACTAGCACGTTTGTGTAACTTAAAAGTACCAGCATATTTGAGGGTTAATATAAAATAGATTTGTAAGGTTGGAATCCTCGCCGATCTAATTGACATAGTGTGGGAAACTGCTGTTATATTTTGACTTAATAAGTTCAAGTCCCAAAAAGAGAAGTTGCGTTCTGTTACAAAATCAAGGATATTTATAATTCTTGTATAAAAATGAATATAAAACATTTTAGTACATTTGTGTAGGTGCTGAATTGCGCTGTTTTGCAATATGTTTTAATATTTTGAATCAGTTCTTTACAGTACCTTCATCATTATAAACTAATTATTATGTCACATTTGTATTAGTGTATACTTAGTGTATAAGTTGTATTTAACTACGATATTGTAATTGTTTTTTTTTAAATTTTAAATTTTTATGTATATTAGGGTTTCCTAAATAAAGATTCTTATTATTATATACATGACATCTGTTTTAACCACGTTGCTGTTGAGATAGTGTTATGAATTTAATCTTTTTCTTTCATTATAAAATAGTATTATTTATTTCATTAATAGTATATTAAAGTATAAGTGGATAAAGAGGTCTTTCAAACACCCGAGATTTTTCGAGCACGACGTCTTCGATGCCCAGCCAAGTTTCATTTCATAAAAGTCCGCCCTCGATGCCCAACCAAGTTTCGTGAAAGTCCATCCTAAATAGTATTTATTTTTATTTGACGTTATGAGGTACTGCTGTCAGATCAATAATCAAAAAGTTTCTTTATTTATATTTAAAATGATACAATGTATATATGAATATATAAATAAATTTTGCAGAAAAAACCAAATAAGACATTGGTTCACAATGAAAATATATAATTTAAAAACTAATAAAAAAAGTTGTCATTGATACTTACGTTTCTTGAGTTGTTGTTACCATAGGGACTTTAAAAAACGCGCGTGTTTGAAAGTTCGATTTAAACACGCTGAGGCGTACTTCAAAAAAGTAATATGAGGCATCATTAAAAAAAAGTATTAAACACTGAAGTACACGTTATTACTTAACCTACAGAAACTAGGTGTCACTTAATACATCTATGTCATATTTTATCAATTTTATAATACCGCTCCTAAGAAATATTATGGTGATTGTTTTTTACCTGACTTCAGAAATTAGTCCTCAATTTTTTTTTGTATGTATGTTCTGTGATAATTTCTTCACCACGTTGTCTGAGTTAAATATTGTTTTTTCTTCGAACGGGGTGTCACATGTGTGGTCCCATTTAAATGTGCGAAAAAACCTTAAAGGTGGGAAAATAGGGGAAGAGTGGCTCGGTGCTATTTTTTAAGACCAGACATAAAAATGTACAGTCATAGAAATTAATAAAAAAATATATTCGCGTTTGTCCTTTCAAAATGACAGCTGATAGCCATATCTCGGATTGGATGGAAAAATTTTTGTACAATCATATAGAGATTCGTAACTTATACAAAAAATAATATTCGCGTTTGACCTTGAACTGACAAAATGACAGCTGATGTCCATATCTTGAAAACGGGCGATTATTTTATACGGTCATATAGAGAATCGAAGCTTATGTTAAGAAATCATATTCGCGTTTGTTTCTGGAAAAAAACGTAAAAAAACAAAAATATATGATGATAGTGAGATATGGGACAACGATTTTAAAAAGAACATAGTGGAAAATAGAAAGAAATATAGGAAACGGAGAGAAAATCAAACAGTAAGAGAAGAGAATAAAAAGAAGTTTAAAAAAAGAAGAGAAAATTGAATAATAAGATAAAAGTATAGGAATGAAATCTAGAAAATGAAAAAGGAATTGCATGGACACAAAAATGAAGTATAAATAGAAATGTTATCATTAACAAATAAAAAAAAATCATATGAAAATAGAAATTATAGAAATAAGGGTTTTACAATATTAGTGTTTTAAATTAAACTTACAGTTTCTAGATAATTCCACAATATATTTAAAAAATGTTAAAAACTCTAAGAAATTGACAATTGTTTCGATATTAAATATCATCGTCATAATGACAGAAGTTACATTTTACAATAGAAGAAATTATAGACATGTAAATAGGAATTATGAAAATGAAAATGTGAAATTTTAGAAATAGATATCGTAGAGTTAATAGTGTTATATGAGGATTCAGGGTAATTGATTAATATTAGTTTAGATTGTATATTATAAATAGATTAGTAAATATTTGGAAAATAATGGGATACATTATAAAAATAATAGAGTAATATTGGGTTAATGTTAAAAGATGAATTTATAAGAGTATAGAAAACTCGATGTGTTATTCTTTTATTAGGGGCATTTAATACAGTTCCTTTATTTAAACTTTAAAAAAATCATTTATTTATATATGTTGCTATACTTTTGGTATACCCATTATATACAATATTAAAAATGTTTGATTTACCCAGTATATGTCAAATTTGGCATGAATTAGTTTCAGATGACATTTACACGGAGTATATTGAATACTAGACAAATGTCATAATGTAAAGAAATATTCCAAATTAAGAGCAGATGTCACTGTAGATATTTTATTATAATAAAAGAAAACAAATCTCATTTTATATAGAAATTATGGAAAGTAAATAATAGATCAGATAACAAATTTAGTTTTTTTTAAAAAAAAGGAAGAAAGGTGTTGCTAAATTATAATGTTTTTGTTGATCAAGAAAAGAGATTCAGTCTGATTACACATACCGAACGGAGAACATCTAAAAATTAAAGAGTTCTCCAAATATATTCGAAAAGTTCTTTCATCATTAAATATTTTCTATTATAGGGTAGATACTTCGAGTAGTATTGTTAATACCTGTGGTGATGGTCCAATCACTAGTTTGTCTTCTCATTTTGTGGAGGAGATGGTGTCGGATAAATTGACTACTCAAAATATTGAGTTAGTTTGTAGTATGAATTATAATTTGTTTAGTATTTCTGTAGCTAGAAATGTATGGTCATAAAATTTATAAATTTTACATTTGAAAAATTAAAATATATATTCGTTTATATTTCAAGGATTAATAATGATGAAGATTACAAAGGCAAAACAATACTGGAGCTCCAACAAAGAATTGCCTTTTTGGAAAAGCGCTAAGAGGTTATTAGAAAGATTCTCAGTGAAGAGCAGCTGAAAAATTAAGAGTGTTCACAAACTCCACTTCGATGGACGGTTGATGACATATCTAAAGCCATAGTCACTTATTCGGTGTTCACAAAATCCACTTCGAAGGACAGTTGATGACATATCTAAAGCCATAATCACTTATTCGGTGTTCACAAAATCCACTTCGATGGACAGTTGATGACATATCTAAAGCCATAGTCATTTATTTAGCCGATCCAAGAGCATACAGGTTACTTTACCAATAAATTATTGTTTATATTTTCATATATGATAATATGTGATTAGCATCAATAATTATTATTAATAATAATATTGACATGTTTGATCTGCATTGTAATTGCTAATATTAGGATTTTTTTGTTGTCGTGGATAATTTAATAGTTGACTTATTGATTATTTTTGGTATGAATATCTATTTTGTATTATATTCTTTAATGTGATATACATTGTTATGTACAAATTATGTGAAATATTGTATTCAATTTATGCTCTGTCAAAATGAAAAAATAAATGCTCTAATAATTACTATATGAATTTTTACTTTTCCGCCCAACCTATCTAATATGCGAGAAAAGTATTGGTTAACCCACAAAAAAGTTGAAATTTTGAAAAATAAATTTGACGTTTTTCATGAAGAACAACACAAAAAAATGGTTTGTTGAAAAAAAATCCTGCGTGTATGTCATCGTTGTCGTCGGCCACTTTTCGTTACATGTCTTGTTAGCACGATACAGCCTCCGGAGTACAACAAATCACCAATTTTATGATTGCATATTATTCAGGATATCTCACAGATGAATTCTATTGATTTTCAGCTGACAATAGCCAGTACAACCTATGCTATGGTACTTGAAGTACGAAATTTTTGTCATTTTTTGAGAAATTTCAGTTTGTTAGCACGATATAGTCTCTGGAGTGGAAAAAGTCACCAATTTTATGATTGAATATTATTAAGAACATCTCACAGATGATCCCTATTGATTTTCAGCTCACCACAGCCAGTACAATAGGTCCTATAGTACTTTAAGTACGACAATTTTGTCATTTTTGAAGAAATTTCCGTTTGTTAGCACGACACAGCATCCGGAGTGGAAAAAGTCACCAATTTTATGATTGAATGTTATTCAGAGAATCTCACAGATGATTCCTATTGATTTTCAGCTCACCACAGCCAGTACAATAGGTCCTATATAGTACTTTAAGTACGACATTTTTGTGATTTTTGAAGAAATTTCAGTTTGTTAGCACGATACAGCCTCGGGAGTATATACAAATGACCAATTTTATGATTAGATGTTATTCAGGGCGTCTCAAATATGAACCCTATTGAGATTCAGCTCACTGAAGCCAGTACAATGAGTGTTATGGTACTTGAGGAACCAAATTTTTGTAATTTTTGGGGAATTTTCAGTTTGTTAGCACGATACAGCCTCCAGCGTATATACAGGCGACCCATTTTATGATTGAATATTGTTCAGGGCTTCTAATAGATGAACCTTATTGATTTTTAGCTCACCAGAATTAAAATAAAAAACAACTGAAATGATGTTTACATGGGACAAATAAGCCAGTATTTGGAAAATAGGATAAAAGGACATATATACGACAAAAAGAATACAATAGCTCTAACTTGTCATGAAAACTCAAAAAAACACATTTAATTTTGAAAACATAAAAATTATTGAGTCAGAGCAAAATACAAGAAGGAAATTTTAGAATCAATAGTCATCCAAAAAAATCAGCGTGTCATTAACAATTAAAATGATTTAAACAACCTCACTAAAATCTATCTGTCAGTACTGTAAATAATTTTAGAGTGTATGAACTTTGTATATTGCCTGTATATGTATATTGTTTTCATGAGAGTGATATAAATGTTTTATATTGTTGATAAAGTTCTTGACTTTTGACATTTTAATGGATACTTTCAATTATTCTACGTTTAGGGTAAGTAAAAAATATTTTTTGTTGTACTGAATCTCTTAGTGAGAAAATTAATTTATTTCAGATGTAAATATATTTTTAGAAAGGCTGAGTAAGCCTAAACGTCAATGGATAATGGTAATACGAATTTAAACAATCTTTATGTATTTATATTAAAAAATTTACCAAAGTACCTTACAAGGGTGCGATTTTCGAAACCATTCGGGAGTAAACCGCATATACGAAAAATGGCCGTTTTCGTATATGCGTTTTGTATGGCGTGTTTCGAGTAGGTTTTTACCATTGGATTAAAAGTTTTCGTGTGCGGAAAGTGTAAATTTGTGTTTTATTGCAAAGTATATTATTAATTTGAATAATAAATGGTATAATCGAATATACTAGGGTATGCTTTAATTAACTTAAACCTCATAAACGCTATACAAGAAGCGGAAGAGTTAGTTGATACATCTCCTAGGATCTTTCACCCATTCAATGATCCTTTGAGGAATATTCAGACAGGCAGTTTATAAAACTCTATAGACTTACAAAACCTGTCGCTTCAGAACTAATAAACATATTGGAGCCCCATCTCCCTGCTTCAACAAGAATATCAGCCTTAAACATAGGTAGAAATGTAAATGTAACTACAATAAAGTCTATTTAGGCAGGTTAGCTAGAGAAAATTGCAAAATTGATATACCGTAATATTCTTATGTTTTATTTCATAGGTCTTGCTGAATCTTAGATTTTTTGCTAGTGATTCTAACCAATTGGACATTGCTAAACATATAAACCATACTGTAGCTCAGCTCAGTTTCGCAGGCTCTCCATAAAGTAATTAATAGATTAAATTTTCCAAAGATTTTTAATAGTTTCGTATATATGCCCAGAAATATTGCTTATCGAGAAAATCTATGAGTTCCATTTTTTGTTCCGCCGAAATATTCCCATATTTTTTATTAAGAGCAGCAGTAGAACTTACATCTTCCATTTTTTAACAACAAATTGTTGTCCTTAAACCAAAGTGACCACATTTCGAAACTGCCAATGACGGACATATCCAGCGCATCCACCATATTGCCAAAATATATTAAATAAGTTATCTTCTTCTTCGTTTTCTTTTAGTAGGACCCTGTCCTGTTTAATTCCGAATATTTAGGCTCCCCCTGAGCTCTTCTTGAGACGCTGAGCTCCAGCTCTCATACCATCTTTTTGGTGGTCTGTCTAGTGGTCTCCGTGTGTTTGGTTTCTGGGTTTTCGCTCATTTTGCCCATCTGTTTTCTGGCATTCTTTCGACATGATCTGTCCAACCTCGTTTACGTTCTCTAACCCATCTCACCACATCCTGAATTCCTAATTCTTCTCTAATGTCAGTACCTACTTTTAAGTTAGTTGGGCCCCAAGGCCCAAGCAAAATTTCGGGCCCCCAATATCCTATATGACTTTTCAATAAGAATTTTTCTGCCTACTTTTGGTACCTTCAGCAATGATATAAAAATGTTGAATAAATAATAATATTTCCAAATAAATAAATAAAAAGATGTATTTGGCAAAAACATATTATTTGGTGAAAAAAACTACTTTAACAAAATTTCTATTTAAAAATTAACAACACAACAAAAATAAAAAAAACTCCCCTTTTAAAGAAAAACGAACAAAATAAATAATAATTAATAAAAATAAACAACTAATTAAATTTTTTCTTACGTATTTTCATTTCTGAAAACTTATCTATTATATCATTTATTTTCAATTTATCGAGAATATCGCTTTCTACATTTAGAATAGCCAACGATGAAACATTTTCTTCATTTAATGAGTTTCTCAGATATTATTGTACCCGTTTTAACGTAGAAAATGTTCTCTCGCCGAATGCGTTACTAATAGGAATAGTTAAATATATACGCAACAATACTTCAACGTTAGAGAAGGTTGACAAAATATTGTAATCAATTAAAAATTTTAACATTTCATAGGGGTCATTAGAGGAAATATCATTTGATTTACAAAGCGCTTTAAACTGTACAATTTCATCTACTAAATCTTCTGTAGCATCCACATCCATATTGTTATATTTTTACTTTTCCGCCCAACCTATCTAATATGCGAGAAAAGTATTGGTTTACCCACAAAAAAGTTGGAATTTTTACGTTTTTCATCAAGAACAACACGAAAAAACGGTTTTTAGAAAACAATCCTGTGTGTATGTCGTCGTTGTCGTCCGCCACTTTTCGTTACATGTCTTGTTAGCACGATACAGCCTACGGAGTGCAATAAGTCATAAATTTTATGATTGAATATTGTTAAGGACATGTCACAGATGAACCGTATTGATTTTCAGCTCACCACAGCCAGTACAATAGGTGCTATTGTACTTTAAGTATGACATTTTTGTCATTTTTTGTGTTTTAAATGAAACTCACTGTTTCTAGCTAATTCCACAATATAATGAAAAATGTTGAAAATACTAAAAAATTGACAATTGTTTCGATAACTAAATATCATCGTCAGAATGACAGAGGTTACTTCTGTCATACTAACGCTTTATTTAACTAAAACCTAGCACAATAGATTTAATAGCATGAGCTCGTGCTGACCATCTGGTGTCACATATTTTCTTAACCAATGGTAATTTAGTTTTTGAAACAGATAGACATATTTGAAGTACTTCCCATCTGTGCGTCGAAACCGAAAAAAAAAAATATATAAACATTGTACATTTTCAAAATATCTAGAAGCTTCCGAACAACTTTCGGCAGCACTATTACCGACCAAGTTTAAAGAATGACTGGAACATGGTACAAAATGTGCATTATTTGTCTTCTTTTTAATTTTTGCCTGCAATCCGTTATATTTTCCGGACATATTGGATGCGTTGACATAACTTTGGCCTCTGCAGTAATTGATATTAAGGTCACTTAATTTGGTTTGTAAAACATTCGATAGACTTTCTGCAGTATGAGAAAATATTTCCACAAAACCTAAAAACCTTTCTACTGGTTGACCATTTGGTAAAATATATCCTATAACAGTTAATTGATCGATATGTGAAATATCAGGCGTTGAATCGACGATAATTGAAAAATATTTTGCCACTTGCAATTCGGTGATAATAACATTTTTTACCTCATTTGCAAGAAGGTGAATACATTTTTTGCAAATGGTCGAAGAAAGATAATTAACATGCGCACTTCCAATGTCACTATATTTCTGGAGGTGTCCGGCTAAAAACGGCTCAAAGTCACTAAGAAATTCCAACGAGCCTAAATAGTTACCATTCCCTTTTGTAAAAGGTTTAGTCGTGGAACCATAAAATGGTAAACCACTTTTTGATAGAAACTTAATGGTAGCAAGCACTCAATAAAACATTTTTCCAGTAGTTTTGTTCCTTTAAGTAACTTTTTCTGATTTCTGTATCTATTCTTCCTTCTATTCGACTTCTATTAATCATTGTGCCGACGGAGGTTACGTGTTCAGAAGACCTTTCGTGGGTTTTTAAGTATTGAGTCGCATTTGTCCAGTCAGTGTAGCCATCAGCACTTAGCTTGATATCTTTTTTCGAAAAAGTTTGCAAATATAACAATAAACATAGACTGTAAACCAACCACTCACGAAGGACTTTTTCGCCATTTT
Organism: Galeruca laticollis; assembly: GCA_963921935.1. NCBI lineage: Eukaryota > Metazoa > Arthropoda > Insecta > Coleoptera > Chrysomelidae > Galeruca > Galeruca laticollis. The sequence continues at coordinate 105,844,419 of OY998175.1, forward strand.
CATTAAATTTATCGAATGTTGAACTTTGTAAACTTCTAGATTTTTTACCATCCAATTGTTTCAGACACCCACTTATTTTGTCAATATTTTGTTCAGGTCTGTTTTCAGGAAAATATTCTTGAAATTTCGAGGTTATATTTTGAGACCAGTCTGCTAGATCACAAGGAAATAGTGGAGAAGTTTCTTTGTCAATTTCCAATAAATCACTTACGAAGACGTTATCATCATCGTCCGCGACTTTGTGTTATTGTAACTCGATGGTATTATTAATATTGCTGGTTGACGTATTTATTTCCTAATCTTTTAATGCCGGTTCAGGAAGATCTTGTCGAATTTCTAGTTCTTTTCTGAGGAATGCCGACATTGCATTTTTTTGTTTTTCTCTTTCATTTTCCCTTAGTAATGCTTTTTTACTCTTCTCACTACTACTTTGATGTTTGTAACTCATATTCTTCTTTCTTCAACCCTTTTAAAATTAAAAATTTATTAATGTTGGACTAATTTAAATTTTTGGGTAATGCAATAATAGTGTCAATTAAACAGTGCGTTTGAAATTGGTAGTGAACATAATATTACGACTTCGAAAACTGTTGAGATAGTAAAAGACAGTACAATAATTAAGTTTTTCATTGAATGCCGTTTACTTTGCGATTTTACCACTGTTGGTATATTAGATATTTTGAAAGAACTAAAATAATGAATTTTCAAAGCACAAAGGTATTAAAATTTTGCCCTAATTTTTTTCCCGTAAAATTCCTATAGTAAATATACAAAAATAATACATTGATTAATAATTATAACTTAAAACTTACCTTAAGTTAAATTTCAGGGTTCGGACGATGGTAAATAGAAATTATTACAATTTAAAATGAGACATTGGAATTCCACTGATATTGATAGCTTGCCAATATCACTTGGAAACTGAGAACAGAACAAAAATCTAAATACGATGGAAGGCAACAAACAGTTTTTTACGTAATTTCGTCGTCTCTTCGGCAAAAGATTAAGCTTTTTTGGTTATAGCGGCATAAACAAAAACGCTCTAAAAGAGTGCCGATTGCCGATGTTTTATTTTTTTAAATCTAGTTAAAATTATACATATATAACAGGAATATCGTTATATATACCAATATAAGCCTAATTTTCTTTATCAGATACGGTTTTCTTTTGATGTTTAAATTCAAATTAACTAAATGCTTTATAATTTTTTCAAGGCCTTTTTCCGGGCCCCACTTTATACCGGGTCCAAGGCTCGGGCCTTATGTGCTTTTTGGTAAAATAGGCCCTGTCTAATGTCCTGACTTATCATTATATCTCTGAGGCTCACTCCCTTAATTGTTCTTAGCGTTTTCATTTCAGTCCTCCTCATTATTGTTTTTGTTGTTGATGTTTCCGCCCTTGTTTTGGTTGCATAAGTGAGAATAGGCCTTACGCATGTTTTGTAGATTCTTATCTTGATTTGTGTACTCATCAAATTTTCCATATTATTTTTCTCAAATATCCGTTGACCCTTGATGCTTTTATCGCTTGAGTTCGTGTTTCCTCTATTAAATCCCTCTTGCTTGATATTGTTACTCCAAGGTTATTGAATTTCATTGTTTGTTGTATTATGTTGTTGTCGACAGCTAGTTTACATCTAATCGGATCTTTGGCTATGACCATTGATTGAGTCTTCTTAATTAAAATGCTCATATTATATTTATCTGCCACTAGCACCGCGTCATCCGCATAACATAACACTTTTAATGATTGTTCTCCCATTCTGTACCACGCGTTGACCTTGTTAACGCTTTCTATGATTCTGTCCATGATAATATTGAATAGTGTAGGGTTGAGGCGTCTCCCTGTCGTATCCCGTTCAGAATCTGTACTTCTTTGCACAATCCCGTTCTGGTTTTAATCCTCGTTATATTTCCGGTGTTCAGTTCTTTAATAATATTTTGATATTTATGATCTATATTCTTCTCTAGAATCTCTAATACGTCCCTCAACCGTACTTTATCAAAGGCTTTAGTGATTTCAACAAAACATACTAACATGGGCTTGTTGAACTCTATTGATTTTTTTGTTAGTTGCCGTATTATGAATATTGCGTCTACCGTCATTGGAATCTTGTTCCCAAGTCTTATCGCTATGATTTTTGTAAAAAGTTTTAATACTGAGCTCAACAAAGTTAAGTTCCTGAAATTCTCGGACTCCCTTTTTCCTCCTTTTTTAGGTATGGGTACGGATATGCTTAATTTCCATTCGTATGGTGTATCGGTGTATTATCATCATCAGTAATATTATATGTGTTTTCGAAGTACCTGATCCATTCTTCTTCTGTAATGTCATTTACTTGCACTTTCTACGTAACTTGTTTTTTTCTGTTACATAGCATGTTCCACACCTCCTTCTGACCACTGTATAAATCCGCTTCCATTTCTGCTGAAAATGTTTCCCAGTATTCATTCTTTAGTTGTCGTATGTGGTTGTTTGTTCGATTTCTAACAATTTTGTATCTTTCATACTCATCCGGTGTTCTATTGTTAATGTATTTTATATATACTTCCTTCTTCTCTTTTGCCAGTTTCTTGACTTCGTTGGTGAACCACGGTTTGGTGTTTCTCTTTCCGTTGGTGTCTACTGATCTTATCCCTACGGCTTCTGTTGCACTTTATGTTATATTTTCTCTTATTTTTTTCCAAGCCGTCTCTACATCATCGTTATCTACAACCTGGTTTTGCGTTATCTTCTCATTGAGTCTTCTTTGATATAGATCTTTTGTGCTATCTTCCATTAACGACTCTATGTTGAATTTTGTTACATAATTTGGTGCCTTTTTCTTTTTTCGCATACCTACCGATCGATATTTGCAAAGAACCAGGTTATGCTGTGTCCCTACGTTCGCCGATGTTAGTGCTCTTATGTCCATAATTTATTGAGGGTCCACTTGTCTATTGGTGATTCCAGAATCGATGATCGATTTGTTACCCCTTGTATTTCTGAATGTGTATTTGTGTTCTTTATGTTCAAAGTACGTATTGTTTATTCTTCGCTCTTTGTATGTGCACATTTCGATCAACATATTGCCATTTCCATTTTTTGTCTTCTCACCAAAGTGTTGCATCATTCCAGGGATGGTATAATTTCCTATACGTGAATTGAAGTCCCCCATTATAAAAACTTTTTCGTTTCTTGGTAAACGATCCAAAGTGCACTGAAGATCATCTAAGAATTGTTCTCTTTCTTCACTTGATTTTGTTGTCTGGTGCATATACACTTATCAGATGTGTCTTGTCGTTTTCAAATTTTAGTGACACACACATTATGTTGTGCTGAAGGTATTGCACGTCTTCGATTAGGTGTTGTAGCTTTTGGTGTACAACTATTCCAATCCCTGCCTGTGCTTTTTTGTCCTTATCTACTCCGCTATAGAATAGTATATAGTCACCAAGTTTCGTGTTGCCTTTACCTTTCTTCTTAATTTCTGAGAGCAAACAATATCAATGTTATTATTAGCGATTTCCATTAACACTTCTTGGTCTCTGGTGTTCCATAATGTGATGTTCCAGCAGGCTAGTCTCAATTTATTTCGTTTCCATTCTCGTTTTTTCCTTTTTCTCGCCGTGTCGTTTCCTGAGTTGATCCATCCGGTTCCCGAGGCACTCGTATCGGTTCTTCGAGTAGTGTTTTTTTTCTAAAAGGTAGGTCGCTAGCCTCGCCTTTAAACCGTCCTCCTTTTTCGGGTTTGGGACCGACAACATTACTCACTAAACTACTCGATCCATCCAGTGAGCAATGCAGGCGGAGTTTTTAAATAAGTTATTTTATAAAATTAATTTTCAGTATTCCATTATATATGTTACAGTAAAAGTACGAAATTAGTGAACGTTGGAAATTGGAAATGAAGTTGGGCTCTGTGATAGATTGGGTATATATATATATTAGACTAGATATTCCTTATTTTTTTATGAGGAGGAGTATTGAAATAGTCAATAATCAATTCGATACCCAATCCAACTCGCAGAGCCCAAACTTATTTTAACTTTCACTGATTTCGTACCTTCACTGTAACAACATATACTACCTACATTGTACATTAACTAATGTGTAAAATAAATTGGCAGTACCAAATAAAACAATGAGTTAATTATGACTTTTTCATGTTATTTTGTATTTTCAATAGAAATCAACATACATTTTTGCAATTAGCATAAGAAAATAAAACAACACTATTAAGAAGTATATGTTATATTGGCTATAATAAAGAATAACTTTTACACACTAAAAAAAAAGTAAATTTTCAAAATTTTCAAAAATTATTAGGCATATTTTTCAAAGGGAAGAATTTTGTTTAAGAAGTCATCTTTTTCTTTCATTTTATTTAAAAAATCTTCATATGAACCTGGAGCATTACATTTCACAGATATCATTGATTTTAGAACCGGAATTGTTAACTGAGATTTTTCTTCATCCCAAATTTTGTTTATGATACTAAAGGTATTGCGGTATTGGCCCTGGGAAGGCATAAACAAAATTCCACAATTTTTAAATTTCAGAATAAGGCACAACCTCTGTTTTAAATTCATTAAAAATGTCTATCCACCTTATATTTATATTAGCCGAATCAAAGTTCTAATTTCTTCCAATAGTTTATTTTTGTCTATTTCACACTCTACCAAAATTGGGGACATTATTTTAAGACAATTTTCGACATTGTTCCATTCAACTGTTTTTTAAGAGTTATCCAAATAAAATAATGCGCAATTTCAAGATGGTTTGACCAATTTTCCATATGAAATTAACTGTCTCGACCCTTACTTGGTGGAATCTACTCATATTAGTGTTTTAAATGAAAGTCACGGTTTCTAGTTAATTCCACAATATAATAAAAATTGTTGAAAATTCTAAAAAATTGACAATTGTTTCGATAAATTAATATCATCGTCAGCATGACAGAAGTTACATTTCATTTGGTGGTGCCTACCTGATGTTTAGTAGTTATTTTTGGCTAGACCAAGAAGTGACCTAACTTGTGATTGACTTAATATATGTTAATAGAAAAAAGAAGAAGATGTGATATTACACATATTGAAGCTTTGATATTATTAGCCCTATGGTGATATCCTGGATATCATTTTTCCAATTAAGATCAGTATAACTGTGCAATGATATAGAAAACCAGGAAAACTATATCTGCTGATCTTTACAATTATCACTTAAGAAGACAGTTAATTAGTGGAGAACTCCCTAGATTTAACTGTTCTTTGATAACTTCATATTGTGGGTTTCTTAAATGTCTTCTAATTTCCAATTCTTCAAGGAAATCCAGTTCTTGTTTCTTTTCACAAATATGCAGCACTTCTAGTTTTGTGTTAGGTGTCAATGAATGATTGGTGTCAAGTAGATGTTTTGCGTAGTGGGATTTATCTGGTTGTTTTAATCTAACTGTATCGGATTTCAAAATTCCTGAGGGTCTGACCCAAATAGACAGCATTACATTCTGGACATTTGAGTTTATATATACCTGACTTCTTTAATTGTGGTATTTTTGTTTTTACATTTAACAATTTTGTACTAAAGTTATTTTCTGTTTTAAAAGAAATTGTTGTATTCGCTGCTGAAGATATTATCTTTGAAATATTATTAGGAATATTTCCTGCATATGTGATGATTTTATATGTTTTTATTTCATCAGTTTGTTTAGGAAATATTAGTTGTAATGCCACTTTTTCCTCTTTTTTATTAATTAGCTTATTTATCATATCTAATGTACTTGATTATTCAATTTACCGAAAACCAACACAGACTGATGTGACAATTCCATTTAATTCCAATCACCCCGTGTCCCGTAAACTAGCGGCATATAATTCAATGATACATAGAGCTTTTTCAGTTTCTATGAACAAATGTAATTTTGATAGAGAGATTAATACAATTAGATAAATAGCAACATTCAATGGTTATCCATTAGATATGATAAATAAGCTAATTAATAAAAAAGAGGAAAAAGTGGCATTACAACTAATATTTCCAAACTGATGAAATAAAAACTTATAAAACCATCACATATGCAGGAAATATTTCTAATAATATTTCAAAGATAATATCTTCAGCAACGAATACAACAATTTCTTTTAAAACAAAAAGTAACGTTAGTACAAAATTGTTAAATGTAAAAACAAAAATACCACAATTAAAGAAGTCAGGTATATATAAACTCAAATGTCCATAATGTAATGCTGTCTATTTGGGTCAGACCCTTAGGAATTTTGAAATCCGACACAGTGAACACTTACGAGCATACAGATTAAAACAACCAGATAAATCCCACTACGCAAAACATCTACTTGACACCAATTATTCATTCACACCTAACACAAAACTAGAAGTACTGCATATTTGTGAAAAGAAACAAGAACTGGATTTCCTTGAAGAATTGGAAATTAGAAGACATTTAAGAAACCCACAATATGAAGTTGTCAATGAACAGTTAAATCTAGGGAGTTCTCCACTAATAAACTGTCTTCTTAAGTGATAATTGTATAGATCAGCAGATAAAGTTTTCCTGGTTTTCTATATCATTACACAGTTATACTGATCTTAATTGGAAAAATGATATCCAGGATATCACCATGGGGCTAATAATATCTAAGCTTCAATATTTGTAATATCACATCTTCTTCTTTTTTCTATTAACATATATTAAGTCAATCACAAGTTAGGTCACTTCTTGGTCTAGCCAAAAATAACTACTAAACATCAGGTAGGCACCAAATGAAATGTAACCTCTGTCATTCTGACGATGATATTGATTTATCGAAACAATTGTCAATTTTTTAGAATTTTCAACAATTTTTATTATATTGTGGAATAAACTAGAAACCGTGAGTTTCATTTAAAACACTAATTTTCCATATATTTAATGCAATTTGAGTAGAAGCATTTTACTTGGCTGTTGAACCACCTTTCGTTAATTTCGTCATTTTTAGGTTTGTCTGGACTATAATTTGTATAAAACATGATCAAGTCGTTCCTGCAGTTTCGTTTTTAAATTATTAATTTCCAAAAATATTTCTATGATTGTTTCATTCTTACCCTCGATGTTTCTAACACTACTTTCAAATAAAACAGCTTGATTATGCAAAAAAGAAGCCTGAGCTCAGATGTTGAATCATTGAAAAAATAATTCAAAATTTTAGGACATTTTTCAGTGGATAGAAAGAAGGATTTTAGCGGAAGCAATGAAAGCCAACGAGTTTTACTATAACCCAATAATTTTTAATATTCGACATTTGCCTCTATACAAAATTATTTAAGAATTTCGGTTCTCATAGTGTAAATATAGAAATGCGAATAAATTTTTATTAGAATGATTTCAATGTCGATTGGCAGTAAGTCTGCAGCTGTTTGAATTGCCTTGTGTACAATATGGGCAGAACAACCAACTGGAAATACCTCATTTTTTAAATGATTTTTCAATTTATAAAATATATTGTTTTCTTCTTTCCTGGACACTATGCCACTCATTTGTAATATATTATTTTCATTTAAAATTTTTATAATTGAATCACAAATTAAGTCAGAAGTTTCCTCTGGAAAGGAGCTGAAATCTAATATTTTCACATTTATACCAGTATCCTCCTTAAAATACCTTAGTAATGTAGTAAATATTTTTAGATCTTTATGATTTGACAGAAAAAATGGAAATTTACAGATTTGAGGTAATTTTTCAAATCGAAAGCAAAAAAAGGCGCAATAACTTTATTAATTACTGCTTCTGAGTAGTACGCCGACAAACTAATGTATAAATCCATTTATCTATAAGACTGATTATGATTTACAATGTGATAAGAAAAAATCTGCTTTAGACAATGAAATTTTTTTTTCAAAAGTGCCAAGGTTTTTTAGAAAATGTCCTACTACTTTTAGAAGCAACAGCCGATAATCTTTTCTTATGTTATCAGAGTCAATGTGCCATAATATATCGCGCCGTCCTCCAAAGGCAACCGAAAACTGGCTAGAACATTTGTTGCAAAAAACATCGGAATTTAATTTTGCTCATTTTATAAATGAAAATTCTTTGCCCAAATCATCAGAGAATTTGCAAAGTCATTTGGGTCCCATTTGGGCTTTTAAAGTATTATTCTGTAACGATAGAAAAAAAATATCGGTAAATAATGGTTTTGTGTTTAAAATTATTAATATTATTGAAAGAAACAACAGAATAAAATCTTAAATCGTAAATTTCAAAAAAGTACAAGCAATAAAATTTGTATACAAAAAATCAAGAACGTACCTTGTTTGTTGGTTTTATTTTATTTAAAGAGACCAGTCGAAATTACGAACTTCCAGCTTTGAAAGATTATAAATCACACATAAAAGTAAACACCCTTGTCGTCACCACTAATAAAATTCGAATTATACTAACATAATCAACAAACCAACTTCTTTACATGTTGCAACCACAGATTATTGGCATAGATAAGATAATATAATATATTCTACAATGATTATTGGTTGCAACCAAAATGCTACAATTACTGGCGAGAATAAGTGTTGCTTGTTGTATGCGGTGAATCCCAGAATTTCGGTCGCGTACTCATGCGTTTACACGGTTGCCAGATCAATCAAATTAGAATAAAAGATGAGTGGAAAAATATAGTTCGTAAAATTGACGGACATTTCAATTAAATATTGTAAATGACGGACCACGCTAGAAGACGGACAAGGGATCTGAAAAACGGATTGTCCGTCGTAATGATGGACATCTGGTCACTTTATTAAACAATAATAATAAAGAAAAATGCCAAATAAGTAGTATCAAAAGCCGGTTAGGGGCTGTGTTCTATTTCAGTAAAAAACCTATTCAATTGTCACAAGATCTTACGATAATGCGGTGTTGCCGGTTGATAATTTCTTCGTATACGTAAGTTTCTATTCGAGCGGTGTTAAAAAATACATATTTAGCACCGCATACGAAAAAATTCATGTGGAAATAATCGTACATGCTAATATTCGTGTGAACTCGAAAATCGCACCCCCGCATCAGAAAAAATATTTCTTGGGTATACACAGAAATCTGTGAGAGTAACAAGGAACGCAGTTATATTATATTAGCACATAATCGAGAGAGAAGTAATGCTGTTCTCCCCTCATGTTACTCCACTCAACTCAAAAGTGCTGTGTAAAACCGGCTGTGATCTGACCTATCAGGAATCTACAGAATTGCCAACTTAAATTCAAATCATTACTAGTTTAAAAACGGTATGACAGTGTCTATTGTCAACTAGTCATTATTATCTGGCCGTGGTTGCGAAAACATTCAAACCTTAAATTACCGCTGAAACATGCCGACTATTTACACAACCGCAGAGAAAGAACAGATCGTTAAGTGGTACTTTGGGGGTAATTCTGTAATAGATACTATAAATCTATTTATAGTGGCTTTTGCAGATAGACCTATAGGTACCTATAGAAGTGACTGTACATTCAATTATTCATAAATTTGAAAATTTTGGGTGTGTGAAAGCACGGTTCTAAAACAGCACATATTTACATTTTTTATTAACCTGCACATACTATTAAAAATATTATTAATCACAAAATTACACATTTCTGCTAAAATTACAACATAATAGTTAAGAAAGTTAATACAATTGCACATTAAGTTATTTTAAAATTATTGACAACAAATATTTTAATAAAAAGGAGTTAAAAACTAGATTCTCCATTTCCATGAAGACAGGAACAGGTCTGAAACAAAAAATAAATTAAACGCAGTACTTTAAATTACCGTCATTTGGGGCGGAATTGATCAAAAATAAGTTAGTTTTTTATATTCTGCGCTCGTTATTAGAAAAAATAGGCCAAAGAAGATATGGATATCTAGTAGATGTTGATAGGAATGGAATTGTAAAATATCACGAACATCAATTTTGAAATATAAAAATGATACAGAAATAAAGTTGTGAACAATCTCATACACGTTTTGGGGTGAGATTGTTCACACACACTATATTGCACAGGCAGCAAGCAGGCTAGACCATAGATGATCAATCCCAACCACGCTACTCTACGTCAAGTACTTTCGAAGTTATAGCTGTTTATACTGTGGGAGGTAAAATTGTTCAGTGGGGGTGAGAGAATTATTTATCATACATTACCCTTTTTCACCAAATTAAGATAGATTTATCATTGTTATGAAACCTTTTATTACATTATAAAAATGAAAATACATAAACTTGAAAAAATTGTTTCTCCTGTATTTCAAAAGAAAACTGTGAACTTGTTAAATTCATCTCAAAAACGTCAATTACTTTTTCGAAGAAGTACTTGTCAGTACCATCAAGTTGTTTTATTGTCTGACATGAATTCGTCACCCTCTTCAACTGCAAAAATCTTTTTGGATGTGTCCAAAGACTTCATACCCAATAAATCAATTTCCTTTCTTCCTTCTTCATCCACTCTCACCTGCTGTACAATAGATGTGTACCGAGATATAGTTTTTTTCCTTGATCCACCGTAAACCTTAACCAATACAAATTTTCCCACTGCAACTTCATTGTCATCTGGTTCGAAATACTCTGTTTCTGCTCGCACGTCATCACTCTCATCTTCCAGGGGTTCGTTGTCGGAGTTGTCATTGGTTATTGAATGGATCATCTACATCTGAATCACTAGAATCTGCATCAGTACTTGCTGTAACGCTTTTGCCAGATTGTACAAATAGTTTTTGTCTTCTAATATTTCTTCTTGATGGTCCTGCTGTAAAACGTTGCTGCTGCAAGTAATTCACAAGAATGTTATTCACAGAGCCATCAGTATCATTGCCAATATCTACAGTTGGGATTTTCTGCAAGACTCGTTCGGGAGCAGAAGGTACAATTCCTGCCGCTTTAAATGAAGCTATCAGATCTTTTTCATAGCATTTTCCAATTTGTTATTCGTTTCAAGAAGAGCGGAAGCCAGTAAATGGGGAAAATCTTTTTTGTCAATAGAAGTTTGTTGTGAATGGGTCTTCTTCCAATTCAGTAACACCGACCTCCAAGCCATTTTAAATGGGCGGAAAAATCCAACATCAAGAGGTTGGGTGAGGTGTGTCGAATTTTTTGGAATGCAAACAAAAGAAATGTCATTTTCTTGGCATTTGTTTTAAGACAGCGTCCGTGAAATGGGACGAGAGGTTATCGCCCAACAGCACTTTGCGACCTGGCAAACGTTTCGCGTGAGGTAAGAATGTCGACTCAAACCAATCGGTGAAAGTCTGGGCATCCATCCAACCATGGTGGGTACGATTGTAACGAGAACCTGAACTACAACACCTGTCCTTGCAACAAGGCTCTCCTTTTGGACCCAATTCTATCCATTGCTGCCACATTTTCCCTGCCTTCTAGATGACGTAAGGAGGCAATAGTACTCCAGAGGCTGAACCGCACATCATATTTGGTTCCACGACGAAACAACATTTTTTGCTTGCCAGGGTCATCTTGCATATTTGTTTCATCGTAGTTAAACATGTTACAGGCTGGTACATTCTGTAGCGTTTCGCTCAGATTATTAGTGTTTTACCATCATATCTTTTGAAATATTAGCTCGAGATATTTTAATATTCGCCGACACTTTTTGACTTATCTCTCCTTTGTGTCTTTCTAACAAAGAACGGGCCCAATCTATCCCAGGCATATTTGATTTAAACTTTCTGATATTACGACCTTGGCTATCTAAGAAATTTTTTGCCAAGTATCGTAAGTCGGTAAGTGTAAGAGGGAATACCCACTCTCCACAGCAGTTTGCTGCACTTATAAATGATTTTTCTTCATTGAGTGTAAAAACTGTTTGATCTCCGCTTTTCTTAATACGGTTGCCAATGTACTTATTGCGTAGCGTGCCAAATGGAATTTTTTCTATTCCCGTATTATAATACGCGAATTAAATACCTGCTACCCATTTATTAATATTGTTCATTTTAACACGGATTTTCATTTCGATACAGATTTTGGCCAATGAAAATACGCACTTTTCATTATGAAAAGAATTTTCGGCCAATAGGAACAAGTAGATACTTGGGGATAATCAAGTGGTTCTATGTTTGTATATGCATAATGTGCGTACTTTTTTATACAAGTCTACGTAGCTTAGTTGGTAACGCTTACCGTCGTGGCGCATGAATGCGTTGCAGATCGTGGTTCAGATCCTGGGCGGGTTGAAATTTTTTTTTAGAATATAATGTATTTTCTTGAAAGAAAAACTAATTGCATTGTTTGTATATTTCTCTTTATCAAAGTGGAATCATTGCAATTAAATAATGCTATTTTTTTACAGGTTGCCTTAATTATGGGAATTATGGGAGCTTGTTTGAAATTAATTCTTGTTTCATTTTATTATCGGTCGTAGAAAAAATAGTGTATGCAACTCTCATGTAATGGTTATTAATACACTCGCATAAACCATACGAAACTCGCCTTCGGCTCGATTCGTATCCCGGTTAATGCTCGTGTATTAATAACCTTCATTACATGATCGTTGCATATTATACTATTTTTTAATTCGCGTATAAAAGAGACTTCATTATAACATTGTTTACAGTGTCACAATGAAGCTCTTTGAACACTGTAATAGTAATTTTTAGAGTACAGTTGGTTATTGTATTTAGTTATATTTTTATTTGACATTTGACTTTAACCTTGACACAGATTATGAATAAAATGGTCTAGCGTTGTTCTAGCTAGCAAATTATTATACTAAAGGTAAATTAGAATGATTTATATATTAAAAATAATAACGAATAAAGTACGCTAACGTTTATTTATCAATGATTTGTCAATTGTTTATTTTTATATTGTATAGGATCAATAATATATAGGTATACAAAACGTTCGATTTTTGGGATAAATTACCAGATATCTATGTGAAGATGTATTACAGAAATAATTCTGTTCATGATATAATATAAATAGATCGTAAGAGCATATACGAAGAAGCTCTTTTTTAAACAAATAATCATCCTCTTTTTGTTTACAATTTACACAATTATTCGGTTATATGTCAAAAGTTAGAAGTGCTGAATAAAACCATCTGTGATCTGACCAATTAGGAATCTACAGAATTGCCAACTTAAATTCAAACCACACCTCCTAGTTTTAAAACAGGGATTATATGAAATTATATTTTATTTAAATAATTAAATAAACGCGAATTATAAAAACTATTGTGTAAAAATTGTGCCACAATGACTTTCTGTAGTACTCGTGATTTGCACAACTCACCGCTTCGCGGTTCGTTGTGCAAACTTCACTCGTACTACAAAATGAGTCATTGTGACACTTGTTTTACAAATAACTAATTATATTCAGCGGAAGCACGACGAATAGACCAATCTTCTTCAGTGATTTTTTGAAGTGCCAATTGAAGGTTGACGTCTGTATAATCCATGTATGAACGTGCCCCTAACTTTCTTTGGTATTTTATAGGCATCGCTGAAACAAACAAAAAATATAAGACGAATGAAGAAAATTTTAAGTTACAAAAAATAAATAGTGGGGTGAAATTGATCAACGAGAATGATAAATCTCACCCCATATACATGATCAATCCGACCTCACATAATAAAATGGCAAACATTATGAAATTGGTTGAGCCGACTGTTAACATCAAAACACACGAAGGTTACAAAGCATAAATACACGTGTATATTGATTGGAAATTAACAAAAACTAGTTGAATTCTGACTTACCGGACAAATTTCTGAACGTTCACTTTCACAGAAAAACAATAACTATTAATGACTTGCACTTTTCTCACTATACAGGGAGCCGTTATAGTTCACTTGCTCATATTGCCGTAGGTCATCTTTGTTGTGTCAATATTGGTCGAAAGTAGCGTGTTCGCACGGTTGATTTAATTAATAAAGGGACACAAACTTTCATGAGTTGAGAAAATACGTATGATTTATGTTCTCCACAGGTGAAACAATCCAAATATATATGACCTTTTGCAAAGTGCTGAGTTTTTTCAGTAATATTTTCTACAAGACCTTCTTCTTCTTACAGTGCCATATCCGTGATCGGATGTTGGCGACCTCTCACTTCTACCTGTGTTGTGCTCTCCACTTACCACAGATAGAAGGGACCTACAGTTTAACGACGAATCCGAACGTCAGTGTTGAGAGGCTGTACTAGGCAGCATACTGTCGGTGGTTTGCCATTGCCTTCCGACAGGTGGCTCTCCGATTTTTTAATTATCATGTATCTAGGCCCGGGTTTGATCCCGGGGCCTCTCGGTTAGCAGACAGAGCACCATTCCACTAGACCTAAAAGTTATAAAATATGATAACAGAGTCACGCAGTTTGAAATATATTTAATGACTTCTCTTTGTACATAAATCATGTTTTATCATAATTTTCTTTGAAGGATGTTAAAATATGGTGAACGTTAAAAATATATCTCTGCAAATTAGCCTTACATTCTTCGTAATTAAAATTTGTATGTAACCAGAAACATAGCTTATTGTCGGAGTGTCAAAATTTGAATCATTTAATTATGTATCTAAAAACGGGAATTCAATATTTTCCAATTCATTAATAATATTAGAAGTGAATGGTTTTGGTTCATTATGAGAATTTAAAATATCTAATAAACTGCAGTCATCTGCTTCACAATTTGTGATTCTTTTTACAGACAATACTGTAGTTTAAAATATTCGGTATTATTACTATGTTCAACTACTTTTGGTGGTGTATGGTGCAAGGGTTGAAAAGGCAAAGCAAATTTATTTTATACATCATTGGATGTATAAGGAAGTTCTAAAATTTTGTACTACTGTTCTCTTTGATTAATGTTAGAAGGAACTCCAAATTGCGAAGTGACCAAACATACAATTTTTTGCAATACAACCATGATGTCATTTTAAAGGTTTACTTACTTTCATAGAACTAAAATCCTAAATAAATTAAAATAGTCCTACTCACCTTTATCAGACCATAACCATACTCGTATTCATAGATAAATACTGTTGAGTAGAAGTGAATAATTTTCAGAATTTCACGTAACAAAAGTTTTAATTATATATTTATCGACTATTAACAAAGATCGTAAAGATTTACAAAATTGAAACATGTATATCGTAACGTCGATATTAAAGAATGGAATGTTGTCAGTCGTGACAGTTGTTGTACCTCCTTGATCCCTCTACGACTTGTCGCTAGCGGTCGGCGTAGGTGGATGCTGATAGGTCCGTATTGGCGACAACATAGCCCCCGCCTTGAAACACTTCAGGGTTTCAATGTAGATTATTGTTGGTTTGGCAGAATGCAGATTTTTACCACTGGGCGTTTTAGCTCACTGGTTGACGTTTTGACGGTCACAGATCGTATGATGCCATCAGCACCTTTTTGAACTTGAGAGACTCTGCCTAACTTCCACTTTAAGGGTGGTAGTCCATCCTCCTTGATCAGTACCAATATACCGATTTTAATTAGCTGCGGGTGGTTTATTTTCCACTTCCTTCGAGTCTGCAAATAGGATATATACTCCTTGTTCCATCGAGACCAAAAGTGTTGGATTATTTGTTGTACTCTTTCGAATCTTGAAAGACGATTCACTCTAATGTCCAATAGGTTGGGTTCTGGTAACGCCATCAGACTTTCTCCAATCAGGAAATGTGCCGGGGTAAGGGGATTTGTATCATTAGGATCGGATGATATTGGATAGAGTGGTCGGGAGTTGAGACACGCTTCTATTTGACATAAAATAGTAGTGAATTCTTCAAAGGTAGTAGAAGCGTTACCTAGTACACGTTTCAAATGGTATTTGGTAGATTTAACGCCAGCTTCCCAAATACCACCAAAATGTGGTGCATTAGGAGTTATAAAGTGCCATTGAACGCCGTCGGTTGAGAGTTGTTCAGCAATGTTAGTTCCGGAGGAATCGAAAAAGGATTTCATCTCATTGTTAGCACCAATAAATGTGGTACCATTGTCGGAGTATATTTTTGTACATTTACCCCGCCTAGCCATAAAACGACGCAGAGATGCCAAAAAACATTCAGATGTGAGGTCACTAACAACCTCTAAATGTATAGCCTTAGTGGCAAAACAAACAAATAGTGCTATATATGCCTTGAAAGTTTTGAAGTTTCTACCTTTTCTGTCACGGAGTTGGAATGGTCCCGCGTAATCAACTCCAGAGATCGAAAATGGACGCGATGGAGTGACTCGTGATGGCCTAAGATCTCCCATTATATATTCATGTGTTTTTGCTTTGCATCTAAAACATCGTACACAGCCGTGCACAATCCTTTTCACAAGATTGCGACCAGATAGTGGCCAAAATCTTTCTCTGATCGAAGCCAGAAGAGCTTGAGGACCAGCATGCAATAGCCTAATATGTTCTTGTCGGACAATTAACATAGTCAGGTGGCCATTTGAAGGAAGAATCACTGGATGTTTCTTCAAATAATCATAGTCGGATTCCTTTAATCGACCACCTACACGAATCACTTTATTCGCCTCATCATAAAATGGGTTCAAGCTTAAAAGTTTGCTCTTTTTATGTACTGACTTACAATGTGACAATTTGTGATATTCGTCAGAAAAATAATGACGCTGTACAATTTGAATGAGTAAGTAAAGTGATTCGTCAAGTTCAGTAGTTGTCAATGTGCCTTGGCGTTTAGGTTTACACTTATGCCTGATGTTATTTGAAAATCTCAAGAAATAGGCGAATATGCGCTGTAATTTCATGATAGAGGAACGTGACTCGATAATTGTGAGAATATATGAGATGAAGTCATCAGTAGCATTAACGAATGTAACAAGGTTATTACGAAGTTCTGGAAGTTCGGACGGAGTCAAAATGGCGGTGTCGTTGTCATAAGAAGGCCAAGTGGATTCATGTTGTAAGAGCCATGGAGGACCGTGAAACCAAAATTCGGATTTTGCCAGGTCGAGTGGAGTCAATCCGCGTGATAATAAGTCGGCGGGATTGTCGTGAGTACTTACATGTTTCCATGCTCCAGTTTCAGAAAGGTTCTGAATTTGTGCTACCCGGTTGGCCACAAATGTTTTTAATATGTGTGGGGATGAATTAATCCATGAAATGCATATCATAGAGTCGGACCAATAAAAAATGTTGTCGTATTGAGAAATGCATAAGCGTGCTTTGTCAATGAGCTCAGCAAGTAAAAGCGCCCCAGATAATTCCAATCTAGGAATAGTTAAGAGCTTCAACGGTGCTACGCGTGTTTTGGCACAATATAAATGAGATGTAAGATTACCCAGCAAATCGCAACAACGAATATAAATGCAGGCGCCATACGCGGTCTGAGATGCATCGCAAAATCCATGAATCTGTGTGAAAACAGGATTGGGACATAATGCTTGTCGGGGTATTTTTATAGAATTGAGGTGTTGCAACTGTGATTGGTAATGAGACCAAACTGTATGTATGTTACTGGGAAGGGACTCATCCCAGGACAATTTAAGTTTCCAAAGTTCTTGTAGTATGATCTTTGCCTTTATGGTAACAGGTGACAGTAGCCCAAGTGGATCAAAGATCTGGGCAGTAGATGACAGAATTTGACGTTTAGTGACTTTGAGTTTCTGATTGGAAATGTTAATAGAATACTGTAAAACGTCGTTTGTTGGATTCCAAAGCAATCCCAACGTTTTACTTTGATCCTGGTCTCCTATATGTATTAAACCGGGATCAGCATCAAGAAGGAAATCTTTAGCATTCGAAATCCATTTTCTTAATGGAAAGCCATATATCAATAAAAGTTTGGAAATATTGTCCTTAATGTAATTAATTTCATCGATAGTTTTAGCACCGGTGAGGAGATCATCTACATAAAAGTCATGTAAAATAATGTCCGAAATTCGGGGAAATTCGATTTTATGACGGTGTGCAATTTCTTGTAGCGATCTGATCGCGAGAAAAGCTGAAGATGCTAATCCGTAAGTAATTGTTTTCAAGACATACACATTAATTTCTCTCTCGGGTGTAAATCGCCATAAAATTTTTTGAAAGTTACATTGTTTTTCATTTACAAGTACTTGACGGTACATTTTGGTTATATCAGCACTCAAAACGTAATTATGTAGTCGAAACCTTAATAAAATATAAAACAGATTATCTTGAATGTTGGGGCCTACCATCATGATATTATTAAGTGAAATACCCGATGTGGTTTTAGCTGAGCCGTCGAAAACTACCCGCAACTTTGTAGTTAAAGAACTTTCTTTTAATACACAGTGATGTGGAAGAAAACACCCCGTGTCATCATTCTGCTCATCAGCTAAAACGATGTGACCTAGACGAATGTATTCATGAACAAAATTATGATATTGCAATTTCAAATCGGGATTTTTTTCAAGTTTTCTTTCAAGATTGTAAAATCGATTAGTAGCAATGCTTCTAGACTGGCCGAGAACAGAAATATCTTGTTTGAAAGGTATTGTCACGATAAAACGACCGATATCGTTTCGGCACACGGTGTCCTTAAAATGTTTCTCACAATAATTTTCCTCGTCAGATAAAAATCGTGTTTTAGGGTACTCTTCTAATTCCCAAAATTTTGCAACCTGTGTTTCTAAATCGTTTGTTGTTGAAATACTACAATGGTGTGACGTAAAATCTCCATTCTTTATAAACAACGGACCTGAAACTAACCATCCTAATGTTGTTTTTTGCAGCGTAGGAAGACCGTCACCTAACTTGACTTGACCAATACTCAAGAGGTCCCAGAACGTATCAGCCCCTATTAATAAGTCTATAGGAGCCGGTTTATCAAAATTAGGATCTGCCAATGTTAATTTTTTAGGTATGTTTAGTCTTGTTGAATGTATGGATAAAGTTGGTAGATAGTCTGTAATTTGTGGTAAAATAATACAAGATATTGTTTTCTGGAAATCGTTAATGTTTGATTTGAATTTCAAAGAGACGTAAAATTGAACTTTGTTGTGCATTTGATTCACACCGGAGATTGAAATGTTGATTGAATGTTTGTTTAGGTTTAAAAGCTTTGAAAGTTTCTCGGAAATAAAATTCACCTGGCTACCACTATCAAGTAAAACCCTACACTGATGTGCGTTATTAAATACGTCGTAAACTGTAATTACTGCGGTAGAAAGTAATATTTGAGATGGAGTAGACAAACTAGTTGTGAGTGTATGTTGTGAGTTGATACAATCGTTAACTGTACCAAGAGCCCCCGTACTATTTGTGGTACCATTGTCAACCGAAGTGCCGTTTTCTCCTTCATCACTATTCTGAAAATGTAACATAGTGTGATGCACTTTGCCGCATCGTCGACATCCAGCTGACTTACACTCTTTCGTGCGATGGTTAGATCTTAAGCAGTTTATACATAACCTTAAACGTTTCGCAGTGTTCAGTCTTTCCATTGTTGTTAATTTATTAAATTCAGGGCATGAATATAAACTATGATTATTTTTGCATAGAACGCATATAACCTTATTTGAAATAGTAGCGAACGATTTCGTATGTTTTTGGATGGATTGTTTCGAAGCACGATGTTTAAATCCTTCCACAGAATCACACTCTAATGACGACAAAATTCGACAACGGTCTTTAAAAAATTCCAATAAATTTTCAAGACTCTGTATGTTTTTTGAGTCGGCCCGTGATTCCCATTCACGCTTTGTAGTGTTGTCAAATTTTGTCGTTACGAGGTGAATAATCAAATCATCCCATTGGTCAGTAGGACGCCTCAAAACCTTCAATGCATTTAAATTTTTTTCAATACCGTCTAATATTAAATTTAAACCTTTATGTGACTCCTCTTTAAGTGTGGGTAATTCAAAAAGAGCCTTAACGTGATTTTTTATTAATGCTTGTTTGTTTTCGAAACGATCTGAAAGTAACTTCCAAGCGACCTCATAGTTATCATCACATATTTGTAAAGATTTTATTTTATCCGCAGCACTTCCCTGTAATGAAAGACGTAAATAGTGAAATTTTTGAACGTTTGACATCGCTGTGTTATCGTGAATAATTGATTTGAAACTATCTCTAAAAAATAACCACTGTGTGAGATTTCCATCAAATGTAGGTAGATTGAGTTGTGGTAAACGAATATTAAGCAAATGCTGATCAGTTGTGGAACTGTTATTATTGAATTGTTGATAACTACTATCGTTAATGTCTTTTTTAACTCCTTTTGAAATAATGAATTTTTTAACAGTTGAAGTGATTGCATAGAAATCATCTTCGAATTTTTGCCTTTCCGGGGAATGAATGATAGGATAATTCATTTCGAAATCTTTATCTTCGCTCTCAATTGCAAGTTGAGCACAATTAAATTCTTCCAAAAGTTCTTCGGCCTTTTTTAGCCGAATCTGCAAATCTTCAATGTTAGTTTGTTCTACATTTTCGACCGAAACGAAATTATCTCGAAAATGGTTTGCAAATCTGGTCAAAGCGCTTTTTATGGAAGTACGTTTCACTTTATTTATGTTTGACATAATGTAGAGAAATAGAAAACGTTAAATCCACCAAATACCTTGCTTCAAATTTGTAATTTGTAAATAATACGTAAATGGATTTGTGAATTTCTGTGATTCGTAAAGTAAATTATGTAGTTTATGTCAAATAAAATTGTGCTCGTTCTAGGATGGTATAGGAAAGGAGGCACTAACCTGTAATGTTGTCAGCAAATTAATGTTTCATCCAAGCTCGAAGAACCATATGTTGAGTAGAAGTGAATAATTTTCAGAATTTCACGTAACAAAAGTTTTAATTATATACTTATCGACTATTAACAAAGATCGTAAAGATTTACAAAATTGAAACATGTATATCGTAACGTCGATATTAAAGAATGGAATGCTGTCAGTCGTGACAGTTGTTGTACCTCCTTGATCCCTCTACGACTTGTCGCTAGCGGTCGGCGTAGGTGGATGCTGATAGGTCCGTATTGGCGACAACAAATACTTTTAATACGGAGAAGAATGGAATCTCCTGTACTAAGTCCGAAGCCACAAAGTTTTGTCGAGTGCTACGCCATCTATTATGGTGGAAGGCTACTATTCACCAACAGTGAAAAAATAAAGGAAGAGACCTGCATGATTAGTCACAGTTTACTAGCTACTACTAGATGGCAAGCCAATACTGAAGGTTTTTCAAAGTATGCCTATATTGTTTTTTTTTAAATAAACAAAAACAGTCACAAAAAGTTTAAACACTTTTTGAAACAACCTGTTATTTTATTTTGGCTTAAAAGTAGGATAGGTTGTTTCAAAAAGCTGTTTAAAGCTTTTATCCGTTTTTATTAACCAGTATAGTTTATTAAAAGACGAATGTCGACAAACAGTTTCAAAAATTTAATATAAAATTTTGTTTATAAAATAGTACAGGTGATTTTCTTTATTTTCTTCCCAAACTTAAGATAAGAATAATGTATTGATAATAGCATGTGCTAACAAATATTACACATATGATACAATATAATGGAAACACATTTTTCAAAAAGTTCAGATTTTTAAAGGTTTCAGCAGCATACCTTTTTAACAGCAACTGACGACTTCTTCTAAACTGGGTAGCTCTTTTTTTAAATTGAGTGGCTATTTGATAGAGACGTCTGGCTTTTGGTGATAGGTCTTTAAACCTAGAGACATTCACCTCAGCAAGTAAATCAGATCTTTCTAAATTAAAAAATAATATCATTAACAATAAAAAATAATATGAATATGCAATATACATTGCATTTAGATAACATTTTTGTTGAAATGTTAAATTTTAAACCCTATTTTAGACAATATTCTAATAGAAGTATACAGTCAAAACCTGATGTAACTAAATAATATCAAATATTGACCTATACCTAATATCTACTATTTCTGTGAAAATTTCTTTGTTAAACACCTATTAATAAATCAATTAATTATTCACTCACTTCTTTTTGGAGTAACTGTGGCATTCAAGTCTGCTGGTGTGACAGAAGTAGAATCTTGAACAGCATGTGTTGATATAATTTCAGCTCGGGTTCAACTGAATAGCTACAACTAGCCACATTAATAGCACAGGATTCTTGTGCTTTTTTAGCTCTCAGTTTTACAAACTGAGCATTTAAAGCTTCCTGTAACTTTAAGGTCGTAGGACTCTCAGTTACAGATACAGTGCCAATTTGTGGTACAGCTAAAGAGGTTGATGGTTCAGCTTCAATTATTGAGGAATGAACATCATCAGTTACTGTTTCTAAAGATTCTAGAACATATGAACAATTATTTAATAAATGTATCCTAGTTAGTTGTTAGTTTTTTTTCTTTAATTATTATAGATTTACCTGGTAATTGACTGATGGGAAAACTCCTCTTTTCAGAACTTTATTTGGACCAAAATCTTTAGGTAAAAAGTGTAAGGCATACACTCTACAATTGTTGTAAATATTCTCAGATGCCATTTTCTCCTTCAACCTTCTGTTTCCACATAAATTTATCCATTTGTCAAAAATTACTTTATTTTTAAAATTGACATCCAAACAGCTTGGTTTGGGTAAATTCACAGATGACGGTATTACAGCAATCAGTAAAATAAAGTTCGTTAGTAATCTTCCAAGCGAATAGATGGCGTTAAAAATGCAGTTTAGCAGTGGCTATAAAAGATCGCAGGGCATGCTCGTATTTTTAGCAATTTTTATTTTTGACACTTTCACTTTGACAAACACAAGCCAGATTCACACCATAACCACCGTACTACAAAATGAGTCATTGTGACACTTGTTTTACAAATAACTAATTATATTCAGCGGAAGCACGACGAATAGACCAATCTTCTTCAGTGATTTTTTGAAGTGCCAATTGAAGGTTGGCGTCTGTATAATCCATGTATGAACGTGCCCCTAACTTTCTTTGGTATTTTATAGGCATCGCTGAAACAAACAATTTGTGGTACAGCTAAAGAGGTTGATGGTTCAGCTTCAATTATTGAGGAATGAACATCATCAGTTACTGTTTCTATAGATTCTAGAACATATGAACAATTATTTAATAAATGTATCCTAGTTAGTTGTTAGTTTTTTTTCTTTAATTATTTTAGATTTACCTGGTAATTGACTGATGGGAAAACTCCTCTTTTCAGAACTTTATTTGGACCAAAATCTTTAGGTAAAAAGTGTAAGGCATACACTACAATTGTTGTAAATATTCTCAGATGCCATTTTCTCCTTCAACCTTCTGTTTCCACATAAATTTATCCATTTGTCAAAAATTACTTTATTTTTAAAATTGACATCCAAACAGCTTGGTTTGGGTAAATTCACAGATGACGGTATTACAGCAATCAGTAAAATAAAGTTCGTTAGTAATCTTCCAAGCGAATAGATGGCGTTAAAAATGCAGTTTAGCAGTGGCTATAAAAGATCGCAGGGCATGCTCGTATTTTTAGCAATTTTTATTTTTGACACTTTCACTTTGACAAACACAAGCCAGATTCACACCATAACCACCGTAATTTGTTAACCCGTCTTGGTGACGAGTCTCGGTGCAGTGACGTCGAGCGTATCCCCTCTTCGAGCTATTTGAGGGGAAGTTCTAATGCTATCTCGATCTTTAAGCAGGCCATCCTTTAGGCTTAGGCAATCAATAAAACGCAATACCCAAGATATATTCTTTCCAATATTATATACGGTGGCCATTGTAACATCGCCTTTGTTACTACTTGTAGGCCTTGCCTCCATACATGCCATAATTCGCGTTTATTTAATTATTTAAATAAAATATAATTTCATATAATCCCTGTTTTTAAACTAGGAGGTGTGGTTTGAATTTAAGTTGGCAATTCTGTAGATTCCTAATTGCCCAGCCACTTGATTCTTTGAAGTATAATTTTTACTTGTCTTCCCCATTCAGTTCTTCTAATATTTCTTTATTCGTTCTCCTTCTGTTTCTTTATATTCGTTCTCCTTCTGTATACCTGTTCTTCGGTCTTTACTGGACCCAGAATTGAAAAATCTATATTTACCAAAAAATTGCCGCATCCACCATTGAGCTTAGTCCGTACCATCGTTCACAAGTATAGTGTAGACTTGTTTATAACGCCAAAATGTGTGCACTTCTGGTGTTTATAAACGGTTAAAATTTTACCAATTTCCAATCGGCCATTTAATAATTATAAATAAAAAATCATTTTGAATTCCCAACTTTACAGCCCTATAGTTCATTATCGAAGGGCGCAAAGAACATTTTTTATATGAAATACCATCATTATTTTTAGTATCTCTAGCATATGACAACTTTTTGATATGAACTCCTAGGACACCCTGTATATCAAGGCACTGTCATATCCGAACGATAATATTGTGTCATATCGGTTTATTTAAGTATACTAACTGACACAACAATTTATTTTTCCGCCTACCTCTATCGAAAGTATACATTTCCTGGCCTCATTGTAGAGAGCAAAGTCGTACTTTTTCTCCCTAGGGAGGAAAAGTGAAAGTGACGTCATAGTACGTTATCAATGAAATAATTTTTGCAATTCCGAGATTAAAGTGGTCACTTTAGTCTCACATGTTAGAAACTATGTTAGACTCAAGGGATATAAAGGGACAGTTAAAATCCCAAGGGATATGAAGTACAAATAAAAACGTACACCCCCGAATCTAATATAATAAACTTCAAATATCGTTACCCTATGAAGACTTTAACGCCAAAAAAAATATGTTGGGTTAAAATGTGTGCTGATTTAATTATTACAAAATGCTGAATATCTCAAAACTACCCAATATTGACTTACGCCCTTTGGGCTTAGGACGGCAGTATAACATGGGTGTAAGTGCCTTTTCCTCCCTCAAATGATTACTGCCCTCCGCTACGCGTCGGGCAGTAAACTTCATCCTCGGGAGGAAAAGTAGCACTTTCCTCCCTTGTTATAAAAATAGCTATTAACCCTTTGATTGCTATTTTGGATATAACTAGTAATAAGTTCATGTGCTTTACCTCTTATTCCAGAACAGTACATATTTAATATAATGCTATGCTTGACAGTATCAAAAGCTTTGGCTAAGTCAAGGAAAGTTACAGCTATTCGTGTACTTTTATCAAATTAGTTATAATAAAATAGTTTGAGGCTTCATTAGTTCCAAGATTTTTCATGAATCCGTATTGCTTTTTAGATATTATTTTGTATTTACCGATGAATCCAAGAATTATGTGGAATATAAACTAAGTTAGAGATTAAAGAAATTGGTCGGTTGGAGATTAAATGTATGCAATTACCTTCATGAATAGGTTTAATTTCGGCAATTTTAAGGTCCTTTAGGCAAATTGATTTCTCAATACATAAATTTATTATGTAAATTAACGGTTCAATAATATAATTGGACTATGTTTTAATTGTTTTAACGCCACCATTTTTAAGTTTAAGATTTTTTATTGTTTTATCAAATTCATAAGGATAAGTAGTTGTCATAAATATAGTATAAGGGTTAGGAGTTTGATACCGAATATCAGAATTGGAATATTGTTGAATTATACTACTGAGTCAAATAAGTAATTTATTTTATTCATAATTTTCTATTTTGTTTCAGCCAGATGAAATGCTTAAAATATGGACTGAAGAATTTTTATCAACTGTCTCCAAGTTAGATCCAAAATTCATAGGTTTACATTGTCAAGAAGTGGGAGGCAAAAACTATGAGCTTAGTATGAAACATGTTGGTCATTTTGTGAAGTTATTAATGTCCACCAATGAATTACGCTTATTTGATAAAATTAGGGTATTTTTAGATGAAGATTACAGATCTGCCGAAAATTTTACGGTAAGTAGGTATTATTTCTAAGATGGAATTATAGTGAAAAGAATAATTGAATAGATGAGGCTTTTACTTGATGAAGATCCATACTGAACGATGAAATAAAACAATATAGTTTGTTTAAATCTTCATATATTTGAACTAATGTTCAATTTAAACTTGTTGACGCGTTTCACTAACACAGTAGCTTTGTCAAAACGAATGAAGGTAAAATATAAAAATGTCTTAATATATACAGTGCTAAATCTATTTACTAAGGTTAACAATATCTTTTAATACCATTGTTAACCTTAGTAAATAGATTTAGCACTGTATATATTAAGACATTTTTATATTTTACCTTCATTCGTTTTGACAAAGCTACTGTGTTAGTGAAACGCGTCAACAAGTTTAAATTGAACATTAGTTCAAATATATGAAGATTTAAACAAACTATATTGTTTTATTTCATCGTTGAAAAGAATAACACTTCTTGGATTCCAGTTAATATAGTTTTTTAAACGAAAACTATGTGTGAAATAATTGTATATTTTGTATTTCCTACATCTTTATTAATCTCATTTAATTTAATTAATATATTCAAAATAGATGTCAACAGTTTTCAAATTGAACTGTTACAATAATTTAATTTGAAAGACATTGCGAAAATTAATTCATTTAAAGAATTCATGATTATAAAGGCTGCAACCTAATTGGCAATAAAACATTGAAGTTTTAAACAATTTCTTTCTAAAAATAAAAGTTCAGTTACTTTGGTCTCTTAGACTTTCTCATTCCCTTAACATCAATAGATTAAAACAAAACGGAATCTTCTGGATGGTGTTGAGATCAAATATAATATTATGAATGGGGCACTTCCGGTAACGCCGGAAGTAGTCTCCAACTTACCTATTTTAAATAGAAACTGGTATTTTTTGTTTCATTTTCAAATTCTGCATAATATTTAGTTAATAATCCTTTCAGGCTATTGATTACTCATCAGAATTAATTACTTTTGGAAAAATAACTAAATATAACCTTAGATTAGATTAGATTTTAACGGGGTTACAGTGCACTGAAACCAAAGGTTTATTATGCCCCCCCCCCTATCAGAGCTGTTCTCGCTACTACTACAGCTCGCCTTCCAGTTCCAAGGTTCTAGGTATTTGGAACGGCTTCAACGAGGTTAGGTCCTCACTCTTACAAGTTTCTTGTCCGAAGCATTTTTTGCGTTGGCTTGCAATGGCGAGGCATTCCAAAACTAGGTGATCCGGAGTTTCATCCTCCTCCCCACAGAATCTACACTCGTCAATCTCTGCTAGACCTATTCTCATTAAGTGCTTCCTAAGGTGGCAGTGTCCTGTAAGAAAGCCCGTGAGGAGATGTAGCTTATCTTTACTGAGGTCCAAATATTTTTTGGATCTAGCAGTGTCAAAGTTCCACAGGAAGTTTTTGGAATGTTCCAACCCGGGAAGGCACCGCCAGAGTGCTTCTCTTTCGGTTTCCTCTTTCTTACGAAACTCTTTCTTGTAGGAGCATTTTGCTACACCACAGAAAGGCTCCGGGCCAATAAAGGGCATTTGTGCTCGTTTCCTGGCAAGTGTATTGGCCTCTTCATTTCCCGAGTGGCCAGGAACCCAGACTAAAGAGACCCTGTTATTCTTGCCTAATTCATCAAGTTTTCTTCGGCACCCCCATGCCAACTTTGAGTCAATGACATGGGAGCTCAATGCTTTGATAGCTGCTTGACTATCAGAATGAATCGATATGTCACATTTCTGGTAGTTTCTTTCTAGGTTAATTTCCATTCATCTTTCAATCGCAAGTATTTCTGCCTGAAAGACGCTCGGGAAGGAGCCTAACGATAATGAGTATCTGGTGCCAGGCCCAAATACTCCAGCGCCTGCTCCAATGGTGGTTTTTGAACCATCCGTATACCATCTAATGGTGTTTTCTTTGAAAGTTTGGGTGGTGTATTCCCTTTCCCAGTCTCTCCTCGTATTTAGCATCGTGGTGAAATTCTTTTCGATGCTCATTTTCCTGATCATTTCGTCACTGGGACTTGCATCTGACGATTAAAACTATGTCATCGGCGTAGCCCATACATTCGAAGCCAAGCTCCATAGAAGGGGAGATATCACTCCCCCTTGAGGTGTCCCCCGAGTGGCTTTAACTGAGGTGGTTTGATTCCCACCTGTGTCTCAGCTATCCTCGTTGTCAACAACTCATATATCCATTTTACAATGGTTTCATTCACTCCGCTTTTTTAGTGCTTCTTTGACATACACATGAGTTGTGTTGTCAAAGGCCCCTGATATATCCAGGAATGCACACATTTCGATTTTTTTGTTGTTCAGAGTTCTCTGGTTGACTACGGTCCGCTGATACAGAGCCGTCTCAGTTGATTGACCCGCTCTGTATGTATGCTGACATTTATGAAGTGGTATATTCTCCAGATTCTCTGTTCTTATGTAGTTATCGACTATTTTCTCCATCGATTTGGGTAGAAACGATGTTAGACAGATGGGTCTAAAAGATTGGGGATCAGTCCCCCATCTTTTTCCCTATTTTTGGTATGAAGGTTACCCTTGCCCTTCTCCATTTTCTAGGTATTAGACCCACTGCTAGACTGCTTCTTGTAATCTTCAGCAGGCGAGGAAGAATCTCCTCTATCTCTTGCTGTAGGAGAGTGCTGGAAATATTCCATTCACTCCTGGTGATTTATATGGTTGAAAGGTACTTATTGCCCATTCCAACCGTTGTCTGGTAAGTATTTTCTTAGAAATGTCCCAATCTACTTTGCGGGATTTTTTGGTATTTCGGTGCTTGATGCTGGTTCACTACCTGGGAAGTGGGTTCTATGAAGAAGAATCGATTGTTCCTCTTCACCTTCCGTGTATGATCCGTCTGGCTTTTTCAGCGACATTGTGGGGTTAGTTCCCCCATTTGCCATGACCTTTTGTAGTCTGACCGCTGTGTGAGTGGAAGTGATCTTTTCGCAAAAGGCTTGAAAATTAAGCCTTTTGGCCTTCCTAATCTCTTTATTGTACTGAGTAAGCTTCTCAGTGCACCCCTGCCAATTACCGTCACGTTTGGCTCTATTAAAGAGCCGACGGACCTCTTTTCTGAGGTTTGGCAGGTTCTCCTTCCACCAAGGAGCATCCTTTTCTGAAAGAGCTTTTGAGAGTGGGCAACTCGAATGAAAAGCTTCCATTATTGCCTCACTGATCTGTTCGACTCTTTGTTCCAGGTCGTAGTGCGGGTGATTTACCCCATTCACTTCGACGTGTTCCTAATTGTCCTTCAGATTGATCTTATAAAGAGACCAATCAGTATTTCTAGGATTTCGGATTGTAGGAATCGAGGTGGTATTTCCCTCTATCCTAAATTCGATGATCCTATGGTCGGAAAGTGATGGCTCGCTCATCACCCTCCAATCTTTTACATTTTTCCTAGAAGCAACATTAACAATTGTTACGTCCAAGACCTCTTCTCTTGCTCTCGTGACAAAAGTGGGAGTTGTCCCCACATTTAAGGTCTCAAGGTTATTTGCTAAGAGATATTCTAATACACACTCACCTTTTGCGTTGTTATTAGTGCTTCCCCACACGGTATTGTGTGCGTTGGCATCACAACCAATTATAATTGGCAGCCGTCTGCTGAGGCAATGACGATGTCTCGGTCGATACCCCCAATGTTGAGGTGAACCATCATTGCAACAAGGTCCCGTGACAAGTATTCTGAAACACAAATATATTTTATGTTATTTCTTATGATTACACAGGCACGCGGAGATACTTGCCTTTGATCATAAATCAATTTGGAATCCTTGCATACCAAACCCTTGATTTGGCCTTCTTTGTTGATCCATGGTTCTTGGATCAGTACAATATCCAGTTGTAGTTTATCGAACAACCTTGTAATCACGGCTGAAGCATCCTTCGCGTGTTGCAGGTTAATCTGGGCTACATTTGTGAACGTGAAGGAGAATTATTATGGATGAAAGAGGCCCTCTTTGTCTCTCCCTGACCCTCCTCGACCACCATGGCAATATCTTCCTCGGAGTTCGAGTAGGTTTCTTGATCTCGAGTCAGACTTTCGACCCCCAGGCTGCTCCGCCCAGTTTCCCGGGATGCAGAGGCGATATCCGCATCCCCAGTCACCCAGCAGAGCCGGAGGAGATCTCGGGCTGACCCAAGGTCAAGTTTTCGCCTTTTTCACTTTTTCCAGAGGTTCGGGATGTGGAGGTTAGACCCATACTGTTTATTCATCAGCGAGTTAATTTCTAACTCGAAAGACTTTCCCAGCGTTAGTAATATGGATATTAGTTATCTGGTATTAACGAGTTTTTACACAAAGGAGGAAATGAAGGTATTTAAAAGTTATACGCATACAAGTTTTTGAGGTCGGATTTTTGTGACTCAGTATGGAGCAAAGAGAGTTTACGTCATCATTGTGAACATTTGTAGCGTTGTCAGAGTGTTCACGAAATATGGAAATTAACAGAAAATAACTGAAGTCAACAAAAAACGTAAATGTAGAAAATTTCACAATATTATAAATGAAAACTACAAAATTATCGATAGTTTGATAGTTTTCGTTTAATATAGTGTGGAGTTTTTTTATTTACGTTTTTTGTTAATTAAATTTATGAATAGATTTCACAAAGTAAGGAATTCTAGAATAAAAGTGGTTATTACTGACTTACCAAATCTTTTAATAAATAAATATAATAAAAATACAAGCAATAAAATAAAATATGTTTAATAATGAACGTATTATCAAAGACAAAAACTAACATTAAACAAATCAACATATTGTGAAATGAAACTAGGCAGATTCAAATTCTTGTTCATTTTCTTCATCTGATTCAACATCAGTGTCACTCTCTTCACTATTAAAATGTATAACTATCAGACTAATTTCTGGACGATCAAATATTCTTTCCCTCTCATACCATTTAAATATCTCTCTTTCAGTATGTTGTATAGAATTTTTCCACATATCAGGAGTTATCATGTGCAGTGCCTCGTGCCACATGTTCAGGCAGTTATTCGCACTGTTACCATCCCTACCAGTATGCCTATTGTAGTAATTTTTTGCTATGCCCCAAATTAATTCGATAGAGTTGAATATGCAATGGTAAGGAGGAAGACGTAAAACTTTGTGTCCATACTGTTCTGCCATATCGTCCACTATATACTTGATTGGTGACTTATTTCTAAAAAAAAAACAAAAAAAAATGTTTAAAATAAATGGCAATAAGTAAGAATATATCTGTATATTTACTGAGAAACGATTTGCAACAGTTCTGTTTTGAACATCATGTGAGAATAGGGAATGTTTTTTTCTGCCAACCATTCCTGAATAGCACATTTTGACCATCCTGTATTTGGAGTTTTATGCAATAACATGCTGTGATAAGGTGCATTATCATGTATAATTAGAGAAGGATTCTCTGAATTTTGCAGCAACTGATATTCAAACCATTTCAAGAAATTTGCCTGGTTCATTTCCCCATGATAATGATTAAGTTGGGTTTTTGAACAAAATATTGCTTCAGCACCTTCAATAAATCCGTTTTCATTTCCAGCATGGAGTATAATATATCTGTAATAATATTATTTAAATAATGTTTAAGTAACCACTTATGTTTTGCAATACAACAAACCTTTTGCCATCCGTTTTAGTGGTTTTAACACTCTTGATATTTTCATTTTGCCATGATTGACCTATGATGCCATTTCGAAATATCCAGGTTTCATCGATGAATACAAATTGGTATATACCTATATACCTTCGTCCTTTGCTTCTTTATAATATCTTAAGAATTCTACTCTTTTCAAAACAACATTGGGTAATTCCATAAGTCCTCGTCGTGGATTATCCTTCATCCACTTAAACTCAAGTTCTTTGAGCAATCTATTTAAAGAAGTGGTACTACCATTAAATAATTCTTTTTCTCTTAGTTGGGACCACAATGATTGAATCGTTATGTGCTGTTCTAGAAGCATACAGAACTAAAAATATGTTAAATATACAATTGTCGTAATTATACTTACTTCTCTGGTACATGTTGTAAATGGTATCACGAATAGAGCTTGTATTTAAAGTTTCTGTATTTGTTACTCATTTATGAGCGCAACGTTTTTTCTTTGGTGACTCAAACTCTTCACCTTTTTTCTTTGTTTGACAAATTTTGCTTACTGTTCTTACACTGATTTTTAAAGCAGCAGCTACACGTTAAAATAATAGAAATTTTCGTAAAGTAAAGTAAGGATATTTTATTCACGTATTACCTACCTCTTGTACAGCATTTAAGGGCAACAAAGGACCATTATTATTCCTTTCTTGTTCAAAATAATTTACTAATGAAGCCACAAGTTCTTTGCATCGGCTATTCAGCTCTTTGGGCATTTTAACAATCACAGAAGAAAATGCTTTGTTGTTTTGAAAACAAAAACAGTCTTGATTATAAATATTTCTCATAAGAAAATTTTATAAAGCACGTAACTATAACCTCAAAAATCGATGACAATACACGAGTAGAAAAGTCACAAACAACGCGGCAACATGACATTATTTCTGGCAGTGACTATTTTACCGTCAATAATTGGAGGCTTCTTTATGAAAATTTTAACACAAATGTTTACATCGAGGGACGTCTAAACCCAATAAAGCTATACTGCTTATACATTATTTTGGTACAAAAGTTTTTTTATTGATTGGGTTATCTTTAGAACCGATTAATTAACAAATTTAAGTATATGCACTTTTCGATAGAAATGTAGTCACACATGCGATAGAAATACGCCCTTGGTGACGTAAACGCAACTTTATTTGGTTTTTACTATAGACGATATTTATATTGTTATTGGAATGGTAAGTAAGATGCAATTATGTACCTGATTTGCTATTTTTCATTTACAATCAGCTAAATTATTGTTTGTTTCTTTTTCCAGGTAAAACATTCACAAAGGAGGAACGAATCCGATTTAAAAGTGTGGGTGCTTGTGTTGAAATTGCCCGTTGCACCTGTATTATATTATAAAAATTATTAAAATTCGTCTCAAAATGCTTTAAACAATCGTTATATAATGCACTCTAACAACTGTGTATGTCCCACAGACGCCATGTTGACATTTACGTGACAGTTCGCTTGAGTGCCCTATTCTTAAACCGCGACAAGCGCTTCGAGTTTGTTTGAGAAACCCGTCATATTCTGGACATTGCGTTTTGAAAGTAAACACAATATTCAATGGCAGTTATTGTGCAGTAGAGTGCATGGATTTGTAGGATTTATAAATCAAACCATGCGCCTTGATATTAGAAATGGATATTTCGTGAAATGTCATAAAACCGTATGGTAGATTTGTCGGGTTTCTCAATTAAGTGATTCAAATATAAGTAATAAAAAATTGTATTTATGTATTTATAATCTAATGAGTCGCCTTCTATAATTTTTCTATTCTTAAATTGAAAACTCGGCGAGCGTTCGCTGAAAGCGCTCGAGCAGCAGAGCGAACTGCCACGGTTTTTTTGTCTGCCATTTTGCATATGGCTTTTTAAACGAATAAATCAATCAATCGGGATTCATGTATGTGATGTTTTTTAATTTCAAAATCTTACGCCATTTTCGCGCTGTCTGCCAGCACTTTAGCCATTAGCAAATTGTCGGGCAATAATTTTCCGAGCTTCTTAATACTAAATAAAAGCTATTTTCATGATTATTATCCGTGTATCTTATAATAAATTTAATATCGAAATTTGACCGTCCGCCCCTGCTTTAAGCTACGGGGCCCCTCTGGCAGACAGCACGATTTGAACTTTACCTCACAAAGAGATCCTTTTAAAGTAGGAATTAACCACGTATCGATAACAAGCTTTTTACGTCTAAAAGTAGCTGATCTTGTTACTTTTAGATATGTCAATTATGGAGAGAAGCTGTTTAAAACTTCAATGTCTTGCCAGTTATGTTTCAGCCTTTGTAATAATGAACTCCTGACATTCATCGCGCCACACCCTGCATTTTTCCGTTAATGACTATATTTTGTTTCAGGCATTAGGAAATTTATATTTTGTACATCAATCTTTGAAAAACATTTCAATATGGGACTTCAAAAATTGTGTATTTGTGGCTGTTCAAGGCCAAGAAATACATTCAGGTAACATCGAGGGTGTTGTTACTAAAGAAAAAGCGAAATTTCCTCAAGATTTTTTCCCAGAAGTAAGTTATTGTACTTGTCGTTTTTTAATAGTACTTAGACATTATAATCTTGATAACTAATATATTTGATAACTATATAGTTTATTTTCAACTTTAGGTAACAATCATTAACCTAAAATAACCAGGGGATGTAATTCAATATTCGTCGCAGCATATAGCCAGGAAAGTAGTTGTTTTCTCCTTTGAGGAACGGATTTTTGTTTCAAATTATTTTTCAAAACAAACTGATGATAGTAGGAGCCATTCTAAACTATATTAGACGCACCTGGTATTTTATGAAATCACACTACACCATATCTTTGTCACTACATTATCAAGGAAATATAGGGAATAAGGGTTCATTCTAGTCGGTTCACAAATAAAATGGCACAGCTCAGCATTTCATAAATATTGTGTAAATTTTTTCCTTGCGCAGTATTACTAAACTAATATTAAATGTTTCCAACAATTCAAAATACTATTCTTGTGTGACACTTCAAAAGCGGAGAACTCTTCATGTATAGAAACACAAAACTGAGAACAATCAACACTTTTCTAATTAATCGTATTATTAGTGAACACAGCGATTCCGTCAAAAAAATATCGAATTTATTATCAGCAAGTAATATTTTTATTTCGACCAATTTATTACTAGGACTTCTGGCATTAAGAGGGCCTCACGTTTTAGGTACCTGAAAACAGTTGGAACCCGTGACTTGCAACAAAATTTAGGTCATTTAGTAAACAACAAATCTAAAGAACGCAATATAACTTGGACCTTTGTCTTGGGGATCAGGTATTTTGGTTAAGTTTTATATTATTATAAACAAGATATAAGCCATTAAGTGATGGTGTGATTTTGACAGGCTTGACAATTTCTGGTCACCAATTTGGACGCCAAAACCTGATCCCCAAAAGGAAGCCTAGAGAATTCGATGCTGAAAATATGAAATCTCAAATCATTGTGTTTTTTGAGATTTGTTGCACGCAAATTTTTGCAAACGAACAAATTTTTACTTTAGTTCAACCGTTCCACCGTCTTGATGGATGGCGCTGTATAGAACTTCAATGACAGATGACGACGGTCAAATCATAGAGAAATAATATTATTACTTTCTCTATTGAAAAATATTTTTTAAAAATATCAATAAAATTATTATTGGAAATTTAATGTATTTGTCTTCATATTTATAATACATGACAACTGAATCCATTTTTTACGATTCTATACTCACAAAGGGGTGATGGCCCCCATCCACATATTGAAGTCTGGATCCATGTAGTTATAAAGACTGAAAAAATATTATTTAAATACTTTCCTTAATTAAGTAATATTTTTACTTACAAAATTATTTTTCTAACTCCCAATTCAACAAAAGTATACATTTTATCTTGGAATCCATATTACAAATTTGATATACATAAGTACTGAATACATTTTCTTTATTTTTATGCATACATGGCAACTGAACTGCATCTTCTATTTTCTAATCCTCAGAAAAAAAAAAGTTTATAAACTATCCCTTACAGTTATATCAGGCTTCGTTTTAGTTTTTATTTACTGCATAGCTATAGTGACCACTGCTACATGGAAAGTATTTGGACCTATGGGGGCAGTTACATCAGGTTCCGTTTTAGTGAAATTATCAGTTCTGAAAATGTTGAAAAATTTGATTTCTTTGAATAAGTCTTGTTAGTGTTTTTACTTACGGAATGTTATTAGGAAACTCTGTTTTATGAAATATTAATGGACCTACAGGGCAGTTACATCAGGCTTAGTTTTAGTTACATAATCAGAACTAGCCAATAGTCGAAATTACCTTGCAAATAAGCATTTAAAAAAATCAAAGAAAATAAGAACCCAAATTACTATTAAAGGATGACTTAGTAATAGTGTTAGTTATTGATATTGAAAAAAATTGTGAAACAAAGGACGACTAAAAAATTAATTTTGTCTACCTACTCCAGAAATGGCAATAGCGCTTGTAAATAGAATAGGACTCGTTATACTCGCTCTAGTGAGGTGAAAATCAATAGGGTTCAACGATGAGACACTCTGAAAAATATCCATTTATACAATTGGTCACTTGTGTACACTCCGGAAGCTGTATTGTGCTAACAACCCGGAATTTCTCCAAAAAATGTTGCACTTCAGGTACGATAGCACCCGTTGTACTAGCTCTATTGAGATGAAAATCAACCAGGTTCATCTATAACATGTTCTGAATAATATCCAATCATAAAATTGGTCATTTGCATAGACTCCGGAGGCTGTATCGTGCTAACAACCCGAAGTTTCTCCAAAAATGTGGCACTTCAGGAACCATGGTACCCGTTGTACTAGCTCTAGTGAGCTTAAAATCATTAAGGTTCATCTATAAAAAGCTCTGAATAATATCCAATCATGAAATTGGTCATTTGTATACACTCCAGAGGCTGTATCCTGCCAAAAAACTGAAATTTCTCCAAAAATGTCATAGTACCATAGCACCCGTTCTACTGGCTCCGGTGAGCTGAAAATCAAAAGGGTTCATCTGTGAGATGTCCTGAACAATATTCAATCATAAAATTGGTGACTTGTTGCACTTCGGGGACTGTATCAAGTTATACAGACAAGATTTTTTTTCTAAAAACCATTTTTTTGTGTTGTTCTTGCTGAAAAACGTAAAAACAATTCAAAAAAATTCATAATTCCAACTTTTTTTTGGGTACCTAAACCAATATTTTTCTCGCATATTAGATGGGTTGGACGGAAAAGTAATAATACCAATAATGTATTATATAAAAACAAAAAAAATATTTACCATTCAGGTGATCACACATATGTGTATCTGTCATTTTATAGATGGAAAAAAGAGAATGAGCCAATTATTTTTTCTGTAAAATGAAAGAAAAATGTTTCAGTTCCAATCTCCACAACACATGATCTTTGCAAACAAGGTAGAAGCAAATTTGTACATGTTGATTGTATGTTTGCTTTTGTACTGTATATATCGATCTCTCTATAATATATACATTATTATTTGTCATTACAGATCTTTCGCTTTACATTTTTTATTAGTTGTTATAGTTGCTTTGTAAGTTTTTTAAACGTTTGTTATTTTAAATTGAAATTCCTCACTGTACCTTACTTTCCTCTTTCTATTAAATGCAAAGCATTCTATTACAAGTAAATATTTCTTTGTATAATAAATTTGGAAACTTTTTGTTTATATTATTTGTTTCTAGATAAAATTGAATATATTTACACATGTAGTTGAAAAAAGAGCCTACATGTCAAATAGAATTTGAAAGCAACTAACAGAAACTTTGAAACTGATACAAATATGGTTAGATTGAGGCAAAGTTGTGACACGACGTTCTGTGTTTTCAGACTAAATGGTCTATTTTCAATGATGTAAATTTGCAACTTTTCCGAAATTTAATTTTCTTAGCATAAAACAAACAAAAATTTATAATTATGAAAACATTTTATTATGTTAATGTAAATGGTACAAATTTTGAAAGTTAGAATGTTTTTAAAGTATGTATATTTTTCTTCCATTCTTGATTTCTAGCAATTCCCACAGTGCTGTATCCACTTGGTATCCATATTATTAAATAGCACATGTCCTTTCATGCAATATGTAATGTACCTTGTATCAGGTGATAATAGTTGTATTTTTCAATTATCACTATTATATTTTCATCAAAATGAAATATGTAATTCTTGTCTTTTGAGAGTGGTTTTAATTTTTCTTCATTCAGATACTTGTCAGTCACTTCACTTCAATTAAGCATTTTTCGCTAACAAACCCATATTATTATTAAAACGGGGTTTCAAGAGAATGTTGAAAGATGTTTGGATAATACTAGAACAAACAATCAGTATTATTTATCTCATATTTTCACATTAATCAAATAATCCAGTAAACACAACCTCAAACATAGCTTTTGAAATAAAAAATACAGATTGCAGGATAATTTACATTATCATAACTATAATTTTTGATATCGGATAGATACGATTACTTACTTTTTAACAATTTATTCCTTTCAAAAACACTTATGAAACGCTTAAATATTCAAAAATCTACACTGGAAATACTTATGTCAGCAAGTTTTGTTTCAATACAGTGTGGGTGATTTGTGGATACAACCTAAAAAACAGAGATAAGGATTCTGTGCTCACAAAAAGTTGAAATATTTGAAAGCAAAACATCCGAACATTTGGGCAAGAGATGCGTTTCTTTGAACCGTCAAGAGTGGAAAGACAGAGAGAGAAAATATGTTAAAATAAGTAAAAGCTGATTCAGTACTACTGTCAATATCTATCGTAAATATTTGGAACCAAATAATTACTAGATAAGTAACTAGTATTGTGTAGGTTTTTAGGTTTATATACCTGCGAGGAGGCCCCTCTTAACATGCAATACTGAACAATATTTTACACTAACTAAAACAGAACTACTTAAGTTAACAAAATCCTTGGCTAAATGAGTGGACGACTCTAGAGGATTATTTTCCACACTTGCACAGATTAAAATATATCTTTCTTCTTTTTCGGGTTGGGATTGACGATTTTGTGTGTCCATGTTTTGTAGGAGTGACACATCCATGTTCTTCAAAAAATTTTATAACCGTTCTCGCTTGTTTCTTGCTAATTGCTTGGGCATTTTAGAATGTTACAATAAACAAATTTTCTATTTCTCGATATGAATTACCCTGGTAATACAATTTACACTTTTTGGTGTATCTGCATACTCATTTTATAAGATTTAGAAAGATCGTTCCTCATTCGGAAACAAACCCAGACATACAGTTAAACGTCCTCGAGAGGCACACGCGCGATTCGTATATTCTAGTACCGTAAAACGGGGTGAATTTGTGACAAATTTTACGGTTTCGGTTGATTTTTCGGAATCTAAAAAGAAAAAATTAATTTCTAGTAGGTCAATGATAAACTTACATCATTTGGCTTCTAAAATACAATGAGATATTTAAAAAAAAATAGAAGCAGAGCCGTGGTTTACAAAAATAATTGTCGTAATCTCACCCCTATCAATGGGAGGAATGGGAGAAATTCGCATGCAAGTCCAAAGTAGGCGTTTAGCGGGCCGAAAATATGACACAAATTAGGTACAAATGGGACTAGTTTTATTAGGTTTGTCTTAAATTGGCCCCTCTAGTCGTGAGCACATGTAACAGATTTGTAACAAAGTGCCCCCAAAAAAAATTTTTCATTGATTTTAAATGGTTTATTTGTCTAATAAGTCATATAAAAGTACAAAAATATAGTACCTAACTAAGGTAACTAAAAAAATAAACTGAAACAAAAGGTGACTCAAAAAATAAACTAAAATAAGGTAGGTAGTGAGGTACTATCTTTAAGTCTTCTACTTTTGTCTAATCTCTCTAATCTTTCCACATCGTCAGCTTTTCTTTGAACTTTTTGGGATTTGTGTCCCATATTTTAAGATGGAGCCTAGTAGGGATGACTTTGATCCTAATGTAATGGCCACATGATACAAACTTCTTTAATTATTGTTTAGCATAAAAAATTCTCAAGAATGGGGTTTATTTGAAGGCTTTCCTGTAATAAAATGCCTACTGCAGACACTCTGGTTTAGTTTAGACTCCGTGAGATCGCCTCGCTCAATTGCTGCTAACCAGAGTGCCCTTCGTTTTTTCGATAACTCGTTTTTGTCGGTAACAAATTTAAAGTTTAAAATGGTGGGTATTGAAAAGAACCTCACATCATCATCCCTGTTGGAACGACTTCCACAATCAACTACAAAACACGTATGTGGCATTTCAATTAAAACTAACAATTATAAAGTCAATAAAATGAAAAAACACCTAGAGTTTAGTCATAAAACAATCACGCAATGCACTTTCTTCTTCTTCTTTTCTAAATCCTTTTGCCCTTTCAGGCGTCGGATGTGGATTCCGTGTCCTGTACCCATTTCTTCCATGCCTTTCTGTCTCTTGCTAGATTTTTCATTTCTGCTATGGTCTTTCCTCTTTCTAAACCTATCTCTTGTATTTGGTCTAACCATTTCCTTCTAGGCCTACCCCTTTGTTTTTTGATCGGCTTTCCAATCTCCATTATTATCTTAGTTAATCTATTTTGTTCCATTCTTACCATATGACCATACCAGCTAAGTTGTCTCTTTTTTATTTTACCAATTATCGCTTCCTGCTTAGTTGTCTCTCTAATAACGTCATTTCTAATCCTATCCCATTTAGTTTTCCCTGAAATTCTTCTTAGATGCTTCATTTCTATGGCATTTATTTTAGTTTCGTCCTTTTTTCACACAGTCCAATTTTCACTTGCGTATATTATTGTAGGAACTGTTATCATATTATGAATTTTCATTTTTACTTCTAAGTCTATATCTTTATGTCCAAGAATTGTTTTATTTAGAGAGTAGTATATTTTTGTTGATTTATTTGCTCTGTTTGTTATTTCTGCATCTATTTTTCCATCTGCTGTTATTATACTTCCTAAATATTCAAATGTTG
Source organism: Galeruca laticollis (assembly GCA_963921935.1). Taxonomy (NCBI): domain Eukaryota; kingdom Metazoa; phylum Arthropoda; class Insecta; order Coleoptera; family Chrysomelidae; genus Galeruca; species Galeruca laticollis. Next base: position 105,884,861 of record OY998175.1, read on the forward strand.
TTACTCTTTCTAGAGTCTGGTTTTTGCATTTAATATCTCTATTATTTTGATCACCTGGTTGTTTTTCATTTATTATCATCACTTTTGTTTTATTTATGTTCACCTCCATATTCATGTTCTCTACTTCTTTAGTCCAAATATTCACTAGTCTTTGCATTTTGTTCTTTGTATTCGCCACTAAAACCACATCATCTGCATATAGTAGACTACTCAGTTTTATTGGTTCTAAATTTCTGTGTCCAATTATAGTATTCAGCTGCTCATACTTTTCTTTGATTCGTTTCACAATCTTATCCATGATTATTATAAACAGTAGTGGGCTTAAACTGTCTCCTTGTTTTATTCCCTTACACATTTTGAATTCTTCAGACCTTTGGCCTGCAATGTGTACCTTGGCTCTAACTGTCTCGTATACACTTTTAATTATATTTATTAAGGTGGGTGGTACTTCCATTTCCTCCAGGGTTCTCCATACTTCTCTTCTATCTACTGTATCAAAGGCTGCTTTTAGATCTATAAATGTAAGGTACATTTCTTCTCCCTCTTCTATTTTTCTTTCGATTATATTCCTTAGTATATAGATATTGTCATTTGTTTGTCTTTCAGGTCTAAAAGCTCCCTGTTCTTCTCCTAATTTTGGTTCTACATATTCTCTTAATCTTTTTTCTATTATTTTTGTGTACACTTTATAGCTAGTTTGGGCCAAACATATTGCTCTGTAATTCTCACATTGTGTCTGTTCTCCCTTTTTATAGATGGGTACTATTAAGTTATTTTCCCATTCCCTTGGAATTTTTTGTTGTACCCAGGCTTCTTTGCATACATTCCATATCCATTCTTTTCCTCTTTCTCCTAATGACTTAATCATCTCTGGCGCTATCTCATCTTCTCCGTTAGCCTTGCCTATTTTGATTTTTTGTATTACTTGATCTATTTCTTCTTTATGGATTCCTTGTAGTTGGTCAATTTCCTCTTCTGCGGTTGTTATACTCTCTTCCGGTGTTAATGTATGGAATTGTTCTGTATAGTATTCCTTCCATGTTTTCAATACTTCTTCCATTTCCGTTTGTACTTGTCCTTGTCGATTTTTTATTGCTCTAATATCTTTATATTTATTTCCTCTCAATCTTTTTATTCTTGTCCAAAATTTCTTGTTATCCATCTTATGTAGATCTGTTATTTCTTCTCCGAATTTCTTCCATGACTCACGTTTTGATTTCTTGACGGCTCTTTTTACAATATTTTTGTTCCTGTCATATTCTTCTTTGTCCACATGTGATTTTGATGTGATATATTTTTTCCATGCCGTTTTCTTTTCTTTGACCGCTATTTTAATTTCGTTATTCCACCAGTTAGTCCTTTTTATATTCTTATTATATTTAATTTTTCCACATATCTTCTCTGTTGCTGTTAATAGCGTTTCTTTAAAGGCGACCCATCGTTCTTCAAGTGTCCAGTCTGTTTTTTCTTTTTCTAGTTTATAGAATTCTTTATTCGTCTCATTTTGGTATTTTTTCTCGATATCTTTATTTTTGAGTTTATGTGTTGCTAGTTTACTGTAGTCTGTAGTAAATTCTTTCCTGAGTAATTTTACTAGACAAGTTGTCACTACTAATCTGTGGTTAGATCCAATTTCTGCTTCTTTCTTTGTTTCAATTTTTTGCATTACTTCTGTTAGGTTTTGTTTATATGTTATGTAGTCTATCAGGCTTTTAGCGTTTCTTCCTTCTGTCACAAACGTATATTTATCATTTAGTTGTTGTTCCCACATCGTATTTCCTATTATTAGATCATTCCTTCTGCAAAAATCTATCATTTTTAGTCCATTTCTGTTGATTATGTCTTCTCCATGTTTTCCCATACAACCCATTCCTCTATTGTAATCATTTCCTACCCTGCTATTCCAATCTCCCATTATTATTGTCTTTTCGTTTTCCTCCCTTACTTCATCTAATACTCTTTGCAATTGAATATAAAATTCTAAAATTTCTTCCTCTGCCGTTCCTTCTACTGGCCCATATATTTGTATAAAATTGATTATTTCTTCTAATTTTATACTAATAACTATTATTCTCGAGTCGACTGCCTTAAATTGTATTACCTTTTGTTTTATTTCTTCTGTAACAATTATTCCTACACCCTCCTTTGCCCTTTGTTCTGGTTTTACTCCTGAATAATATAATGTGTGCTTTGTTGTTAGTTGCGAACATCCTTTGCCTTTTTTCTTCGTTTCACTTAGTCCTAGAATTTGAATATTATTGTTTTCCATTTCTTCAGTTAATTCCAATTCTTTCCCTGTTAATGTGTTTATATTCCATATACCTACGCCCATCTGTAATTTTTCCATGTTTTGAGGTCCGTGTTTTTTATTATTACTCTGCTGATGATAATCTTCCTTTAATTTGTTATGCTTGTTACTTGTTATTCTTCTGCTTTGTATTTTGTTATTTAATTTACCGTTATCATATCCCTTGTTCTCAGCTTGAGTCATTACCTGTGTACTATCTTTAAGTGTATTGTTTATTAGTTTTTTTGGTTCTGCTCTCTAGTCATCAATTGTAATTCCTCTGAATCTTCATTCCATTTCCAAACTATTCCGTTTACTATCAATTTCTTGTATCCTACTTTTGTATTTTTTCCCTTTTCTTTTTCTTCTTTGGCCTTTCTTCTAATTGTTTTTTGTATCTCTAATTCTTTTTTGGTAAGGTCCGACTCAATATAAATATGTTCCTGAGAATTTCTCAGTCTACTTTTGCTTCTTAGAATGTCCATTTTATCTGCAAAACTTTCCATTTCAATCAAGCAAACCTTTTCACTTAGTTTTTGGGCGCTTCTTATTTTGACATCTATTTGCAGTCCTTTAGTTATGAAGTTTTCCATAGTTGTCTTTAGTATCCTATCATCTTTTGTATTCAATTCTAATCTAATGATGACCAAATTTTTCTTTTTAGATATTTTTTCTAGATATTCCACTTTGTTATTTAGTGTTTTTATTTCGTTCTTGAGTTCCTGGTTTTCTTGCTTTATTTCTAGTAGCTGTTTGTTGTTCTCGCTGTTTTCCTTTCTTAATTGCTTTATTTCATCCATAATTTCATCGTTTTTGTTCATCAATTCTTGCATCATTTTTATCATGGTTGCTTCCGAGCTCTCTTTTTCTTCTGCGCCTTTCTTGGGTGTTCTCTTAGTTATTTTACTTCTGCCAAAACTTTCATCTAATTCCCTCCTTTTTCTTTTGTATTCTTCATCAGTATCTGTTCCGCTCTCTAAAGGCATTTTGTTTGATTTTCTTTTGTACAATCCACGAAATCTGTGTCTCTTTTGTAGTTTGTGTACCGAGAACCTACTTAGTTCAGTCCTTAGCCTACTCAGAGCTGACCGATTTCGTTTATGTATGTAAATCTTATATTACTTTTTACCTGGTAAATATTTAAATCCGAACCTGTTAAATCCCACTTAACTGGCCTGCCTGTGTAGCAATTACCGGTTTTACTGCCAGCTAATTAGAATTTTGTAGTGTTTAGTTTTTATATTTTATAGTGGAAACTTTTTATTTACTGTATATTTTATACTCAATATTTTTATTATTAGACTTAATTATGCTAAAATCTTACTTTGATTTTGCTGTCTCCAATTGTGCACTCACTTCACCTCTTTATATATTACTTCGTATAGCTTTTACAATTATTTGACTCGTAATTTATCTGATATTCAGCTTTATTACGGAGCAAATATTAAATCACTTTTCAAAACCCAGTGCCAGGACCGGAATCAATGCAATGCACTTTAAAAAGGTTTAAATCCTATACTCTCTTACGAGATTATAACTTTGCTTACCCCCGGACGCCATTTTGAATATATTTTGACAGGTCGTTGGAATGCCGAATTAGTTAACTTTAGATATACGTCTTGTACTTGATGGACAAACACTTTAGACGAAATTAACTGTCTCGACCCTTACTTCGTGGAATCTACTCATATTAGTGATTTGAATGAAACTCAATGTTTCTAGCTAATTCCACAATATAATATTATATTAAGTCAATCACAAGGTAGGTCACTTCTTGGTCCAGCCAAAAATAACTACTAAACATCAGGTAGGCATCAAATGAAATGTAATTTCTGTCATTCTGACGATGATATTCAGTTGTCGAAATGTACAACTCTACCCTTCGTTACCGAGTTGTTTATTAACAAAAAAACGCTGTCACCAGTGTAATAACTGCTAGACCTCATTTTACACTCTTATGGTGACCCTATTTGTAATACTTTGGCCCCCAAACGTGATAAATTTGACCCCTTCTATACCGGGTCCGCTGTCACCAAATCTAATACCTGCGGTCACCAATTCTTTTCTTAAATATGCAGCCGAGCGTGAAAAAGGCAATTCCAGTCCGATTTCGATGGGGAGCGCCTGGGCTTAAAACGGTTTGAACTCCTTCGCCAGGACAGGATTTTTCTCTCAGTTCGGCCTTGTACCCAATAACGATACACACTCTAGGGGAAAATTCGGGGTAGGTTTCTAAATAAAGTATCGGGAAACCACAAAGTTGTATCAAAAAAATATAATGAAACTTTCTTCGTATATATATAAAAAAATCGTAATATCCAAACAAATATTAAATTTCCCCACTATAAAAGTAACTATACACTTATCTATAAATTGTACATACTAAATCTTTCGCTGTATAACATATGACTACCAACAAAACAAATATAATATCCCTCACCATGAAATAGAACGAAATTATTACCCACGTATCATTTAATATGTTCAACGTGTGCGAGGGGCGTATGATTTAACCCTTATTTCGAAGTTCCTCTGCCTCGTTGCGAGAAATACTTATTTTGTTCTTAAAACAATACTATACAAAACGACTGTGGTGTCGAGTCATTGCACTTTGTATCAACAGAAAGTGAAAGCAGAGTCGTTAAAAAAATTCTGCTGATCTATGAGTAATAAATGTTTATCGACAATCCCGTTCAGTGCGTAAGTTCCGAGTGGCAATTTTCAGGTCTTTGAATAACCCATAATGTTTATTTATTTTACTTAATATGATACCTAACCACGTCTGAAATAATTAGCTTTTATTTATCGTAGCGAAATTTCACTGGAAATGGGACTTCAAGGAGACAAAATCATACGCTCCGGGCCCGTGTTACTAAGTACAAATAAATCTCGGTTTAACCCTTGTTTATTTTTCATCTACGAGGTGGAAGCGAATTATGTGGCGTAAAACAATAATCAAATAAATAGTGCCTAAATCCTGTCGGTTATATGCACCCTAAAGAAAGCGAAATGTTCCTACAATTTTGGAGAAAACCTTACTCTGTCATCACACACGATAAACTCATATCCCATATAACGAGCGGTGCCCAAATTGTGAGCCTGGACCTGCAGTACTTAATTGAAGCCTGCCAACTTGTCAAATCCCCGTGAAAGAATAAGCTATTCACGGCGCCGTTACAAAATAACTATAATTGAAAGATGGAGTCCTTGAGAGGGTTGAACAGGGTAGGGTAGCTAATTATTTATAGAAAAAAATACAAATAAAATATACATGAATATTTCCAGTTGATTTGTTCATAAATTCCGCAATAAATTTTTAATCGGCTGTTAACTTGTATTATTACGCTCTACTCAATGACTGAAAATTAAGTGTAGATCTCTTTGGGTCTATTTCAACCTACTTTAATATATCGATTTTTTCGTCAAAAAAATAGATCCCACCTGATCCTTTAGAAAAAATAACAATCTCTACTAACCTAACCTTTTCTTTTAAAAAGAAATCCCACCTACCTAACCTTTTCGTTCAAAAAAAAACAATCCCACCTAACCTAACCTTTTCTTTTAAAAGGACATCCCACCTAACCTAACCTTTTCTTTTAAAAAGACATTCCACCGCTGTCACCAGATTGTAACCCTGAGGGTCGTTAAGGACCTATTTACGTTATTTACGGATTACTGACGAAAGTAAATTTGAGGGAGATTTCACCTCTCTATCTGATTGCTTATTTGGTTATGCCTAGTGACTGTCACCACAAACAAAAGTACATCCCTTTTTAAATTCCTTCGAACGGTCTAAGCTATTTTGCCGAAAGAGCTTGAAGCCCCACCTCGGTTTACAATACGAGGATTTATTTTTAGAAAAGGTTAGAGTGATTTTAAATGAAAAACCTGAGTTTAACTAATTCATATATATATATATATATATATATATATATATATATATATATATATATTTCTTTATAAGATAGTCAGAATTTTATAATCAACAAACAAAGAAAGTAAGCAAAAAAAAATAAAATAAAATATAGAAGGTTTACAATTAGCCTATTCTCTAATTGGCGCAAAAAGAATCAACTCAAAAAAAAATCGCTGAAGTTACAATCCCCTTAGTTATTAGTAAAATTATGAACAATGTGAAATTTATGAGAGAACGTGAGACAACACCTTAAAATGGGATTTTTCTTTATTAATAACCAAACAAAAAAATATATATTTAGCCTATACGGCCGTAATCTAATGGAACTAGTCCACACGGTTACAGTGAAATTTTGTCCACAATATCCTGAACTACTGAGGATTAGTTCCTCCCTCTATTAAAACAAATATGTATCCGCTAAATGTCACTGTATACGTGTTTAAAATAACATGGAATGATTTAAACTGCCTGGGACCATTTGATCAAATAAAAACAATTAGTAATAACAAAAAAATATATATAAAATAAAAAAACAAATTCTTGTGAAGCCGTTACAAACTATCGCCTCTTACTGGCCCTCTTGATCTGTAGATCAGTTAATGACCTTTTATGATTTTCGGCGGTAATATTTTGTAATACTTCCCTAAATACTACCCTGACAAATCTGATTAGTAGTTTAGATGTAGTCGATAGCGAGAAGTAATGTACCGACAGGTTACTAGTTTGTACAATATGACAACTCTCAGTCAATCTCTATATGTCCTGATTCTGCATGTACACCCCTCAAAACTGGTTAGTCTGTTAAATAAACTTTCAAATTACTCACCGGAGACGAATCTCTTCCCCTCAGATGTGGAGCGTGGAGGCCCAAGAAATATGCACACAACAAACAACGAAAAAAAATGATCACTTATTTAGTGATTTTAGCAATATTCACGAAAACTACCCGAGGTGTTCAAATCGCCGCGCCGGCTGAACACGCTCTGGTCTGTCTCAATTTTTTTCCTTCCCCTCTTCATTGAATTTTTTCAGTTACCTGTCGACTAAACTCCATATGTGGGTCGCTGAATTTGCGATTTCATACATGAGTTCATGTATTTCTCAATTTTTTGTTTTAAATTATGCTTCTAGAATACAGTTGAAGTAGCTTACGCTATAACTTCCGATAACCTAGTTTTACGAAATTATAAACATTTTTTGTTTAATATAATTTCGTAGCGAACTAGCTGAAGATATATTATTTCATTTTTTATATGATACAGGTTGTCCCAATTCCAATGATTATTATTATATTAATAATTATAATTTATTTATACCTCTCATTACAGTATTAATATTATAAAAAACAAAAAAACTTACATTTTACAATCAAAATCCGCTAAAATAGACACCGATTAAGATTTTTTAAAACCAAACCCGACACGTGATGCACTGATCCTTAACAAAACAACCTTCTTATACGGCAAACCAATCCACACTGTCCGCATTAATTTCTTCGATGTTGTATTAGAACTACACAAGAACGCCTCTCCGGCGGTTGCCTCGTTTTTATCGAAGTCCACCGAACGCATCTAAGGCGGTGCCGGCAGTGAATGTGTTAAGTAATAATTGTAAAGATCAGCAGATATAGTTTTCTATGATTTCGTATATCATTGCACAGTTATGCTGACCTTAAATGGTAAAACGATATCCAGGATATCCCCATAGGGCTAATAATATTAAAGGTTTAATATTTGTAATGTCAATTCTTTTTTGTATTCATATATATGATGCCAGTCACGAGATAGTTAATTTCTTGGTCTAGCCAAACATAATTATTAAACATCAGATATACATCACATTAAATGTAACTTCTGTTATTCTGATGGTAATAATCATTTACTGAAACAAATGCTTAATTCTTAAAAATTTTATAATTTCCTCATTATACAGTGGAATAATTTATAAGCAGTTAGATTCATTTACAACTGTAATATCAGTAGATTTCACAAAGTAAGAGTCGAAACCGTAAACTCAATTATATTTTTTGTTTTTATTTCTACTCTTCATATTAAATTGCAAAATCTAATGGTGTCTTTTTATCTACCTCACTAACTAAAAAAAACTTGGTTTTTTATAGGTATTCGTCCATCTCAGGAACACGAAAAATCTCCCGCCGTGAAATCTGGACTGGAGTATTTATTTTCGGCTGTATTATGTCCGAAAATTCATACTTCATCTCGTCTTTTCTGTCAGGCCACTGCCAGTGTGCCCCACATTTTTCCATGGCACTGACAGAAACCCCGTCATGATAGACTTCGGTGACGACACCCGGAAATAAGGATCCCTCATACTGTATGATCACATAGTGCCCAATCTTTGGATTTTGATCATCCTTAGCAACAGCGGTATCATTATCATCATCAATGTCTTCAATCTCACTCATGGGCGATATGTCACTTTCCCTATAAGAAACAGCAACCGAGTCTTCACTTGTTTCAGAGTCACTGTCACGCCTTTTCAACTGTAAACGCTTCTTCTTCTTCTTCTTCGTTTTAATTTCAGATTGCCTTGATGTTGACGGTTTATTCTTGCGTTTGCGCCTAGTTTTTGTTGTTCTAACTTGGAAGCCGCACCAGCGACAACGTCTGCAGCACTGATACTTCGTCCAGGAGACACATTAACTTTTTTGCGCCACTGGCATTGCCGCAGGGTAGTTGTACTTTCACGTTTTCTTTGTATTTGTTCTAGAAAACTAGCGCCCAATGCTTCTTTTATGGTAGTGTCTTGGTGGTCCATTATTTCCTCGGGCATCCGACTTAGCACTTCTGCTCGGTTTAACGGGCATATGCCGCATTTTCTTGAACCCCGCCGGAAGAATGTCATATCATTTATGGAGTCCATCAACTTCTTCAACAGTCTGGGAAAAATATCTTTAGGTATGGTCCCACAATTAGTATCTTTCCACTCATGCAGGATTTCCCTCCATTTACCTACATTCATCATTCAAAAACAAACCTGATCTGTAAACCGCTTGTCATTCATACACTCCTAATAAAACAATTTACTAGAGAACCGTAATTCTATTTTTATTTATCCCCTCTCTTCATTTTCAGTCTACATGTTAAAATTGCTAGTGCCCACAAAATATTCCGTATTGAAAACAATAGAATTCAGTCCGCATTTAAGTCTAACGTAAAACGATAATCGCCTCATAGTCAAAGGGAAAATGCATAAGGCACATGTTGTTATCAGTGTCTTAGAGAGAGGCATGGAGAGATAGATAATTCAAATATTAGCATACAATACTTCTTTGGCATGTTATGATACCCTGTTAAAGAAAATAGGTGATACACTGAATATACTTGCTTCTTTCTAACACATTGTAGCTTATGGACTCTGTGTTAAACCCCATGTTACCAAAGAATATCCCTAGTACAGTAATATTAACGATACTATGACCAAATTTATAAAATAGCTAACCACATGTATTTACTTGGTCTTGAATGTATACTTTTACAAATAATTCAATTCGGTATAATGATCTGTATTTTGTTTTTATCTGAATAATAGTGATTGTTTTTTCCAGTGTAAGTGGTCAAGAAAAGGATTTATGCGGACAAGGTGGTCACTGAACGGCACAGTCGTTGATATGATAAATATACATTTATTTCATGATGCCTCAAACTTTATAGCCATGGAATCGTTTCCTTCGGTTTACTGTAAAAGTAGGCGAAGGGCATTACAACATACATTACAAAGGTTCCATAATGACCAATATGAAAATGCCCCCTACTTTATTTTTGGGGATTTTAATTTTAGGACTGATACCGATGGTGTTGTTAAGGTAAATATTCTATATTTTTATGTGCATATCCTCATAGAAAAGTAACTTTAGAACAAACATTTCTTACTACCAAATAGTACATAATATTACATAGGTGTGCAACAAAGGTGTCGTAATTGTTCTTGACAAAGCTGGATATTATTTTTGAAGTAATTTTTAAGATAGAAACTGCATTCGTCATCAGAATTGCTCCATCGCCTCAAATTTTTCTGTAATACTAACCAAAAAGTACAAAAAACACGATTTTTCGGTATTAGAGGTTGCATTGTTAATAAATTTTCACCAAATACGAATTATACCATGTCAAAGTATCACTCTTATTAGACGGGTGAGCTAAAATCCTTCATCAACCTTATACCAAAGTGTAATTAAATGCGACTTTTACAATATTGTTTAATACTATTGTGGTATCAAAATACATAATTCATTATCGTAATTAAAGAAAATATATTTAACAAAATGTCAACATGTGTATAAACATAAAATTTTTATAATAAAAATAATAACGATTTAAATTGAAAGAACATTATCAAAGTAAGACAAATGTATCAAGCATTATTTCTATAGTGGATAAATAGCATCCCTTTCCTTAAAATGATAGAAATAATAAGAGGCTACACTTTCACAAGCTATGATTTAATAACATAGTACAATCTGAATAGAAGGTCACTTCCACGTTGCTCTTCTGCCTATCTATGTATTGCCGGTTACCTACCTGGTAAGTATATGCAATACATTACAATTATCTCAGTTATTTGTCAGAAAAAGTAACTACAACATGTTTTTACACCAAAAACTACGGAATTTCCTAGTTATAATTCACACTCCATTATGTGAGGGCCTATTTCAAATGGTTTTGAACAGGTGAACGTGCGAATTTGGTGACTAGTTTACTTACCCCACCGATGGCGTCCGCCCACCTCTCCTTCGCCTTAGTGTGATGATTAGAGGTAAGCGTGCCACATACTAAACTATTTATGTTGCCGACCATTAATTAGGGAAACACTTACCTCCAATCTGAGGGAACGAAATAATACCATATGTTTAAAAGCTCACTGGGATATAATACACTTAACATAAATAATAACAATTAAACATGTAATCTAACTAAAAATAAATATATTTCTGATGGTACTCCTAAACTAGCATTAAACACTAAATCATTTTAATCATCTTGGGCGAGATCTTCTGTGATTTGTTTGTTTGGACAATTTGATTAAAATTTACAGTTTTCTGTACAAAATTCTCCCTCTACAAGTCATACACATTTTTGATTGGTGTACTTTTTTTCATTACGGTGTAATGAAATAATTTCTCTAATATTATCTGGAACTGCCCGAGAAGACATTAGTTTCGGAATCAATGAATGACTTTCTTTTTGTCATCCATAATTAAAGACATTAAATAATTGTACAATTCCAAAATGACTGTTTAACCGTGTGTGAAATTAATAGTAACATCTAAAAATCAAAGGGGATAAAAGAAGTTTTGAAGTGAAAACTTCTTAGCCGCGTTGAACGATTTTTGGCAGCGAAAAGCTTATAGGTTCGTGTTACCGATGACCTCGAAATGCTCGTGACATATTGCGCTTTGTGTTGGGCAATATATCGGTAACCGCGATATTTCACTGGTGAATGGAAAACCACTGGCGCTACCGGTGAATCACTTCTTGCAGATACGGTGATCGGGGTTTTCGATTATCATTATTTGAATTGATTAATTGTAGAATCACTATGCAGTACTCAATATGTTTATATGTTTGTATAGAACAATAAATGATAAAAGCGAAGCATTCCATCGATTTCCAACATTCTTCTTGATATTTGCTTTGAAAAATTTAATATTATTTATTTGTTTAATATCTGATATCTGCAAAATTTAAAATTCTATAAAATTTTATAGCAAATTTAAATTCTCAAAATTATTGGCTTAAATTGTCAAAAATAAAACACATGTCTTGCTATTTTTTTCAAAATGATTTATGAACTTATATAATTTAATTTGGGTGTTAGAACTTTATAAAAAAAGTATTGACATATAATCAGACTATAATTGATTTAGAAATTTAACCTCTCATGATGGGTCCCAGGTATTGTATTTTTCTCTCCTTGATTGTCGTGGGGAGTTCTTTATGTTTACTCATTTGCTACATAACCTCTATGTTTGACTTATGTTTCGTCCAAGATATTCGCAGCATGCGCCTGTAGGCGTACACTCTGTGGCTGCATCAATGGTCCAACTCTCGCATCCGTATAACATAACAGGGAAGATGTAGCAGCGAAGTGTTCTGATCTGGAGTTCCAGGCTGAGGTTTCGATTTTCCAAGTGCCCTCATGCTGCTAATGGTTGTTCGCGCTTGTGTAATTCTTGATCTATTTTCGAGTTTTGGGTCGCATTGCTGGTTGACGAGTGAGCCCAGGTATTTTAGCGACGGCACTTGTGTAACAGTCTCTCCATGGTCACTTCCAAAAATTATTCTACAGAACGTTAAAAACATTAAGGAAAGGGAAAACAGAAGTGGCAGAAAGGATAAAAAGCAAAAGTGGAGAAATTATAAAGAGAGATAACCAAATAATGAAAATGGGGAAAGAATATTTTCAAGAATTACTAGGAGTAGGCGGGACCATAAAGAGGAGGAAGTAATAAAAGAACAAGCACAAATCCAAGTTGAAGAAAACAGAAATGTTCAGTATATAAGAGCAGACGATGTAAAAGAAGTTATGAAACAGCTTAAGAGTGGAAAAGCATCAGGAAGTGACAAAATAACAAATTAGATGATTACATATATTGGAGAAAAAGGTACAGAAATATTTGTTAAAATATACAATAAAATTTGGCATGCAGAATGAGTACCGCAAGAATGGAAAACAGCTTTAATAACACTAATATATAAGAAGGGCGATAAATATGATTGTAACAACTAGAGAGGAATTAATTTTCTTTACTTTGCACTAAAGCAGATGATGGAAAAAACAATAAAGCAAGACAAAGAAGTGTGTTTAGGTTTTATTGATATGGAAAAAGCCTTTGATCGAGTACCAAGAAACAAACTATAGAAACTACTATTAGAAAGAGGAATAAAAAAATGATCAGAGTATTAAAAAATATATACAGTGAAAACGCTAACTTTATTATACACCAAAATAGCATCTCAGATGCTTTCACAACAAAAGAAGTATTGAGGCAAGGAGGAGGTCTAAGTCCTACATATATATATATATATATATATATATATATATATATATATATATATATTAAACAATGTTTTAATTATTTTATTATTTTAATATTTAGATAGATATTTAATTATTTATTGAATTTGTTGTGTGGCTAGCTCAGTTATTAATTTTTTATATTATAATTATAATTGTATTATATTATTATATTCGTTCGGGAGCATGAGACTTTTTCTACTCTTTGAGTTCAGGCTTTGTTTGGATATACTTTGCTCAGTTAAAATAAAAAGAAACACAAAACACAATACTTTCAATAATTTAATTTTATAATGAAATTTTTATTTAAATATTTATAAAATAGTTACGCCTATGGAAATTACCAACACAGAATCATAAAGGATATACACCATCTTATGCGCATGCACAACTAAAAACGAATGTATTCGAGACGGAACGAACGTTTCTTATCGACGCTCTGCATCTGCGTGAATATTAGATAAATAGCATCGTTGTCGTTATAACAATGTTGATGGATTAGCATAAAAGAATTTACGTTTAGTAATTATATACATACAAAATTAAAATGTTCGGAAGAAATAGGTTACAAAATTTATATATACAAATGGAAATATTCTATGAATGGATTAATATGTATTTTTCTTATATGATTTGAAAATACGTAAGTACAAGCATTATTATATTACAGAATATGCCTTTTTAAATAATATTTAGATTTTGTCTAGTGAATAAACTACATAAAGTCCTTTTTCTTTTTTATAGATCGATCATATAGACGCAAGAATTCTTATATATACATGGAAATAGTCACTGAATTTATACTCAAGAGTTATTATTCTTATTATTGGCCAATAATATTTAAAGAAGCACTGACCTGATGTCTGGATTCTGGATCTATCCCGTCTGGAAACTGGAATACGCCTTCCGAAGTTCTAGCTGCGTAATTTGTTGAGAATTTTGGATATTCTCACGGGAAAACTGGATACAAATACATGTGAGTGTTCTAAGTTTTATATTTGTTAAAAATCTATAGCTTTGATCATGAAAATTTGTGATTTTACTTGAAATTTCGGGAAAAAATCTTCATCACTTCCTCGCTATTTCGACGCCAAGAACCAACTACCACGCTTCTATTTGATCGTCAATTTTTTTATCCACAACGAATATATTGTTTCTAAGCTCACTAATTATCAATACAGTTTTTGTTTAATTTTAGTTGATCAAAATTTGTCCTGTCATTTTTCCACCAATCACATTCTTTCTGGAGCTGTCGAACTATATTCACAATTGCTACACTTTATGAAGTTTTTGGAAACATATATAAATGTAAATTTCACTTGAAAAGTATCTGCTTTCTTTTACTATTCAACGAATTTCAATAGAACAAGTCTTTTACAGATAGTGAAATTCCTTGTTATATGTCGATATGGCAATGTCTAGTTTTGATTTGACATATATATGACAATTTGTAAATAATATTTATATTTATGAACATAAATTCTTTTATATAACATATATATATCTTTTTCTTTCGTTATTTGTACTATTTAAATTCTATATTAGCAAATATTTCCTCAAATCCATCATCATTTTATTATTCATAGAATCCATAAATTTGATATACATTGTGACATATAACTTACCTTTATGTCATTGATATTTTTATCTTTTAAACTTATCTAATTCTTTATACTAAATATGAAATTGATTTATATTATTACTGTTTCAACTAATACTTATATTAAATTAGATAACTAAAACTCGTTTAATTTCAGATGAAACAGCTGATTCATTCATGACAACTAAACATTCATATTGGGCAGATTTCATGTTCTCCACTATACTTGTTAAGCATTTTCAAACTTTAGACAATCATTAAGGTAATTTCTTTATATTTATTGTTGCTCTTTTAATTATTGTAAACAAATGATTTAATATATTCTGATTTTATATGCATTTTTACTTATGATTGTGGGTTTCTTAATATGTTTTTAACTACATAGTTTCAATCCATTTTAAATACTAAGCAAAATATTCTCAAACAGCTGATACTCTTTAATATATAAGATATATGGTTCAATATATATATATATATATATATATATATATATATATATATATGTATATATATGTATATATATATGTATATATATATATATATATATTGACGAGGTAATAAAGAAATATAAAGTAAAAGTTCAATAGGTAGGATACAGATATATGGAAATAGTACAAGTGTTGGAAGAAGCATTTGCCGATGATACAGTCGTTGTGGCCGAAAAAGAGGCCATGGAACAAATGGAATGAAATTAAATAAAAACAAAACGAAAGTTATGGTAGTAGGAAACGAACACAAAAACATATATATATATATATATATATATATATATATATATATATATATATATATATAAGAGTAGAAAATGATATAATTAAACAAGTAGCATGTTTCAAATGTCTAGGTGTAGAACTACAAGAGGATGGGAGACATGAAAAAAATAAATGATTGAGTCCAAAAAACACTAAAATTGTACTATGCAATGAACCTGGCTTTTATAAACAAAAAAAAGATATTAATGAAGACAAAAATGAATGTATTTAAGATCATTTATAGACCAATTCTGGTGTTTGGTTGTGAATCATGGACATTGACAGGCAAACAGAAGAGCAAAATACAAGCAGTAGAAATGAAATATCTAAGAAGCAGATGATGGAAAAAACAATAAAGCAAGACAAAGAAGTGTGTTTAGGTTTTATTGATATGGAAAAAGCCTTTGATCGAGTACCAAGAAACAAACTATAGAAACTACTATTAGAAAGAGGAATAAAAAAATTATCAGAGTATTAAAAAATATATACAGTGAAAACGCTAACTTTATTATACACCAAAATAGCATCTCAGATGCTTTCACAACAAAAGAAGTATTGAGGCAAGGAGGAGGTCTAAGTCCTACATATATATATATATATATATATATATATATATATTAAACAATGTTTTAATTATTTTATTATTTTAATATTTAGATAGATATTTAATTATTTATTGAATTTGTTGTGTGGCTAGCTCAGTTATTAATTTTTTATATTATAATTATAATTGTATTATATTATTATATTCGTTCGGGAGCATGAGACTTTTTCTACTCTTTGAGTTCAGGCTTTGTTTGGATATACTTTGCTCAGTTAAAATAAAAAGAAACACAAAACACAATACTTTCAATAATTTAATTTTATAATGAAATTTTTATTTAAATATTTATAAAATAGTTACGCCTATGGAAATTACCAACACAGAATCATAAAGGATATACACCATCTTATGCGCATGCACAACTAAAAACGAATGTATTCGAGACGGAACGAACGTTTCTTATCGACGCTCTGCATCTGCGTGAATATTAGATAAATAGCATCGTTGTCGTTATAACAATGTTGATGGATTAGCATAAAAGAATTTACGTTTAGTAATTATATACATACAAAATTAAAATGTTCGGAAGAAATAGGTTACAAAATTTATATATACAAATGGAAATATTCTATGAATGGATTAATATGTATTTTTCTTATATGATTTGAAAATACGTAAGTACAAGCATTATTATATTACAGAATATGCCTTTTTAAATAATATTTAGATTTTGTCTAGTGAATAAACTACATAAAGTCCTTTTTCTTTTTTATAGATCGATCATATAGACGCAAGAATTCTTATATATACATGGAAATAGTCACTGAATTTATACTCAAGAGTTATTATTCTTATTATTGGCCAATAATATTTAAAGAAGCACTGACCTGATGTCTGGATTCTGGATCTATCCCGTCTGGAAACTGGAATACGCCTTCCGAAGTTCTAGCTGCGTAATTTGTTGAGAATTTTGGATATTCTCACGGGAAAACTGGATACAAATACATGTGAGTGTTCTAAGTTTTATATTTGTTAAAAATCTATAGCTTTGATCATGAAAATTTGTGATTTTACTTGAAATTTCGGGAAAAAATCTTCATCACTTCCTCGCTATTTCGACGCCAAGAACCAACTACCACGCTTCTATTTGATCGTCAATTTTTTTATCCACAACGAATATATTGTTTCTAAGCTCACTAATTATCAATACAGTTTTTGTTTAATTTTAGTTGATCAAAATTTGTCCTGTCATTTTTCCACCAATCACATTCTTTCTGGAGCTGTCGAACTATATTCACAATTGCTACACTTTATGAAGTTTTTGGAAACATATATAAATGTAAATTTCACTTGAAAAGTATCTGCTTTCTTTTACTATTCAACGAATTTCAATAGAACAAGTCTTTTACAGATAGTGAAATTCCTTGTTATATGTCGATATGGCAATGTCTAGTTTTGATTTGACATATATATGACAATTTGTAAATAATATTTATATTTATGAACATAAATTCTTTTATATAACATATATATATCTTTTTCTTTCGTTATTTGTACTATTTAAATTCTATATTAGCAAATATTTCCTCAAATCCATCATCATTTTATTATTCATAGAATCCATAAATTTGATATACATTGTGACATATAACTTACCTTTATGTCATTGATATTTTTATCTTTTAAACTTATCTAATTCTTTATACTAAATATGAAATTGATTTATATTATTACTGTTTCAACTAATACTTATATTAAATTAGATAACTAAAACTCGTTTAATTTCAGATGAAACAGCTGATTCATTCATGACAACTAAACATCCATATTGGGCAGATTTCATGTTCTCCACTATACTTGTTAAGCATTTTCAAACTTTAGACAATCATTAAGGTAATTTCTTTATATTTATTGTTGCTCTTTTAATTATTGTAAACAAATGATTTAATATATTCTGATTTTATATGCATTTTTACTTATGATTGTGGGTTTCTTAATATGTTTTTAACTACATAGTTTCAATCCATTTTAAATACTAAGCAAAATATTCTCAAACAGCTGATACTCTTTAATATATAAGATATATGGTTCAATATATATATATATATATATATATATATATATATATATATATGTATATATATGTATATATATATGTATATATATATATATATATATTGACGAGGTAATAAAGAAATATAAAGTAAAAGTTCAATAGGTAGGATACAGATATATGGAAATAGTACAAGTGTTGGAAGAAGCATTTGCCGATGATACAGTCGTTGTGGCCGAAAAAGAGGCCATGGAACAAATGGAATGAAATTAAATAAAAACAAAACGAAAGTTATGGTAGTAGGAAACGAACACAAAAACATATATATATATATATATATATATATATATAAGAGTAGAAAATGATATAATTAAACAAGTAGCATGTTTCAAATGTCTAGGTGTAGAACTACAAGAGGATGGGAGACATGAAAAAAATAAATGATTGAGTCCAAAAAACACTAAAATTGTACTATGCAATGAACCTGGCTTTTATAAACAAAAAAAAGATATTAATGAAGACAAAAATGAATGTATTTAAGATCATTTATAGACCAATTCTGGTGTTTGGTTGTGAATCATGGACATTGACAGGCAGACAGAAGAGCAAAATACAAGCAGTAGAAATGAAATATCTAAGAAGAGTTAAATGCGCCAAAAGAATAGATAAAATAAAAAATACAAAAATAAGAAAGGATCTAGAAATAAAATCGACACTTGAATTTATTCAAACAAGGAAATTGGGATGGGCATCTACAAAGAATGCCAAATTCCAGACAGGTTAAGCAAGTATGGGAGGCAAGAAAAACGAATAAGAGAAAACGTGGAAGACCGCGAGAAACATGGTTTATATTTCATATAAACTAAGGGTTGCAGTTAGTACTAGTACTGCAAAACTGATAGGGTTTTGATGTGCTATCTATCTGTCACCCTTCTGGTACCCTCTGTTAGTCTTCTGATGTTTTGTGTGTGTGTGTGTGTGTGTGTGTGTGTGTGTGTGTGATGTGACGTATACATAGTAGTGCGGTTATGGCATTTTTGTACATCCTGTATATTGATCCTCATAGTGACCTAATGGCGTTCGTTCGATGAAAATCCGACCAATAATAGCAGAGTGCCTTTTTGACACCGTCGACACCCTGTATATTGAACGTCGTAGTGACCTAATACCGTTTAGTTCGACTTAAATCCGACCAATAATAACAGAGTGCCCTTATGGCGTCGTCGACACCCTGTATATTGAACGTCGTAGTGACTAAAACACCGTTTGTTCGACTTCAATCCGACCAATAGTAGCAGATTGCCTTTTTCACATCGTCGACACCCTGTATATTGAACGTCGTAGTGACTATTGTTTTTGTTCGACTTAAATCCGACCAATAATAGCAGAGTGCTGGCATCGTCGACACTCTGTATATCGAACGTCGTTGTGACGTATACATCGTAGTGCTCTTATGGCATTTTCTACATCCTGTTTATAAAAATAAACTATAACGCCGCTTGTTCCGTGGAAATCCGACCAATAATAGCAGATTGCCTTTTTGACATCGTCGACACCCCGTATATCGAACGTCGTAGTGCCCTTATGGCATTTTTGTTCATCCTGTATATTGATCGTCGTAGTGACCTAATGGCGTTTTTTTGTACATCCTGTATATTGATTGTCGTAGTCACGACGCCAGCGCCCAATTTGAATCACCCGCCAACGATCAGCGCCATCTATATCGAACATCGTAGTGACGTCACAAGCGCCCCATTTGAATCGCCCGCCAACGATCAGCCAGCGCCATCTAGTGGCGAAAATTGGAAACAGTGAGCCAGGAATGGTCGCGGACCAACTTAGTATATCTACTAACAATATCATTTTCTTCGTCATCATCAATAATTCGATCTCCATCGACTTGTAATCTATAACCCAATTGCAATTCACTTGGTGTGGCCTGTGATATTCGGTGCTTGGTACTGTTGATACCTTGCTGAATATTCTTTAGGTTTAAATCTCATGATTTACTATCGACAGTAGCGCCCATAGTGGCTAAGGCGTCTAACACGCTTTTATTCGCTCTATCGACAGCAGCGCTGGAAAAATTCTTCAAGAAAAGGGACAATCATGGAATGACGCAAAAATATTAGCAAGAAATAAGAAGAAATGGGCCAAGTTTGTTCATGAAAGGATTACCACATAACAACGCAAACATTATTGCCAAATATAAAAAAAATATGTAATATTAAGTAATGAAATGTTTTCCCTACACCATTGAAAAATGGTATTTGGGTTAGCCTTAAAATATGTGGCTGGATTTTCAATCTTAATTTAGGTGGCTACATCTTTGATTAATCGTACCGTGGGGTTTGTGTGCGTAAGTTTTCCAACTTTATGTTCTTACTCGGTGATTCCAAAAACTCCTAAGTACACGCATTTAAGAGGAAATACACAGTAGAAAAACAACCCAAAGTGGCTTAATGCAATTAGCGTAACTTGGAAAAAATCGTTATTGAACTTTGCAACTTTTAAATTAAGAGTAAGGGAAGTATTAAATGATGTAACTAAAAAGAAATGAAATCCCCTAAAAAAATTTGCGTCTTCTATACGTAACCACAACAGTAGCCAAAAACGATTTTTTGGAGTATATAACCCCAAATATTTCAAGGTCCTACGCCAAAGGGATATTTAATCCCGGTTTCGGGTTCTACGCAAAAAATTACTTCGAAAATGACTCTTCACCTTTCAAGAAAAAAACCATGTTGAATAACGTGACAAATACACTGCCGAGCATAAAATTAGAGTCACCTAGTAATTTGAAGTTTACTAGTTTACTAATGGATTGCTTGAATAAAAAAAGTTGTTGTTATTTCGAAAAGCGGTTCAACAAAAAACCGCCCCTCGCCCAAATTCCTAAAAACCATTATCAGCATATTTTTTGTTCCTATGGTTTTATCTGTCTATTGCAAATTGTTTGTTTAGTGTTTTCATTGTCAGTGTATTACAATGAGCTTAAATCCTGTTGTTGTGGCACGGATTGTGGCGGCTTTAGAAGATGGTCGAGGTCAGCGCGAAACTGCCAGAAACGTTGGTGTAATTTTCTCGAGTGTGCAGCGATTACGGCAACGGTACGAAGAGACTGGTCTGATTACTCGAAGACCTGGTTCAGGGCGAGGCAGGACTACAACAGCTAGAGATGACCGCAATCTGGTTTCTAGTGCTTTGAGAAACCGAATGGTTACGGCAGTTGCCCTTCGAAATCATCTGCAAGAAGTGAGAAATGTAAACATAAGTGAGTGGACTTCTCGCTGCTGCTTTATCTTCTCGAACTAGAGCTACTGGACCGCCGCTTTCTCGTACACACCGGATTGCTAGGTTGAATTTTGCACGAGAACACGGGGCTTGGACAATAGCGAATTGGAGTCGCATATTGTTCTCTGATGAATCGAGATTCTATCTCACAGACTCAGATAGACGTGTAAGAGTGTGGCGACGACAATGCGAGTGATATGCTCAAGCGTGTATTGCTGAGCGACTTCCATTTGGTGGAGTATCAGTTATGGCATGGGGAGACATATCTTTTGACGCTCGCACGGAGTTAGTCTTTATAGAGAATGGGATTAACTGTTGATAGATACCCGACAGAGGTTCTCGAGGATCATGTTTTTCCGTTCATAGTTATTCTTGGAGACGACGCAACCTTTATGCATGATAATGCATGGCCCTACACTGCTCGGATAGTTACTGCGTATCTTGACGAGGTTCAAATCACGCGATTAGTTTGTCCTGCCCTCAGTGCAGATTTAAATCGAATAGAACATGTTTGGGTTAAAATATGGAGACATTTACGTAGACATGTGCCGACCCCCAGAAATTCTAGAGAGCTTCGCGTTATACTAGTGCAGGAATGGGGCAATCTTCCACAGAATGTGATCCAAAATCTTATCCAAAGCATACCTCGTCGTTTGAAGGCTGTTATCACTGCCAGAGGAGGGGCTACTAGCTACTGAAGTCCTTCAAATTTCTTTTATTTCAACGAAAAGCATATCAAAGTAAAATTATTCATTTTATTTACTTAGCACATCAAATTAAAATTGTTCATTTTTATTACTTTCAATATACTTTGAACTACAAAAACTGTTTTGATTCAACCAATCCGTTAGTAAACTATGTTACAAGCGAGAAAAATTCAGTAACATTTCTACAATTTCTTCAAATTACTGGGTGACTAATTTTATGCTCGGCAGTGTATATCTTCTATAATATTTTCTAGTATATTGTCTCAAAGTTTCAATATTTAACTAGAAATCGTCTCATCATTTTCTTTCAGAAATTGACGGATGGTCTTAAGACAATACGAATTCAAAATAACAAAAATAATGAATTTACCAAAATGCAGTTCATGACTGAAGATAGCAAGTTGGTATTGACCGTGGGTAAAAAAGAATTCAACCATTATGACCATCAGACTGTATTTACTTCGGAATGGGTAAGTGAATATCTACTTTATTGATGGACCAAAACAGCTTGAAATTATAAAAAAATATATTTTCGTGTGAAGCTGTACGTCAGTTGTAGTATTTTATAAATATTTGTTGTTATATTTTACTTATACTTAATATATTTCCAAATTCTTGTTGTCAAATCAATGCTTTGAGGGACTGAAATTACGCGTTGGGAAGTTAATATTCCCATCGACCCACATTTGCTTTTATCCGAACACTGGAGAAAATTGTGAAAGCCGTCAAAAACAGAACATTTTAATCACAAATTTATGTAAAAGTTAATATGTAGTATAATGATGGCTATTAAGCACGAAGATGAAATTGCAACATGAGCCGGAGGCAAGTGTTCTAACATCTGTGTGGATAATAGCCATTATGCGCGTGTTGAATACTATATGTTATCCATAACTATATATAAGATATGTCAAATGAACAATATTTTTACTTTTCCGCCAACCCTATCTTTGATGCGAAAAAAGTATTGGTTTACCCCAAAAAAGTTGAAATTTTAGATTTTTTTTCAGTTATTTTTTCGTTTCTCAGCAAGAAAAATACGAAGAAACGGTTTTTAGGGAAAAAAACCAGTGTGTATGTCGACGTCGTCGTGGTCATCGGCCACTTTTAGTAACACGTCTTGTTAGTAGAATACAGTCTCCGGAGTGCAACAAGTCACCAATTTTATGATTGAATATTGTTCAGGATATCTCATAGATGAACCTTTTTGATTTTTAGCTCACCAGAGGCAGTACAATGAGTGCTATGGTACTTGAAGTACGACATTTCTGTAATTTTTGGAGACATTTCAGTTTGTTAGTACGATACAGCCTCTGGAGTGTATACAAGTGACCAATTTTTTGATTTGGTATTGTTCAGGGCATCTCACAGAAAAACTTTATTCATTTTTAGCTGACTAGAACCACATTTTTGAAGATATTTTGGTTTGTTAGCACGATACAGTCTCCGGAGTGTATACACTTGACTAATTTTATGATTGGATATTGTTAAGCGCGTTTCACAGATGAAACCTATTGATTTTCAGCTGACAAAAGCCAGTACAACTGGACCTACAAATCCAAATATACTACTTTTGGGCATTTTTTGAGAAATTTCGGTTTGCTAGGACAGTACAACCTCCGGAGGGTATACAGATGACCAATTTTATAATTGGATATTATTTCACAGATGAATCCTATTGATTTTCGGCTCACCAAAGCCAGTACAACTGGACCCATAGATCCACATATTCTACATTTTTGGTCATTTTGGAGAAATTTCGATTTGTTAGCATGATACAGCCTCTGGAGTGTATACAAGTGACCAATTTTATGATTGTATATTGTTCAGGGCGTCTCACAAATAAACCCTATTGATTTTCAGCTCATCAGAACCAGTACAGTGGGACCCATAAATCCAGATATTCTACATTTTTGGTAATAATTAAAATAATTTATTCTCAAAAAAAGTACATAGATACATCATAGACCGGGCGATAGTGACAGATTTTGGGACGTGATTTAAGACAGACAGTATGCCTTTTGGAGGATAGTATAACACGGACAATTCGGTGATAATAATCGATCAATTAAAGTGTCATTGCGTGTTCTTCATATATAGAATTAAATTTAAATTTGTTAAAAAATTAAACATTTTTATATGATATTACTCAAGCTGCCACTTATCTCAAAATAAAATTCAATCGAAGTACTATTTGAATAACCATTGGCATACTGTTAGTGTCAACCTATCAGGCGGGCATGCTCAGGTATATTTGCATGAAAAATAACGATTTATCCATGTTCTTAAACAGACTGCCAATGAAGAATATACATGATGTTACTATATAACTGCTACAGGTAAGATGGCATACCGTTTGTGCACGTCCGTGTATATCTTATAGCTCGAACATTTAGCAATGTTATGTAATAATTTTCCGTCATTTAAATCAGTATTCCATTATGTTTCTATGAAGTTTATGATGATGTTTGATGTATATGAAATTGGCATAGGCATACGCGAACGAATTTGTGAAATGGTATGTAAAATTGGCGTGTGTTTAATCTGTATGCCATTTCGGTTTTAACACATTTGAGATATATGTCGGTTGTATAATAAATGTCATATCGTTTGGCAATGTCTGAACTTCCCAAATCATGACGTCTACATGAATATACGAAAAGGAACTAGTGTAAATGAACAATTTTCTCTCTTTTTAGTCAGTCTGCCTTTTTGTTTTCAATCCAATCGTAGCATATGTAGATCTAATAATCGGCATACTTATTGGACAGGTCTCTGGTTTCCAAAAAATCTAATTATTTTTATGAATAAATAAAAATTTCATTTCAGTAGCATTTTTTCTAATTAGAATTTATAAAGTTTATTATTCACTATTTATTTTTCAACGTTCATTAATTTTTACATTTTTTTCAGGTTTTATTTCATCAGGTTCTTCGTCAATTTCAGTTTGATCATCTTGCTCATCATTATCGGTAGCTTCATCTCCTTCGTCATCTTCTTCGTCTCCTCTATCATTTTGTTCATTGTCATCATCACGTTCATCATCTTCATCGTCCGAAGATTCGTCGATGACGTTGTTGTGATCGCAATCATTTTTGGGATCTGCAAATGATAATATTAAATAATTAAATGGATTCTAATATCTTATGTAAGTAATAAGAAATCATCATTCTCATATTTTACCTTCTGTTTCGTCGGATGTCACAAAGATTTCGTGGACGAACTGAGGCACCTCCTTCAAACCTACGGAATGTGTCGAATTCTTAACTGCAAAGTTGCCTGACACTTTAACAAAGTACTCTCTGTAAAAAATTTTATTTTTTTACAACGTTGTCCACACACAAAACACAACTTCTCTTTATCCATCTTCGAATAATCGTACGCACAATACAGTAGTTGCCACAATACTGGCCATTTCACAGGTATCGCGTGTACAGCGTCCCAAAATGGCCGAACACAACCTACGTCATAAAATGCGCAGTATATTCAATTTTTCGCATGATGAACTCGCATGTCATATTAATATAACAAAAGTTAATAAGCAACATAAATTACAGAGCAAAGGGCATACTGATTTTAAACACGACACTTTTTTCTACAACTTTACAATTTTTTGTACAAAATCGCATACGTAAAACTCGCACAATTCGTATGCCATTAATTATTTTAGTTAACTATATCATCATTGCATCAACAATAAAATGGCATGCTGATTAAATACACAGAAAATCGTTTTTTTATTTTACAAATTAATATTCATTATTTATTATGTCGAACCTGTTGAAATCGTATGCTATTCTGTATGTTGACATTTAGGGATACATATTTTTCATCATATTAATTTGGGGTTGAATTAAATGACGGAAAATTATTACATAACATTGCTAAATGTTCGCTCTATAAGATATACATGGACGTGCACAAACGGTATGCCATATTACCTGTAGCAGTTATAAGTAATATCATGTATATTCTTCATTGGCAGTCTGTTTAAGAACGTGGATAAATCGTTATTTATCATGCAAATATACCTAAGCATGCCCACCTGATAGGTTGACACTAACGGTATGCCAATGTTTATACAAATAGTACTTCAATTGAATTTTATTTTGAGACAAGTGGCAGCCTGAGTAATATCATATAAAAATGTTTAATTTTTTAACAAATTTAAATTTATCTCTATATATGAAGAACACGCGATGACACTTTAATTAATCGATTATTATCACCGAATTGTCAGTAATAATATAACAAGAGAGTAAGAATAAATTGAAAATAATTTGACAGATTTTTTGAAAACTTGTTGCCAGGCAAATTTCCAAATGGCAACAAGTTTGAACAAAATCTGTCAAATTATTTTCTAATTTATGGAACTCGCGAGTTATATTTGACTAGATTATTTTTTGATTCACAAATTTTTACAATAAAAAAGATAATAAAACTATCATAAAATTATTGAAAAATTTAATTTAATTAATTATTACAATATACGAAAATATCGTTGACACATTGTGAATATATTAAAAGAATTAACAATTTAAATTAGTACAATGAAAAACACAATTATTAAAAATATTTCGAGACTCATTATTTATTGAGGATTTGGAATTGCTTGTTATATTAAGTGTTTCCTCCTGCGTATTTTCCCTGAGATTATTTATTATATTTGAATGATGTTCTTGGTTCAATTGTAAGTATGGTTTAATCGAACTTGCAGAATTATGACCAGTTACCTTGATTAGTTCTTGTTCTCCTACACCAGCTTTTGAAAGGTTACTTACTGCACTTAATCTGGCAGAATGGTTAGTAATTTTTTTAGTAACTGTGTCTAGACCTACTTTTTCTGCGGATTCTTTCATCCATTTTGAAATGGAATTTATTCCCACAGGAACGTTTTTATACCAAGAACCATGAGTTTGCCAAGCCGGATTTGGAGTAAGAAGCAAGCGTTCGGTTTTAATATTTTCTTCACGTTTACCCATTAGTTTTTCAAAAAGACGAACAGGGCAAATATCTGGGTTATTTATGTTTGGAGTCAACGATTTACTATTAGCGCACCTTTGTGCTCCACCCTGTGCAGTTTTTGTAAAGATGGGATTGTATTCAATGCGGCCAGTATTTAATCTTATTATGTCGGTTTCTTTTTTAAAATAATGAACTAAACATTTCGTAGCTTCTCCTCCCCTCCAAGCTAGTTCATACGATGCAACGTGAAAAAACTATCTTTGCAATCCACGAGGTGTATCTTCGTCCCAATAGTTAAAAATTTGCAACAATTCTGTATTAGAAAGTGCCACAGAACTTTGTTTGTGCTTTTCAGGATGTTTTTGTAAAAATTTTCTTTTTGCATCTCTTGCATTTTTGAATTCTATATCATGGAAAGGATCAAAGGACCTGTTATACTTATTAAAGTAAAGTTCTTGAACTAATTTTGCCGTTTTATTCCACATTGTCTTTATTACTGCTTCTTTATAATCATTTCCGTCTTTTCTTTTCATGTTATAAATCCAATCTTTCAAAATCAATGCCATAGTAGCTGTTGTAGTAGATTCATCCAGAATATAATTTCTTTCTTTGGTGAAGGTCTTAAATTGTCTCCATATAGACTGATTACTTATTAGAGTATTTTTCGAAGTAGTTTCTAAAATATTTTTTGTTATTTCTGCATCAGAAAAAGTACTAAACTGATGATTTTCACCCATTTTATATATCGCGTTGACACAATTAGGTAATTATTTTGACAACTATCTGACACTTGCTAGGCAATTAAAAGCCACAGTGATTATTCCCGAGAATAATCACAAGAGATTTATTCCCACTATAATAATGACATAATTGGTTGAAACTTACCCTTGTGACAAATAAAGAAGCATTTCATTGGTTTTAAGAAACGTCAACAAATAATCCGTGTTATACTATCCTCCTTAAATCGCGTCCCAAAATATGTCACTATCGCCCGGTCTATCACATTAAAATACAATGAAATAAGAATAAATTGATTCTCAATAAGTGCCAAGCACTTGTTTTTAGAATTAATTAATCAAATGAAATATATAAAATGGATAAAACATATAAACAAATAAATAAAATGGATGAAAAAACAATAATACAATTATGACACTCGGGAACCCAAAAAAGTATACATATTAAAAAAAATCCCAATGGCACAGGACTAATTGGACAGGCTTATTTCAGTAACATGTTTGCATAAAGCCCAAAATAAAAAATTATATACAAAAGTAATAGAATGTTTTGAGATGTACAAAAAACCAAAGTAACATTCTGGCATCAAATCAAAAACAAAAAAATAAAAAAAAATTCTGGTAAATTTGTGAATTTTCTGAAATAAATGTTTTAATGTACGATTTAAAGAAAAATCTTAAATACAAAAGTTGTAGAACGTGTTAAGGTCTATAAAAAAGCTTAGTAACTTTTTTGCGTCAAATGAAAAACAAAGGAAATACGATTTTTTTTTCAACTTTGATAGGCCGCCATTTTGTTTTTACTGGGCCGATTTGGATCATTAACAAACTCGTCCAAGATTTTGGCCTAAACGATTTTTGTAGCGAGTTTGGTTTCGATCCGTCAAAAAATACGCCCTCTATCGTGCTTACAAATTCCGTTATAACACATACATATATATATATATATATATATATATATATATATATACACTGCGTCCATAAAGTAACGCATAAATTCATTATTAGCTAAATAAACAATAATATTAAAAATTCCTGAAACAGGTCAATTTTCGATTTTAATTTACTGTTTTTTCAAATTATAATGTTATTTACAGGGTGAACCATCTTCGTGTGATGACGTCATCGCCATTTTTTTAAGTGGAACACCCCAATTTTTTTCGATTTCCGGATTTCCCTTGATGAGCTGATTCCAAAAATGTATAACACTTTGTTTCAAATTGGTACAGGGTGGAAAAAAATACAAAAATTGTATTAATGTAAGTAAGGGTCGGGACAGTCAATTTCATTAACAAAAATTGTAATTACATAATTATGAAATTACTGTGATTTACTACCAAAAAGAAACAAAAGAAAATTTACAATAAATGTTTAAATTGTTCTCCATTGACTGCTAGACAATGACAGAAACGGACATTACATTCTTCTTTAACATTTTGTAGCATAGCGGGTGTTATGTTCTGCATTTCTTGCCTGATTCGGTCTTTTAGATCACGGATATTGTCAGGTCTGTTAGTATAAACTTTAGATTTTAAATAACCCCATAAAAAAGTCTAATGGGGTAAGATCAGGGGATCTAGCGGGCCATTCCACTGTTCCCCTTCTTCCTATCCACCGTTGTGGAAAGGTCCTGTTTAAAAACTCGCGCACAGTTACAGCGAAATGTGGCGGTGCACTATCCTGTTGAAACCAGAATCCACGGTCTAGATTGTTGGGTATTTGAATATCAGGAAAAAGCTGGATCAGATCAGGAATCATTGTATTTTGTAGGAAATCCAGATACAATGCTCCTGTTAAATTTTCGTCAAAAAAATATGGACCAATAGTTGTATTTCTCACAACACCAGCCCATACGTTGATTTTTTGTGGTCTTTGCGTATGGCATTCTTGTATCCAGTGTGGATTTTCATCAGACCAATAACGGGTGTTTTGCCTATTAACATGCCCGTTCAAATAAAACGTTGCCTCGTCCGAAAATAAAACGTTGTCAGTGAAATTATTTTGGTTCATCATATACTCGCAGAATTCAGTTCTTCGGTCAAAATCGTCTTCAGACAATTCATGGATAAGTCGTACTTTATAAGGATGGTATTTTACCTTTTTAAAAATGGTTGCTACTGAAGACTTTCCAATACCTAAATCCCTAGATAATCCTCGCACTGTGCAGTGTGGATTTTCTATTGCCGACAAAATTATGTCTTCTTGAATATTTTCATTAATTTTTGTTCTACCGGGCTTTGGTGCATCCCTCACATGTCCTAATTCTCTGTATTTTTGCTCTATTCTGCTTACAGTAGATTGTGAAATGGGTTCACGATCTGGGCGCATCTCATGAAATAATCTGCATACCTCTTGTTGACTCCGCATCCTGTCGCCAATACCAATCATCATTAATATTTCAATCCTCTCACTTTCGGTTAACCGCATTTTGTTAAAGAAGTTGTAAAATTATGATATGATAAATTTCTTTGTAGATAGTTTTCACATAAACGTACCTTGTTTACAGAGTTAACAATAACAGAAATGTACTTTAACGTTGTTGACAGTTTTTACCGGCAAATGATAAAAAATGACAGAAAAAAATTTCAAACAAAAATTTTAGTCGATGGGCTTGGATCACTAAGCTGTTAAATACAATGTTAAAAATTATACGGGGTGTTTAAAGTAGTAGTTAGTAAATACGTAATTTAATTTAATGTGTTTATTACGTTTATTCTTTTATTTCTTATTTTGTAGGTAATTTAATTTTTTTTATTTTCCTCCACCCTGTACCAATTTGAAAGAAAGTGTTATACATTTTTGGAATCAACTCATCAAGGGAAATCCGGAAATCGAAAAAAAATTGGGTTGTCCCACTTAAAAAAAATGGCGATGACGTCATCACACGAAGATGGTTCACCCTGTAAATAACATTATAATTTGAAAAAACAGTAAATTAAAATCAAAAATTGACCTGTTTCAGGAATTTTTAATATTATTGTTTATTTAGCTAATAATGAATTTATGCGTTACTTTATGGACGCACTGTATATATATATATATATATATATCTATATATATATATATACATATATTATATATATATATATATATATATATATATATATATATATATATAATTAAGCAAAAAAGCGATAAACGCCTATGATCGTTGCTGATCAATTAAGACACAAAAGGACAAATACTATTGAGGTTAGCAGCAAAAGGAAAAGTGTACTATTCTTAGATTTCCAAGCTTTCGCAAATATTTATTTGCATCTTCAGGGAACTACAAAGACAGAGAAAAAACAGTCCGCTACAACAGTTTCATAACTTACGCTAATTTAGAATGTATCCTTGATCTTAACATAAGGACAATCGTTAAACAGTTAAAATTAAAGAAAGAAACAAGTCCAGATTGCATTACAAACACTAACAGTCACATATTAAAATATTTTAAAATCATTAAAAGGTTGAAACATTAAAACAGCGAGAATTCACACAAGCACATGGATCTATTTTAAATTGTATCTAAATTTGAAAACAGAATAAGGACAGGTTCTTCTTTCCTATGAAATAGAAAAGAAAAATTATTAAAAAATTATTAATTACCACGACCATAATGACCTAAACTAAAAACGATCGAAACAATATATACATTTGAATAGAATACGAATACGAGGGAGGTACAATAATTCGGTCGATGTTATGTAGAAATATTGTTAGAATTATTACCAATCTGCTTACAGGAATTTTGCTTGTCTAGAGTCAAGAGGAGAGAGTACAAATTGCTTAAATTTTGAATGTCTGTTTTCTTATTAATACGGAAATCCTCCTGAAAAATGAAGGCCATTTCCAAAAATAATCTTTTACTGTAGTTTCTTTCACATGATAGAATCTTAATCCCTTCAAAATCTATTACATGATCTAAGGAGGAAACATGATTGGCAAGAGAACATCTCTCTGGATGCAGTCTTATATCGCTTCTATGGAGAGATACACGACTAGACAGCTTTTGAGAGGTCTGGCCAATATATGTATGATCACAGCTATTGCAAACAAGTTTATAGACCACATTACTACTATCTAAGGTAGGTATTTTATCTTTTAAAGGACTATAAATCGATTTCCCCAATACGGCACTCCTACAAGCAAACTTAACATTTTGTAAATATTTTGAAAAAATCCTTGTTAGTCTGGGAGTAACCTCCATAATGTACGGCAAAGAAACAATTGAAATGGTCGATACCCCTTCCGAAGTTGAAAGGGCATCCCGACCAGCTGCACTCGCTTCAACTCCTGAATGCCTCGGGACCTGTGTCAAAACAGAAGATGTGTTGAAAATAATCTTCCTTAGCAATGGTTTGGGATATGCATTATCAAGGAACAAATTGAAGAGTATATCACGATTTTTATTCTTAAAAATGGAATCAGAAAGACTCATAACCCTTGTTGTCATCTGTCTAACCAAGTTTACCTTCATGCTGAATTTATGGTAAGAGTTGTAATTGAGGTATCTCCCAGAGCTACTCAACTTTCTGTACCAATCAATTATAATCACGTTATCCGGTGTCCTTTTCTATTTCATAGGAAAGAAGAACCTGTCCTTATTCTGTTTTCAAATTTAGATACAATTTAAAATAGATCCATGTGCTTGTGTGAATTCTCGCTGTTTTAATGTTTCAACCTTTTAATGATTTTAAAATATTTTAATATGTGACTGTTAGTGTTTGTAATGCAATCTGGACTTGTTTCTTTCTTTAATTTTAACTGTTTAACGATTGTCCTTATGTTAAGATCAAGGATACAATCTAAATTAGCGTAAGTTATGAAACTGTTGTAGCGGACTGTTTTTGTAATTTATGTTTTTTTCTCTGTCTTTGTAGTTCCCTGAAGATGCAAATAAATATTTGCGAAAGCTTGGAAATCTAAGAATAGTACACTTTTCCTTTTGCTGCTAACCTCAATAGTATTTGTCCTTTTGTGTGTGTATATATATATATATATATATATATATATATATATAACCTTTGGAACGGAGGGTGATTTTGGCATCTAGGAACACCAAAACGAAAAACTGCATTGAAATTTTTCCGAAGTCGCGTCATGCTACTCTCTACAATAGCCCTATTTCATTCTGAAATAAGCCTAAAAATATTGGATATGAGGCTTCTTGATACTTCTAACAGGAATTTTTTTACAAATATTTTGAATCTGAGAAGTACTTTAGTGGATCGAATTGTCTAAAGAAGAATATTAAATATTTTTGAGGAAAGGAATAAATAGAACGATCGTTGGCTTAGTGTTTTTGTTGCTGTCGGGAAAATGTGCAATGATCTGATTTTTGGTAATGTTTGGTAATTTTTGGCAGTTTTTCGGTATGGCAGCACGATATAGCTTCTGGAGGTATACTTATATGCGGAAAAGTTAGTTTTGATCTTTAAAACCGTTTATTTATTAATGGTAACGTTATTAATACACAATAACTTTATGTTTATTTATTTACATAATAATTATTAATAGTTACATCACAATTTTTAAAATTCATGCCAGGGATAACTTTGTCAGTCATCTGAGTCTGATTGAAAATC
This sequence comes from Galeruca laticollis, assembly GCA_963921935.1. Lineage (NCBI taxonomy): Eukaryota > Metazoa > Arthropoda > Insecta > Coleoptera > Chrysomelidae > Galeruca > Galeruca laticollis. The sequence continues at coordinate 105,918,324 of OY998175.1, forward strand.
ATGGGTCTTGGAGTGGCACTAAAGCTAGTACAAGGTTTTTCAATGTAATTAGAGCTAGTATAATGTTTTTTAATTTCATTTGAAATCTGATTTCCTCTTTTTATTTTGTTGGTTATGTTGCCATCTATATAACCATTGGCAACTGAGATTGATGTCCATTCCCCTAACTGCATTACTGCTGTAATGTCACCACCGAGAATGGTTGCAGATGATTCTTGGAACGAATGTGCTGTTTACAATTCGGGATTTTTTAATGTAAAAAACGTAGCAATGTGCTTTCCCATAGAAGCTAATTTGTTAATAACTACTCTTTGAATAGTACATTTGCCATTCTGAGAATTTAACAATAATGATAAGCATTTAGAATGAGATGGGCGAATAAGGTGGGGTGTGATATTTTCAACTACAGGGTAAAAATTACCTCTTAGTAATAAATTATTATTCTAAATACTTAGAAATTGAAAAACTGGAACAAAGTACAACTAGTTACAAAATAATTCAAGTAATGAAGTCCATTTTGCTAGCCATGGTATTTTACTTACTTTGATATCAGATGGAGGTCCTCAGTTTGACTCCAGGGAATTCAATGAATTTTCAAAAAGTTGGGAGTTTAATCACATAAAAAGTTCACGGACATAATATGCAAATCTAATGGCATGTCACAACGAAATATACAAACGGCAAAAAGATTTTTTAATATAGACGTTCAATAAAACATCGCTAAAATTGCGAAAAACTAAAAATTTCCGGTTTTTTCCATAAAAAACCATGTTTTTTCCTCTTTTTTCGGTCTGTATCGCTAATTTTTTATTGAAAATATAAAATTATTTCAACAACACTTTAAATAGGAAAAAACTCCCTAAATTTTAAGATGCGTACAAATTAAATCAAATATACTGTTGAGAAGTTTAGATGTGCGTCGGGCGCCGCCACAGATTATATATACTCCCTTAGATAGCCGACTCTCGCCTTCCCTCCAAAATACGTTTCACTAGTGACGCTCGCGACATGAGGATGAACTAGGGTCAAAGGCGCCAATTATGAAATTAGTATAAGCTCATTGATAAATGATACCATGAGCGCAAAATAGCGCAACTCAGTTTTAATCGTCCAAAGCGCCAACATATAATGTTGGTTATACTTCGACGCCTTGGTAAATTAAAAACATTATACAAAAAACGAGTTATACCATTTTACACTTATTGCATCAAATATATGGCGCTAATAAAGTTAATTTTTGCAAGCAGTTAAAAGTAGTAATGAGATGCTTGAAAAAATTACTTTAGATAAATATAATGCTAATAATAATATTTGAAAGATCCTAATTTTGGCACATTACATCTGATATTGAAACAAATATTTTGCATGTTTCAATGTTGCATTGGGGCAATGATTAATAGGATTAGGAAAAAAATTTAAAAAATAAACAAAATTTATTATACACAACAATATTCTAGAATGCTTAAGTATTTTTCAACTGCGTGACAAAAAAGAGCCACTTCCCAAACTGACATTTTAACGAAAATGACAACATTTGATGACAGTTTTCGATTTATTTACAAAAATAAGGTGAATTACATCTATGAATAAAAAACTTTATTGCCAACATAGCAAAACACTAAAAGATCATTTTAAAGATTCAAAGAAATACTGCACACACAATAATTAGAAAATGGCAGAAAATACATAAAAAGTTTTAAACGCGTTGTTTATCTGTATTAATTTTTTTATTTCTACCTTTTAAGACTAAGTGTCTGCCATGCAATATTTTTTAAAATGTCCTTATCTAACACATTGTACTCTACCTGCCCTTTTAAAATTGAATTTATATTTTTAAAATATGTGAATATAAAAAAATTTATAAAATAATTAATGTACAATGAAAACATATCATGATGTTCACATAAAAAAGGGCTGAAAATATTACTTTTCATAACCAATGACATTTTTCTTTTAAATTTTACATCTAAAATGTATTTATGAGTACAGACCATAAAGAGTGACACCATGTTTGAAAACATTCGCCGGAATTGGGTCTTTGTTTTTACCAAATCAGCAAGCTTATATTTGGAATAGGTGTTACCTCCTCACAAGCTAAACTTGTAGATATAGCAGGAGTTATGGCTACCATATTTGCTAAAAATGAATATATTAAGTAACAAAAATAATATTTTAGTTAGTTTGTTTAAATAGTTGAAATTACAGATATACTTCCTTGCGTACAAATGCACCTTTAATATTTTAGTTATAAGTATACTTACATGGAATATTTAACGATGGTACAGCATTAAATTTTAAATTGGTTCGAATCTGATTGGTAATAAATTTCATATCTTCAGAGAAATATGTAGATCACAAATCCTAAATGCGTGCCTTTGTTTAGTATTTACGTCAACAAGATCGTTTCTTCCTATAGCCAGGCACCATTGTCATCTAATCTATAAATCAAAATATGTATAAATTCGTAATTACTTAATTAATTCTAAATAGCTTACCTCTGGATCTTTTAGTAAACAATGCGATATTTTTGTATTACTGCAACCAGGAATGGAACACATAAAAACCATTTTGATAATAATTATATTATAAGAGTAACTGTAAAATCACAAATGTAAATTGAGCAATATATTAACTGTCCACAGTTTGGAAAAAAATATAACCAAAGATTATGAATAAAAATGGTATATGTCACAGATCATATGTATATGTTTTTTCTTCTGAATTAAGAATTTATGAAATACTAAATCTTCTTTTCCGCGATTTCTGGTCTCTGTCAGAGTTATTCTTTGTCTCTGAGAACGACGCTCACGACACATGCGACATGAGGAATAACTACAAATAAAAAACTGTCAAATATCGAGAGTGAGCACCCCATGGGCGCCGCTACCAGTGCTAAGCATTGCATAACGGTTCGCGACATGCAGCCTGTTTTTTTAGACTTGCGGATTAAACACTTGCTTTATCGAAAAAAGTCAAATGGGAAAGTTGTAGATAATTAAAAAATATACAACTTTTGTGCGTTAAATTATTTCACATAACCTCAAACTTTGGGGGAAAAGCGCCAAAAACTGTTTTTTTCGGTTTTATTTTTAATTTCGCCAAAAAGTCTAATCTTTATGAACATTGGCTAAATTGTAGTTTTTGGTATTCCAAAAAAGTAGATTTTTTTGCTCCAAGTTAACTACTTTTTGACAAATTCAAAATTTTCCAAAAAAAATACGTTTTTTCAAGTCTCAACAAAGTGTATATTTTTATTGTTTAATATGGAAGTTGAAGTCTTTTTGAAAAAATGAGCGACTGATGAAGTGTCTAGATGAATTTTGAGCGAATTGAAAAAAGCGTCTTTTTTGGAACATTTCGAATTTCAAAATCTACTTTATCGGGATACAAAAGCTACAACTAAACTACCACTAAGCCAATTTTCATAATGATCTGATTTTTTTGGCCGAGTTAAAAGAAAAAAACGAATAAAACGTTTGTTTGCGATTTTTGCCCAAATTTTGAGGTTATGTGAAAGAATGTTTCAAACAAAAGTTGTGTATTTTTTAATTATCGACAACTTTTCCTTTTCCGCTTTTTTGATACAAATAGTATTTACGTCGGAAAACGCAAAACCCCGTTTTTCACCCCTTTCCACCTCCACCATTCCGCAACCGCGAGGATTTAGCTCCTGCTTTTTTATCTATAGGCGATTTCGCCCCGTCCCGTTTGGTTAACCAAATGGTAGGTCCTACGTCACCGGTATGACGTAAAGTACCAATTACAGGCGAAATTGTTTGGTTCTCAATTGGTAGAGCTGATTGATGAAATTTACGTTTTGTATTGCGATCGGCAAAGTTGTTTATAGAGTTTTACTATATTTTCTTGGAGTTTTGAGTTAAATATATATAGCAAAAACCCAAAAAAAGCTTTTTGCCATTTATGATAAAATCAACAGATTCCATTATTACTAGACAAAAAAAGAAAAAAACAGACAAAACTTAATAGCATATTAAGTACCATGTGTCAAAAAGGTTACTTTTGTTCTCGAGTTTTACTAGGCACGAGTGGAGCGAGGCGGAACGAGTTCCTTGTAACACGAGCGACTAAAGACGTTTTTAACACGAGGTGCTTACTATACGGGAAGGAAAAAAATTATATTATATTTGAATTATATTCATTACATGACGGACGATGGCTGACAGCTGACTGACAAATCAAATGACGCAGAGTAACAAAATTATCACGGAACATGAAATGTAACATACAAAAGATACACTTGATTTGACGTTTAAAAAACAAAAGATAAACGAGATGTGACTTTTCGCATTTTAAACACTAGTGTTTAAAGAGTCGTTTTGTGCATATCAAACCCGTGTTCAAAGTGCGGTTTTAGTAACGGAAGTAGAAAAAGAGTTTTAGAATATTGGCGAAAAATTCAATTCGTTTCAACGACTTTGTTTGTTTACAAATAAAAAGTAAGACAAAAACTACTTTAGACAAGGATAGAAAGCTACCAATTTCAGTAACCGTGCTGCTGATCTCGGTATGTGATTTGACAGACCAAAAAGGGTACCAAAGTTAGCTTGACGTCATCGTTTTTCGAAACGAAATCGATTGGTATGTATTTGACAGACCAAAGTGGGGTACTACCAAAGCGGGACGAAATCGCTATAGATTTTTAAAAGTACTAATTCTACCCTTTCCCGGTTAGCTCATCCTGGTGGGAATTTTTCGAAAAATTTACCTCTTTTTGAGATAGTTTGCCTGGTCTACTAACCGTAATATTTACTTAGTAAGAAGCTCTAGTTCATTCACATTTTTCATTTTGCTTATGTGCCATGGACCCTGTTCAGTGAATTAAATGATAAGCTATATAAACAATTTCATTTTGATTAAAACAGTCTGCGAAAAACTCTTAGTAATCAATCTTAGTAAAAAAATAACAATTATCGATTTGATATCCGAATATAAAACATTGTTTTCACGTTATCTCTTTGAAAGGAAATTTGATAAGAGGTTTCCCGTAAAACTAGAGGACTTGATTTTTGATTAAGAAGTAATTAATAATTAAATTTTTCTCTTATCTCGGATAATAACCAAGTAGCTTTGTGGTTGTGATTGCTAATTATTAATATATTGATAATAAATATTGTGTGATATTAACAAAGGCCCTTGTTAGTTTGATTCATTTTACTAAAGACATGTAAACAATTAAAATTATAAAATTTATAAACTGGACATGGAGGAAAGATATGTTAAAAGATTGTTAACAAATTGGCAAATAATGTATACTAATTATTTGATAACTGTTAATCTGTTTAAGAAATAAAACAATATAAAATAAAGATGATAAATGAAACTTTTATAAACTTTATTACTTTGTATAATTTTTAATTTTAAAAAAGAATGTATTTGAAACAAACATAAAAAATATTTATATTTATTTATCTGCCGTTGTCTTCATTCTATATAGTAGGCGCTGTAAGTCATCTTCACTCTCTTCCACTAGAACCGCGTCATCCGCATAACATAACACTTTTAATGATTGTTCTCCCATTCTGTACCCTGCGTCGACCTTGTTAACGCTTTCTATGATTCTGTCCATGATAATATTGAATAGTGTAGGGCTGAGGCTGTCTTCCTGTCGTGTCCCGTTCATAATCTGTACTTCTTTGGACAATCCCGTTCTAGTTTTAATCCTCGTTATATTTCCGGTGTTCAGTTCTTTAATAATATTTTGATATTTATGATCTATATTCTTCTCTAGAATCTCTAATACGTCCCTCAACCGTACTTTATCAAAGGCTTTAGTGATGTCAACAAAACATACTGACATGGGCTTGTTGAACTCTATTGATTTTTTTGTTAGTTGCCGTATTATGAATATTGCGTCTACCGTCGATCTGTTCTGTCTGAACCCTTGTTCTTCCGTCATTGGAATCTTGTTCCCAAGTTTTATCGCTATGATTTTTATGAAAAGTTTTAATACTGAGCTCAACAAAATTATGTTCCTGAAATTGTCCCTCTTTGGTTTCTCTCCTCCATACTTGATTAACTCGTTTATATTATCAATGCCAGGTGCTTTTCGATTTTTCAATTTTGTTATTAGTGCTTCAACTTCCTCCAGTGTTATTTCCGGTTCGTTATTGTTATCATTTACTCAGATCTGTATCGGTGTATTGTCATATCAGTAATATTGTATGTGTTTTCGAAGTAATTCTTCTCCTGTAATGTAATTTACTTGCACTTCTTCTGACAACCGTATAAGTCCGCTTCCATTTCTGCTGAAAATGTTTCCCAGTATTCCTTCTTTAGTTGTCGTATGTGGTTGTTTGTTCGATTTCTAACATTTTTGTATCTTTCATACTCATCCGGTGTTCTATTGTTAATTTATTTTATATATGCTTCTTTCTTCTCTTTTGCCAGTTCCTTGACTTCGTTGGTGAACCACGGTTTGGTGTTTCTCTTTCCGTTGGTGTCTACTGTTCTTATCCCTATGGCTTCTGTTGAACTTTGTGTTATATTTTCTCTTATTTTTTTCCAGGCCGTTTCTACATCATCGTTATCTACAACCTGGTTGTGCGTTATCTTCTCATTGAGTGTTCTTTGATATAGATCTTGAAGTATGATTGGAAAGGAAAAAGCGGGCATCGTACCCTGTTTCCTTTGCTTTCTTTGAATTATTTTTACATGTAGCCCTCCCGGCATAGCTACCTATAAAAAATAAAATTGTATTACAGGAGTGATTAAAAAAAATTGTTAGAACTTACCTTTACTTTAAAAATAAAATAGCCCTTGTCCTTTCGACAAACTACAATAATTATACACAAAAAACAAGCTTATTCTTACAACACAATGTTCGTTTACATATAGCTTAATATATTAATCATTGAAAAATAAAAAATACACGCCAAAAAAATACAAAACACAACTAAACTATTTAAACAACACACAAACGAAATTAATAAACATTATACTAGCCGTAATTACAATGAAAAATCTTGTACTATAGTTTATTTACGATAAAAAGACGATGACGTTGCAAAACAAAATATTGTGATGTTGCCAAGCTGTAGTTTTTTCCTTTACTTAACGAAAACTAGAAAAGTCAATATGATGTTAGATTGACAGTTCTTCTTTTTCATTGTTCCGTGCCTCCTAGGGCGTAAGTCAAAAATATTTATTTAAAAATAAAAGGCATGTATGATAGGCTTGATTAGTTTAATATAAATATTTATTCATGAAAAACTATGGATAATATACATGAAACAGTAACCAATCATTCTATATTCGGATTAACATTTAATTATTTTACATAGAAGAGGGTTAAATGACGAACTGTAGGTACTTATACCTTATTCTATGTTCTATAGAACCATCTTCAGGAGCACTGCAAGGGTTTACGCTAGAAGGAATCAATACAAGCTGTAATCATCTTAATGCAAATTTAAATATTGTTTCTTTATACAATATCTATTATAATAATAATATAATGGAAAAGAAAAATGTAGATATACAAAATAAAATTTTGTGAGAAGATATAAAAATAAAAAATCTCCCATTTTATCAGTATTATTTATGTAGAGATACTGTGGTCGTTGTTTTAATTTGTGTATTATAAAATAACTGTACCTAATTAATTTAATAATAGTTATTAGTGATTTTGAAAAGGTGGAAATAAAGCAAATTGGATAAAAATATACAAAAAATAAAACACAAGATTTCCACTGCTCCACTACAAAATCATCACTATCTTCATCGTCACTGTCAAAATTAATAATAAGTGGAGGCACATCCTGTCTATCAAATACTACTTCTCTATCCCACCCATCTTGTATAATTTTTTCAGTGTGCTCTACTTTCTTTGACCAAATATCAGGAGTCACTTTTTCTAAAGACTTTTTCCATACTTGTATTGCTTGTTGAAGAAACATCAGTTCCCACATGATCTCTATAAATTTTTTTAACTATGCCCCAAATATGTTCAATTGGGTTGAACATACAGTGGAAAGGGGGAAGTCGAAGCACTTTGTGACCATATTTTTCAGATAATATGTCAGCTTCATATACTGTTGGTGGTTTATTCCTACAAAAATGCATATATTTGAACAAAATTAGTTATCTAAGTATTACCATAATATATTGAAAAATGTTTATATCAACTTACCGTTGTACTAAATTCAATAATTGGGCTTTGAGGAAAGTATATTCAAAAGGAATATCATTTTGTATCAACCAGTTCTGTATATCAGCCTTTTTGGTAGCTGTTGTTGGTACTTTATTGATCACTGTACTGTGGTAACTTGCATTATCCATTAAAAATTGTGGGAGATTCTTCCAAGTTCACTAAAAGCTGGTATTCAAACCAATGCAAAAACATTTCTCGTTTCATTTCACCGTGGTAATCACCATCTTGTTTTTTGGAAGAAAAAACCAATCCGGCTCCAGGAATAAATCCAGAAGAGGAATCAGCATGCAATGCTATGTACCTACAATAAGGAAATAACAAATTACTACTAGGTTTCCTAGATAGACTGCATAGCTCAAAACAACTATTATTAATTATATAGATTTAAATAAAATAGTGTGACTAGTAAATATTTGAAAAGGTCTTAAAATGGCAGGAATGTTAGTACATCATAAATTAATTGCTAAATTTTATTATTCAATTACCTTGGACCACCAATTTTGGTTTTTTTCACGCTTCTATGATTAGAATCTTGCCAAGAACGTCCAACAGTACTGTCTTTAAATATTCAGGTCTCATCCAAAAACACAAATTGATATAAACCTTCCCTTTTTATCTTGACATATTCATGTAGAAAATGTACACGTTTTAATGCAATATGTGGCCACTCCATTAAACCACGACGCGGATCATCTTTTTGGTATTTGAATCCAATATTGTTCACTATCTTCCAGAGTGATGTTAAACAACCATTAAAGAACTCACGCTCCTGGAGTTTGTCTCTTAAAGGTTTCAAGGTTATGTGTTCCTCTGAAAAAATATTGTGTTAGTTAATTGTGAATAAAATAAAACAGTAAATTCAATAAACTCACTGTTTCTTTACATTTCGTATATAACATTTCGGAAAGCATTTTGATCAAAGTTATCAATTTCAACAGTAGGTTTGATGCGTTGTCTCTTTTTAGGTGGGCTTTTAGGCTGTTCACCTCTATTATGCTTGGCGGCAATATGGTTAACAGTGGTAACGCAAAGTTGTAAAGCTTCTGCAATTCACTACAATATAATTACTTCAATTTATGAAATAATAATATATTATCAAGTTTAATTAACCTAACCTAACATTAAAAACATTTAATCACTTGCATTTAAATATGTAACAATAATATTAATAATGATGAATACAAATAGCGAATAGTATTACTTACGTCTCTTACAGCAGTAAGCGGGAGAAGCGGGCCCCCATTTCGGCATTCTCGTTCAAAATAGCTCAACAAATATGTTACCATCTCTTGACATTTTCTGTTCAGCTGCTTCGGCATTTTATTAACCACACACTGCAGATTTGCCTAAATAATTAGGTATGAAAATAACTGTTTTTTTAATCTTAAAGAAGCAATGAATTTAAATCACAAAAAAACATGTAAATATTAGACGATGATCGAATGTCAATAAACGTCAAAACAAACTGGGGAATTTTACCAGTTGATTTGACGTCTTGAAGTTTTGCCAACCCGTTAGCTGTAAATTACCCTGGCTGTTGAGGATAAATTGTATTCACAGTTGGTAAATTAATATTTATTCTGATAAGCAGGAAAGTAACTAAAAATGACATCATCGTCTTTTTATCGTTAATAAACTATAGCTCTAGTGCCACTCCCAAGTCCCATGACTTTCAATCAGACTCAGATGACTGGCAAAGTTATCCCTGGCATGAATTATGTAGTGTGTATTAATAACATTACCATCAATAAAAAATATTGTTCAGTTGAAATAGCTTTTGCATTTTTTGAACAAACATATATAGTTGTGGATAAAGTATAGTATTCAACGCGCGCTTAATGGCTATTACCCACTCAGATGTTACAACACTCGCCTCCGGCTCATGCTGCAAATTCATCTTCATGGATAATAGCCATCATTATACGCTTGTTGAATAATAAATTAGTATAAGGTTAATATCTACCTATATGGTATCTTCTCAATTTTCACGAATATTTTTAGAAGTGTTATTATTTAATCCTCGTACAGCGTTTAATACAACTTAATAAAACAGGAATTACTTTTTGCGTTAGTTCACATAAATTAGAAAAATAATATAATGAATACTCACAATGGAATATGTATGTGTTACAGATTCTCATACCAGTTATGCTATTAATATATAAATTTTTAGCTCAAATCCTTTGACAAGGAATTAGAAGCATTTGAAGATACTTTGACAGAGTTTCCTGTAACTTTCCCCCCGTCCTATCCGTTTGAGGAAAAAGTTTCAAAGGGTACATTATACATGCAGACAAGATGCCCGGCTTGGTGTGATCGAGTGTTGCTTAGTAAAAATGCAAAGAAACTCGTAAAAAAGGAATCGGATACAAAATACGGTCTTATGGGAATGGAGACTTGCATGGGTGACCACAAGGTAATTTAATAAAAAATCACATTCATTCAGGTTAATATTGTTTCATCCATCTTTTAGTACTGATCTTGATCGTAAAATTTCATAAAAATTATTTTCTACTTTTCAATTTTGTAGTCTGTTGATTCAACTTTTTCATTTGCAAATTGTTCATATATTGTTGTAGGTTTAGACCAAGTTTGTAACTAACTACAAACTTGTTGTTGATTTTTAATTTTTTTATACATAAAAGAACGGGAGAACGGCAGACAACAGGAAGGCGATATCTGCAGTGGTTAAGGTTCAGGAAGAGCAAAGACAGACAATACTGCAGCCAGATACCAGTAGGTCTCTCTTCAGTGAGAAGTCGAAAGGAAAATCCAAGACAATAAGCCAGTCTAGTAGGAAATCAAAGCAAGCATTCTTAAATGACCCTGTTCAAATCTAAGATATTTCCACCATTGTGGACCAAAAGAAGAGTAATTCATTTGTACCCCGGAAAGGACAAGAAAGTTCGAATCGTAGACCTAAAGTTGGCAAATGGAACAATAATGAGAAGACCCGTCAGCAAGTTTTGGATGTCCAGAAGGCGGATTAGTAATGTTTCGATTTTCGAATCATTACTGCAGGGGAGAATGTTGTAGGTTTAGATCAAGTTTGTAACTAACTACAAACTTGTTGTTGATTTTTCATTTTTTTGTACATGTTAATTATGTTAATATGTTCAGATAGTGACATAATTAAATTTTTTTGAAAACTGTCAGATTTCTTACTTAATTTTATAAAAAACGGACATTTCGAGCAGGATTTAAATATAGTATATTGCGTAACGAGTGCGGAAAGTGACATTTTTCACACGAGTGGGAAGTATTGTCTCACGAGGCGCAAGCCGAGTGAGATAATCCCATGAGTGTGAAAAATCACTTTCGCACAAGTTATGTACACTATTTTTCCTACGACCACGCGATATACTTTTACCGAATCAGGCATGTACAATCTTGCGTTTTTATGTAGATGTGAGAGGTTTTATATATGTGTATTTGTAATTACTTTATATAGTTTTGATTACTTACCTTTGAAAATGGCCCAGAAAATTGTGATTTTTATGTGATAAAAAGAGTGCCTTCATTAAAAAGTTAGAATAAATATTGGTACACAAAATATTACGAACATTTATTTTAACAACTAACAACAATTGGAAACAGAATATCAGAAATAAAACTGTTTTTGTTACATAAATATTGCGATTCAGAATTAATTATTTATTTGAATCACTGTAAAAATTAAAAGTAAAATTATTATTAGTGCAATTTATAAATTGCAATGGTGTATGTACAAGATTGTTTTCGATATTTTCTCGGATGTTACTTGTAATTGTACTCGAAGTTGAGGGATGCTGATTAATATTTTCTAATATCGCTGATTCTGCAGTATCTTTGGATCCTCCTTGCACAGCGTCTACAATTTTGGATGCCACATTTATTCTATTGGTAGTCGAGTCGTCTATATGTCCCTCAGCGACAGTAGAGGATTTCCATCCTCCATGTCTTTTAAGATTTGTAATATCTCCCCTGCATCTACCAATATTGTGGCAGATGATCTTCTAAGACAATGACTTGTGTAGGTTTTTGCATTGTCAAGTTTTAAAAATTTGGCAACTACAGTAGGTACAGAACCTATTTTGTTTATACCTACATTTTTTGTTTTGGTAGTTGAGAAAAAATATTTTCTCACGTGTTGCAGGTCTTAAATCAGCGTATTTTTTTATATTTTTCATAAAATATATCTGTTATATTAAATTTCCTGTCAATTTTATTTTTTGTAGATATTGTAAATTTTAATTATCGCTGCAGAACCTAGATCTTCTATATCATCTACACTAATGTTTACTAGTTCTTGTTTGCGGCATGCTCCATTAATTCCAAAGATTAGCACTACCTAAAAATTAATATAACACTTATTAGTAAAACACGTGAGCAATACACAACTTTTTTAAACTCACCTTAATGAATAAAAACTGATCGTCAGGAGCTTGTGTTATGAAATCATTTATTTGCAAGGTGGTTAAGATAGACGATTTCTTTGGTTTATAACCATCATTCTTTCTTATTAAAAATGCCTTTGTTTTTAGATATTTAGCAATATCTACATTGTGGTTTATATATAAAGTATTACGCAGCATAAAATATATTGACCACAATGTATTTGGCCGTACTTTTTTGGATAATTTATCCATATATGCAAGTAGTACATTTTCTGAAAATGAACTTTTGATATCTTTACCTTTTCTCCAGTTCATAAATTCTTCATATGTACGTTCATATCTGGCTCGTGATTTTGTAGGTAGGATTTTAAAGCATGTTATTTTTGCTGCTTCGACAATTTCTGGCGGAGTGCATTGATTCTCGCTATTACTGTCATCCGTATCCATAGTTTTTTTTTTGGTTTCTATCAAATATTGTACAGCTGTACGGAGATAATCAACAGATAATTTTAATATAATCACTGTAAAAAAAACTTTTGGCAGTTTACATGAATTGTTCGACGCCTACTTTTTCAAAAAAATTATTAGCACGACGTTTATCAAGTTGCCTACCTGTAGGGGATTGAAAGTATTAATTAGCTGTTTTAAGGATTCATCGTTCAAACTATGCTCCAAATAATTGAAAACGGATATTTTTTGTTTTAATAACATGAAAGTTCAAGAAATGTCGATGTAAACACACTTTATTTTTAAGAATAAATAAACTGTTGTGTATATTTTCTTAGCACTATAAGTATCTTTGATAAGAACACGACGTAACAGCGATGGAATGGCCTGGGCTAAGCGTCCGTACACTCGATTTCTGACAAACAGTAAGATGGTTCGAACCCGGGCTCGATGGTTTTTTTTTTAATTTAAATGAAATAAATAAATTATATTATATGAACAAATCAACTTAGGAAATACGTATTTGACATAAATTTGCGGGGTAAATAGGCTAGTATTTCAACATTCAATTTGACAGCATTTTTATCCGTACACGTATGGATAAGTTTTTTTTCCGTACGCGTATGAATAAAAGCCACTTTCCATAGAACTAGACAGTGCGATATATGTCACTTTCGTATATGGTCGTAGGAAAAATACATTTCAGGTAATTAGCTACATATATTCCTGATACCGTATATAGTATACCTATTTGCGCCGGTATCAGAACAGTTGACATGACAACGGATTTATTGTAAAATTAATTTCAGCCAAGCTGAGGTTGTCGATTTGGCAACCACGCATTTCCTCAACATATTATTTGGGGTTTTGTTTCTCGTTATGATGACAATCGTTGCCATGACAACGGTTTTCCGATAACTGATTTCAGCTAAACGAAAGTGGTCAACTCGGCAACCGCGAATTTCGTTAACAAATTATTTGGGTTTTTGTTTTCTAGTTATGATGACAATCGTTGCCGTGACAACGGTTTTCCCATAATTGATTTTTCAGCTAAACGAAAGTGGTCAACTTGGCAGCCGCGCATTTCCTCACCAAATGATTTGGGTTTTTGTTTACTACTTATCATAATCGTTGCTATAACAACAGTTTTTTCATAACTGATTACAGCTAAACGAAAATTGAGCCGAATAAAAAGATGCCATTAATCTACAATTTCATTCGAAAATCTTGTTCAGTGATGAAACACACTTTTGGTTAAATGGATATGTCTACAAATAAAATTTCCGAATTTGGGGCTATGATAATCCACAAGCCATTGTCGAAACCCCATCACATCCAAAAAAGTCACCGTTTGGTGCGCTTTGAGGACCGGTGGAATCATTGGTCCTTATGTCTTCAAAAATGCCGATGGCTAGAACGTTACAGTCAACCGCGAGCGATACAAAGACATGATTACCAACTTTTTCGTGCCTCAATTGGAAGATATTAATGTTGCAGACATGTGGTTTCTTTAGTACAGTGCCACATGCCACACAGCGCGCGATATAATTAGTTTATTGCAAGCAACATTTGGCCAACGATTAATTTCACGAAATGGACCTGTTAACTGGAGATTCCGAATCTGACACTGGAAAATATGCCGGATAGCCCTGGGTCCCCCACGGGGCAGGGGCATTTTGAATTACATCGACCAGCCGAGTGATCGGCTTGCATATCTGTACTTGGTGGTCATAGATTCCGAACCTGACCCTGGAAAATATACCCGATGGCACTGGGGCTTGAGAATACACCGAAACACACAGTAACAGTAACTTCTGGACTCATCTTCACATCACCACACTCGTGTGTATGAATTTACAGAGATTAAACAATCAGGGTAATGTAACGTTATAAATTGTTCCACGCGAGAAACACCAATAAGTATTTCGTGGTACAACTGTGTGTAAGGGTCATCTACGTCGTGTAGCTGATGCATGAGGCAGGTCTGATTGATTGTTCGACAAGTCTATAAGGTGTTAAATTTATAATACTCGGAAGTGACCATTGCTAGCTGTTTTGCCGACCACGAGGCGTTGATTTAGCTACTTCGAGGGAAATACTTTAATACACGGGTTCATGAAGTTTTGTTGTTGGAGATTTATTGTGCTTTATCTGTGGACGACCAGTTGGTCCCCAAATATTAACGGATTTTAAAATTTAATGGCGGCACGTCGACAACGATTTGCATAGGAGCTCATCAAGTTATGGGAGGTCGTTATTATTTGTTTGACCTTTTCATAACCTTTCCACTTTACTGGACTTATAATATCAAGAGGGCTAGATTTTGGGAAACAGTGTCATCGTCTGGCTGTTTGATGATGATGATGATGTCATCGATGGATTCGACTACTGTAGAGCACCGTCATTACCTGAAAATAAATTCTTCATTATTTTTTTAATTTTTTTGCCATATGCTACTTCATATTTAAGATTGTAAAAAACTCTTTCTTTCTTATTTTTGACCATAACTATTTAATTATTCGACAGATTTGTAGATAATTTTTTTCCTTTTTTTACTTCTCGTATTCAATTAACTAATACATTTTTGTTGAACATATTAATTTCAAAAACAAGTTTGTGGCCATTTTGTATACAGTGTTAGGAATATTCTATGTTAACATAGGGTTTTTAGTCCAAAAGCGACAATATACAATATGTTATAAAGGAACAAGTATATTCAGTGTATCACATATTTTCTATAACAGGGTATCATAACATGCCAAAGAAGTATCGTTGCAGCTGTTAAATTGATTTTCAATATCACTTCAATCGTTAAAGATAAAGTGTAAACCGCCTGTAATTCCTACGCTCCTGATAAAATGATTTCGTCTCTTCATTTTCAGTCTACACGTCGAAAGTATAAGTGCCCATATAATATTCCTTTTTAATAACAACAGAAATCATTCTTCATAAATTTCAACGTAAAACTATAATCCTCTCATAGTCAACTGGAAAATGTAAGAAGGCACATGGCATTACCGGTATGTTAGAGAGAGAGAGAGAGAGAGAGAGAGAGAGAGAAGAGAGAGAGAGAGAGAGAGAGAGAGAGAGAGAGAGAGAGAGAGAGAGAGAGAGAGAGAGAGA